>JAIWNI010000315.1:0-11687 GCA_025331435.1 Choanephora cucurbitarum
GTATTGTATTTCAGTTTGATTGGTAGTAGCTTGATGGCATCGATTGGTATCACACGTATGAATAAATGTTACAAGCTTTCAACATCACAGAAGAATTGATGAGTGAGTTAGGGAATGCATATTGAAGAGAGGGCTTTGAGGTAATGATGGATTAAAAGACTTGGATAAGATCTGTGCATTACAACTAGCGAATGGTTTGCATTTGATTCGATCTACATCAAACTCAGGTTGACGGCCAATGTATATTAGTTGCTGATAAGAGAGGTTTATACTAGAGTATTATGTCAAGTAAAATTCAACCTTACACATCGTATGTAATACTGAGCAACTTAAGCAAATATTTGACATCAGCATTATATTGCCGATGTCAAATACAAATGCGGCTTCTATCATATCACTCATCTGAATGTTTGGAATATAAGGATGTCGATTTAATCCACTCTAATGGTTGTCGACATACCATTTTGAATAAATGCTGGAATGGTTTATGAAAGCAAGATAAAGATTGCTAGTTTAATGTACTACATCGATTGAATTTTTATACTTTCGAGATGATAGGGACAGAATGATATCTATAGTCGAATGTGTGTATAACCTACAGTTTTAAATATTATTCTACATCATTTGCATGTCAGTGAACACTTTGTATTTACCTTTTTTGGTAGTTTTGTCAACAAGATCGTCAACGCAAATACCTTATACGTTTTGTTTAATCCATATTTGGCATTTTAAATGATTTGCTTCGTCATCTTATTGGCTGTATGATGACGTGTCGTAATGTTATTTTATTTTCCCAGTGTATTTGGCATTTTCCTTTTCCTTTTCCTTTTCTCTTTATTTTATTTTTTTCTCATACACTCATGTCGACCATTTTGTAGAGTGAATACGCTTAGCTGTCGAATACACGTTACGAGAAGTCAGTACACTTCTATTTCAGAATAAACATTTGCGCTATACAATTCAATCACTTTGAAAAAGCCGTCAATCAGTTTCTCTTTGAAACAGACCTTCCTCCTTGAACCGACAGACCTTAGAGATGCTATATGACTCTTTATTTTTCCTGCAAGTCAATAGTAACTATGACCACAATTTTATCTCATACATGTACTGACTATGTTTCTTTTGTCTTCATTGGTCAACACTTTAGCCAGCAGTTCGACCTCTACAATTAATGTTACCTCTTTTGCTTACCATCTCAATGCTTCTTTCAAATATCTGGTAAACTGAATGTGTTTTAAGGTGTTACTTGTATATTTACTTATTTACGTTGATTAGAAAGCTTTGCAATTGGTGATCAACATAGTTGACCTATACCCGTTGTTTATCTCAAACCAAATTCGCATATATGGGTAAGCATTTGTGCAATCCTCACATTAGGAGATCAAGTTATTTAATAGAAATATTTTTCATTAGCCACCACAGCGCACGGGATTGTGTCTTTGCACCAAACAGAGTATTACCACAGTGGGATTGTGCAAAAACTCAGTAGACAAATAAAGGATTGAGGTTTTCAGTAAAATTGTATAGTCAGATGCTTGTTTTTATTGTTGCATTCAACTCAGAACCGTTCAAAGTGGCTATATGTTGACTATGGTAGATTTTTGAGATGTTGAGTTTTCAGCTGTTTAACAGTGCAATTTTGCTAGTAAGGAAATGGTAGGAAAGTCGTCAAGATTAGGTTTTTTCATGTCGTAACAAAAAGAAGAGAGTGGTGAGAAAAAAAGATAGTTCGTGGAACAAAAGTGGTTCTAAAAATGATGAGAGTAAGAAATCTCTTTATGGTGAAAAGGTTTTAGATTTTTAGGGATAGACATAATTGTCAGATTGATTGGGATAGTGAGATATCATGAGCCAATCATAAGCAACTTGTCCTGATTGTATTATTACAGATTCAAAGGTCTTAATTAAAGACGATTACTTGGTTATTAAACGATGTGACCAATAAATGCAAATGGTCTTCATTCGCTTAACTATTACACACAATGATAAAAACCAAACAAACAATAGTATCTCAATTGTATGTATCGCTTTCATAACTTAGTTTATTTCTAACAAGTTTCGTTTTATGCTATATATATTCGCGCCCATAAGCAAGCAACGAAAATAGCCTGACTATCCATTCCATCACTCGAGACAAAAGACGATGTAACTCTTGATCAAGGGGTAAACAATTCTGAATACGACTATGTTGATTCTCATACAATAGTAAAATATAACCGGTCCTTACGTTGTTCGTTTTGTTTAAACAAGATGAGTCCATCGTATCGCGAACCATGCAATTCGAAAGTTGTGCTGTTTCCTGAATCACTAGTATGTCACATATACTATTGTTATTGGCATTTGTCAAGTGTAAATACTGTGATCATCAATGCTTGAAGCTTCTGGGGCTACCATGTTTAATTTGGATTGCATAATTAAGTTGGTAAAGTTCTTCACTTTTTCTGCGTACAACTTGAAGCATATTCGATTCTATAATGTTTGATAACGAGGTTGTTCTTTTGTCAATTCCGAAAATAAAAAGCTAAGACTGTCTAAGTCATAATCATCTAAGAAGTTTGTGTCAGTTCTAGGTTCAGTGAGGTAAGCGGTACGAAACCACCTTATATACTAAAGTGATGATGAATTGAGACAACTACATGAGTACTGGTAAAGTGATTGACTATTGGAAGTTCTTGAATAGCTATTGCATGGCAGGCAGACAGTTCCTACAAAAGATAAAGAAGATGACTTTAGCATACTTTTATAAGGTCACTATAATGATTATGAACACAAACCAGTCTAGTTTGTTGAGCATCATTAACATATTGTCCATAAACAAAAAGATTAAAGGTATAAAAGTAAGAGCAAAATAAGAACAGTGGTAAGAAATTAAAAAAGGTGTTAAAAAGAAAAAAGTTTTATAGAAAAGAAGAAAAGAGAAAAAATTAGTTTCCGTGAAAAATAGGAAAATATTATATAGGAAACGCAGTTTTTTAACCACAATTTGGGTGGTCCTCTATTTTAACCGACTTGTAGTTATCGATTTCTTTATATGGAAATCAATATGCACTGAATGTAAACATTTCTTACATCAAGTCAATTAAAGTATATCCTTAAATTATTTGCATTTTAAAAAATAAAAGATACACTTGTTTGAATACGATGCAAAATCAATCAGTTTATTATTTATTAAGAATATTATTAACCCTTGCATCTTCTATAAAAAAAAAAGCATTAGAGACAATCATAAATGAATTGCAATCAAATACCTTCGTTTTCTTGTTACCACTTGTTGTTGTTGTTGTTGTTGTTGTTGTTGTTGCTGCTGTAGTTGCAGCCGCAACTGTTGGACTTCCAACATCAAACTTTCGTTTGATTGTAGTGGTGGTAATTGTAGTGGTGGTGATTGTAATGGTGGTGATTGTAGTGATGGTTGCAGTGATGATTGCAGTGGTGATTTTAGTAGTAATGGTTGCAGTGGTAATTGTAGTGGTGATTGCAGTGGTAGTGGTGGTTGTGATGGCTGCGACTAAAGAGTTGATTTTATTAATACTATGTTCAATTGTTTACAAAATGTTAGATATACTACCTTTGCCCTTGAAGGCCTTGCCTTGTTGTGGTAGAGGTAGGCAAGCAGCAAGTTCTCCAACCAGAAATTGTGGCACCTTGTAGTGGGGATTTTGTTTTGAACTGCCAAAGCACGAAGAGATAATAGAACTTTTTCTCTGATTTTTGAAGAAATTTTTGTATAGGTAATTTTTTCCAATTTTTTTCTGTCTTCTCCATCTCAAAATCATCTTGGTAGTGGGGATGCGGGACAACTGATATAGCATCATTGTATACATTTCAACCTTGCTTTCTTTTTCCTCGCGGACAAAAGAGAGATCGCTTTCTTGTACGACGACTTGATCGCCCAACCACTGTGTAACAAAGTATTTTATTTTCATGTCAATATTGTTTTTGGAGTTTGTGGATTCATTTGATAAGCTAGGGCGAAAAATAAGCAGACCAGAAGACACTGTTTCTTCTTCAAAGTTATGACTAGTATCACTACTATTCAAGGCTATAAAGATATTAATCTTTAGTTATAGGCTAGTAAATTGATACAAATACATATACCTTCGGCAACACCAAAACTTGTCAGGACACTAATGCAACAATCCAATTTGTCAGTAATGTTGCCAATAGCAGAAAGAAAATCTTAGATTTTCTCTTCCAAAAGAATTACCTTTTCCTCAGTTCTTGTACAACTTGAGCGGATAGCAATGGCATCATTGCCTCTCAAAGCCATTATAGTTAAAGAAAAGGTCATGAAAAGAATGATACAGTTTGAAATTGGATGCTATACACCAAATATTTATACAGGACAGATACAAGTGAGACAGTGAGAAATTGAAATAGGTGACCGTTCGAAATAGCACATGGCTTGATATTAGAATCATGATTTCAAAGCTCCAATGTTGCATGATGTGTGAAACTCATCTCAACCTGCATGAAATTTCGCTTTCAATGGCCTAAAAGATGTACATAAATTTAGTACGAGTGGATTGTTTGGTGAAATACATCATTCCGCAAAGGACTATGTTGTGCCCATGATAGCATTAGTAATTGTCTTTGAGATAATTTACTAATATTTTTAGAAGCAATAGAAAGCGGAAGAAACATTATTGCTGAAGTTGCGCAATTTTTTCTTATATAAATTTAGGCTTTGCATTATTTTATGTTAATAGACATAATCTATTTTATAGATTCAATTTTAAAGCAATTGCATAAAATCAAGTTTTTAGAAATTGTTACATGATTCTATAATTATCTTAATTTTTGTTGATTTAAAGTAAACCCTCAAGTGATTCACAAAGGTAGACAGTGTTTGTCCAACATAAAGCCTTATCAGGCACGCATTGTACTAATTCAAGCAATATATCGAGTAGGATATTCTAATCCATTATATCCAAAACACTTCATCTGAAGGCTAAAGTAATCTGAGTTTTGTGATTAAGTCGTTTGAAAAGATTTTTTTTTAAAACTGATTTGAAAATGCATAAAAAACCATGTAGTGAAAAATAAACATCATTCGCATGACGCATATATCTCACCAAAAGGATAAGATTGGAAGTCTCTCTGAAGCTATTGTTGTTCAAGAAGTATCCTTTCCTCACAATTCAACCAGCATTACCAATTCAGTCTTCTTGTTTATTGACGGATTTAATCCTCTGTATTATGTTGTCCGAGGGCAAATCATTTCTTCTCTCTTAAACTTGAATGCAAATGAACAAGATGCTTATTGACAAGCAGTAAGCTAATTAAGCGCGCACTTTTTTTTGGCATACAAATAAAGTTTATCTTACTCTGTACAAACACAAATCAAAGCACTTTTTACACTAATCAGTAAAGTTAACAAACAACTAAAAATAAAGCAAAGGGAGGGTGTATCACTGATCTCAAAATACAAACAAATTAAGATTGACAAACTGATCAACTAAACACACTATACCTTCAGCTTTACCTACAAAAAAAAGTACACAAACAATACTATCTATACCATATGGATGCGTATATTGAGATACCTTGTATTTTCCAAACGCTTACTCGCTTTATGTGTGAGCCGGAACAAACGAACGCTAAACTAGTGACCTCAAGTATAAATAGAATTGCTCTTTATCTTGAACAAAAGTTTCGTTTATTTTCTGTTATACATTTCAACTTTTACTTCTGTTAATTTATCATAGCTCCTATATTTAAAACTTTTTTTTGACTTAACTTACCTTAACTTTTTTATTAACATGTTCACCGTTTATCAATGTCCTAACTGTGTCGGCTTCTATGCCAACACTCAAATGGAATTAACAGCACATATTAGGTCAGCTCAATGTACATACAATGCTGCTGTCACTGCAACTGAGGAAATACAGGCTGCTAACACTGTAGCCACCCCTTCAGGAAACGCCACTAATTCTGTAGCATCAGATTCTGATGTTGCCTCTGAAGACACAAACATGTCTTCAAATTCTGATGTCAATGTTGGTGAAGTTGATATTTCGGTTGAACCTATGGATGTAGATGTTAGTCTGCCCGCCACTAATGAAGATGCTAATTCAACTGGTACATAGCATAAATTGTTTTAATACAAAGCTTTTTTTTAACCCTTCTTGTGTTAGATCATGTAACATACAACTGGACACCTTCTGAACCACTCAGTGAAGCCAAAGCAGCCTGGATCACCGTGATGCAAGTCTTGGATGAAGCCAAAACACCTAGGGAATATCAACGTAAGTTGATCAACGTTATCAACAGTCGCATTCTTTCTCGCATTGAACAAAGTACAAATACTAAGTTTGCACTAAAACCACACTTACTTATTAATTTTACTATAGGTCTATTTGCCAATGAGACCTTTCAATCTCCTGATACATATCGCCGCATGGTCCAAGGCAGTACAAGTACGACAGTCAAGCACGACATCTGTCCCAATGGTTGCTACTTGTTTGGCTCCAATGATAACACCACCATGGCCTGTCCTGTGCCTTCATGCAAAGCCCCCCGCTACTACAACCAGGCCGAAATAGATGCAGCAAGAGATGATATCGAGAGGGATCCTGCCTTGCCCATTCCTGATCTTGCTCCTGCTAGACAAATCTCATACACCTCGGTAGGCAAAGCATTGACTGAGCTATATGCAAATGACAACAACGCCGAGATGCTAGCTTATAGGGATGACTATTTTGACCGTAATCAAGATGAGATTAATACCTATCGGGACATCTTTTCTGGTGATTCTTACCAAAAGCTATTACAAGATGGGATAGTTGATGCCAATACTATAAGTCTAGTTCTTTTCGTAGATGGATATCAGCTTAAAAATATGCAAAAGGCCCATCAAGTACTCATTAACTGCTTGATTAGGAACATTCATCCAGAGCATAGGTATGACTAAAGTAATCAATATTGTCTTTCCTAAATAAGCTTATTTCTTTTCCGTCAATATAGAACAAAGGATGAGAATATGATCCAGATAACGGTCTGCCCTGGAAAGCCAAAAAACTTGATCTCTTTCTTGAAGCCAGTAGTCGAAGAAGTTCAGGCAATGTATGACAACAAGCTAATGATCAAAAAGAAAGGTGTAGAATTGTTTCGTGACCGGGTAGCTATTCTCGGTATAACTGGCGACATTCCCGGTATATCCGAGTTGATGATGGCAGCAGGACATACCGCGACATACGGATGTCGTATCTGCAAGGTCAAGGGTCATACGCCTTATGGTGTATCCAATAAAGGCAAATGCTATCCTAAGATGGGTCCTCTTCGTACACTTGAGGAGCTAAAAAATGGTGACTTTGTAGGTGTTCTAATCGATAAATTGTATCTCTAATACATAAGATTAACACAATTAGTATAGGCTCATGGCATGCCTGGTGTACCCAAGCTCTTCACAGACTTAAAGACATTCATCAATCCTTACTTTTTCTTTGGCGACGAATTACGTATGCTTGGTCATGGTATGGGTCACATGGTGTACAAGTTGTTGGACCCCAAAACTAGCGACTGGTTTCAAGCCGCAAACGTCGATTATTTCCCCTTCCAAGTGTCTTCATCATTTAGGCCAAACGATTTTATGAAGAAGCTTGGCGATTGGATAGCTGCTAGCAAGCCTGTTTGTCCAGGTGCTTTCAACTACTCTTTTGATAAGCGTACCGGTTACTATAGGGCTGTTGGTTGGCAAGACTTTCTTCTTTACGTGGTGCCTACCATAGTGGTGCCCCACTTAAGATACCGTCGCGCAAAGGTAGCACTGATGAATCTCGTAAATGCAGTCTCCATCAGTCTTCAAAAATCTATAACATCAAGTGATTTAGATGACATGGATAGGTAAAATACTAATAAAGTCTCTATACGAGAAGTGGAAGCGTCAAACAAATAAATTCATTAGATTTTTACACGCTTGGGCCACCTTCCTCAACAATGAAATCACCTTGTGTAGATTAAACAACCGCGTCTGGACCACCAACAACCACTTCGCAATCTTTCACATGTCTTCATTGATTAGACAGCAGGGTCCCTTAAGGTATCATTCATGTCGATCCTTGGAAAGAACAATCCAAAAGTATAGCAACCTCAGCAAGTCCAAATCTATGCCGGAAAAAGAAACTGACAACATCCTTGGTCGGTTGAATTATTTCAAAGAACTTCATTCACAACAACTATATGATAGTATGCTACCTTCATCCTTGAGTGCGAACGATGACTACTTGAACTATCCTGGGGATTATGCTGGTAATATGCCTCAGCTCTGGTCGAAGTTTAAAGTGGAAGACAATGAGGTTGGTGTTCATCTTTTCGGAGTACCTTTGAACAAATTTATTCTGGCCTTAAGAAGACATTATAGTCGATGTACCATCAGGGTCGCAAGCTCAGATATTAAGGAAATCAAGTTGGCTGCTCGAATGCTCTCAAACGGACTTGTATATCAGTCAAGATATAATCGGTCGTACAAAACATTATTGAAAAGAGCCAATACACTGGTGATATTTCTAGCTGTTGAATCAGGGCAGTAAGTTATCTTCAAAAAAAGTTGTGTTACGTCTTGTCCTTACCAAACTCAAAATTAATAGAATTCGTGCTTCTTGGTATGTTGGTGAGGTGATCACCTTCTTTATCCATTCATATCAAGGTTGCTCTAAATTCCTGGCACTTATATCTGTTGTCGAAAGTAGCACGTTAGACGAATATGGCATCCCAAATATCACTCTTTTTCCCGAGGACTCACCTCAGAAGAAGTACATGGTGTGTGGTGTTGAAGACATTATAAATATTGTGGGATTTGTCAGGTACAGTGAAAACATATTGCAGCATAAATTGATCTGGCCAGATGCTATGTATTACAAAAAAGTAGACAACTTGAAGAAGGGTGAGCTTAGGAACATGTAAAAGTGTAAATACTTATAGCTGTAAACTATCTTTGTAAAAGAATACGTACGCGTATTTACTCCAATAAATATATCATTGCTGGCAAAATATGATAGTCTTGTATCTTATTATTATAGACGATTTGTAAATGAAGAAGAGAAAAAGGGGTCATGATAAAATTGGATATTTTATTCTGTATACACAATTAGTTGGAATGAAGATCAGCAGTCACTTAAACTATAGATGTGGACATCGATTCAAATTGGTGGCCTTTCTCTTTCTCTCTTTATTATAACTTTCGACATTTACAGTTCCAGATTTTCCTCTAAAGCAACATATTTATCAGAGTAAAAGTATGCGCTAATAGGTGTTGCTTTTTTCACGATGTGCAGCCAATTTGTCAAATTACTACATCCTGAGAATGTTGGAAAGTTGGGCTAATTAGAAGCATACTTTTACCAAACGCGAACCTTATTCTTTATCTCGATGATCACTATTTGTATCTTATTTCCGGCATGAGTATTTACCAAGGGTTATACAATAAGGTATATTAAATGTTTAACTGATTAAAGAAATTGTCCACTCTAAAAAATATTTCATCTACACGTTTATTTCATTCTGTTAACTCAATAGACCATGCACATCACATCTTTAACGACATCTATGTTTATTAAACAGCGAAAGAGTCTACAATACTATCAATATAACGATTAAAGTAATGATTTCAGTCACTGCATTCATCAAATGGGTTTAAGTATTTTTTTAGAATGAAATGAACAACTCCTTGTGTTACCATTTCGGTTAACGAGCAACTTATTCGAACATTCCACCAATGCGTGTCCCATTTCAATGGTCCTAAACTCTTGTAAGTGCTTCTTATATCTTACTGATTATTATGGCGATTAACAAAAAATCTTTTTATTTACAAGCTTCGATCCTATATTCACTACTTTGATCATCGCATGGATAATAATAATATACCAGGTGTAACGTTTCTTTGGAAGATAGTGATCCAATAAACATCGAAACATTTCAATCGATCGTATCAAGCAATGAATGTGGAAGTGAAGTCTTTATAGAAGTTGCCTTACTTCCGACTTATTCGTGCCATCTTCATCATTCAAGTAAACAGGTTTTATGCACCGCTAGAAGTTCGATCCAAAATAAATTCATACCGAAGCGTTAGATTCTTTATTAGTTGTTTATACTGTGAGCAACTGTCGAAATCATTCATCTTTTATTGAGTTGATAATAAAAACAGTTGTTTTTCATCTATAATTGAGCTGCTAGGATCAAGTCTCAATCAAAACTAATGGTATTTCTCATTCAAACCAGTCGTTGTTGTCCCACGCACTTTATGTTTTGTATCATCTCTTGCATTTCTTATGCTTTGTTTAAATATCATTGTTGGATAAGATTTACGAAAAGGACATCTTTAAAAAGCATCCATCCTTTCTTCCTTTCTCTTGGAAACCCATTACGGCACCGTTCATGCACAACCAAAACATTCGCTATTTTGATAATATTTGCTGAAAGTTAATTGGTGATTGACCAAAATTTGTTCTCATCTGTGGTCAATTGTGACAAAATGACGATGAGCCCTTTTAATATTCTCATGCTTTTCTTTATTTTTGAAAGCTTTTTCTTTTTTTCAAAACAAAAATGCTATAATACGTTGTCAACTAGAATGAAGTCTGCTTCTGCTTTGATAAAACTACCGTTTTTTTTGGCTCGTCTCTAATCTGCTTATCGAATGATCCTTTTCTTGGCTAAAATTGATTGCATATTGTATGGAATTGGTTATTTAGACCTCATTCAAAGACGTTTGAAAGCTCGAGTCTATCTCGATTACAGACAGTCTCATACTGCGAGCAACCTCGTTCAACCTCAACTATTATCTAAACATTCTAAACCCATCATCTTTTACTGTAGTACATCTTTGGCTCTTACAATTAATCTTGGGATACACCTGCTAACGCTGGTTAACATCAAAATCTAGTTTCTAGACTCTTATCCTAACTGCAAAAGGCTGTTTTCATCCACAAAAGCATGTCTTTCTAGATGGTGATGACTGTTTAGGCCAACTAGACAACTGTGAGTGTCTTTACATAACTTTGTTACGAATTGCCTTTCTTTCAACTTGGGTTAACATAAATCACTCAACATCCTTTCCTCTCTTCATTTTAGTTTACTTGCCCACTATTGCTCATTTCTTCTAACCTCTGCTCTGTCTTTTACTCCTTTTTGCCATCCCTTGTCAAAATATCTTGTGGTTGCACTTTTGAGAAGCCCATTTTTGTTGTACAAGACTGTTACTTGCTTTCTCCAAGTTGGGTATACCACTGATCTTGACATCACGCATGTTGCTTCACAATCTTGAACCAAGTGAACCGCTTAAGCGCCCTAACAAGTGTAACCTTCATGTTTTATATCGGCAAAGCTGTGTAATTATTTTTTTAACTTCTACCATTCGAATAGCTACCCAAGTTCTTCTTTCTGCCTAACTTGACTTCAAGTGTTCAAGATTCTCAACATTGTCAACCGATGCATCTTCCATTAGGCACATCATGTTGATCCTAAGTACTGCATGATGTCAACATTCCAGAATCTTGAGGTTCGAAACTTACTGGGCTTGACTAAAGTGATTTATTTTGCTTCAAGTTATTTGGAAGAAAGTAGCAAAATTATTTCCGCATTCACGCGTAGCCCTTTTTTTTTTCTACAGAAACCTTTATTTAGTTTGCTTGGCGGGTCCATCGCTTCCACTCTTATTATCTATTTTTCTTGTGCTTTCTACTGCTTCT
>JAIWNI010000316.1:0-11664 GCA_025331435.1 Choanephora cucurbitarum
GTTCTAGGTTCAGTGAGGTAAGCGGTACGAAACTACCTTATATACTAAAGTGGTGATGAATTGAGACAACTACATGAGTACTGGTAAAGTGATTGACTATTTGTAGTTCTTGAATAGCTATTGCATGGCAGGCAGACAGTTCATACAAAAGGTAAAATAAGATGACTTCAGCATGGTACTATAAGGTCAAGATTATGATCATGAACACGAACCAGTATAGTTTGTTTGAGCATTATAAACAGATTGTTTATAAACAAAACTATTAAAAGTATAAACTAAGAGCGAAAATAAGAACAGTGGTAAGAAAATAAAAAAAAGGTTTAAAAAGAAAAAAGTTTTATAGAAAAGAAGAAAAGAGAAAAAATTAGTTTCCGTGAAAAATAGGAAAATATTATATATGAAACGTAGTTTTTTAACCACAATCTGGGTGGTCCTCTATTTTAATCGACTTGGTAGTTATCGATTTCCTTATAAGGAAGTCAATATGCACTGAAAGCAAACATTTCTTACTTCAAGTCAATTAAAGTATATCCTTAAATTATTTGCATTTAAAAAAATAAAAGATACGCTTGTTTGAGTACGATGTAAGATCAATCAGTTATTATTTATTAATAAAATTGTTAACGCTTGCATCTTCAATGAAAAAAAACATCAAAGACAATCATAAGTGAACTGCAATCAAATACCTTCGTTTTCTTGTTACCACTTGTTGTTTGTTGTTGCGCTTGCTGCTGGTGCAGTTGCAGCCGCAACTGTTGAACTTCCAGCAATAAATGTTCGTTTAATTGCAAGTGGTGATGATTGTAGTGATGGTTGCAGTGATGGTTGCAGTGGATATTGTAGTGGTAATGGTTGCAGTGATGGTTGCAGTGATGGGTGCAGTGGAGATTGTAGTGGTAGTGGTTGCAATCGTAGTGGTCGAAGTGGTGATTGTAGTGGTAGTGGTTGCAGAGGTGATTGCAGAGGTAATTGTAGTGGAAGTGGCAGTGATGTTTGCAGTGGTAATGGTGGTTGTGATGGCTGCGACTAAAGGGTTGATATTATTAATAATATGTTCAATGTTTACAAAATATTAGATATAGTACCTTTGCCCTTGAAGGCCTTGCCTTGTTGTGGTAAAGGTAAGCAAGCAGAGAGTTCTCCAACCAGAAATTGTGGCAGCTTGTAGTGGGAATTTTGCTTTGAACTGCCAAAGCACGAAGAGATAATAAAGCTTTTTCTTTGATTTTTGAAGGGATTTTTGTGTAGCTGATTTTTTCCAATTTTTTCAGTCTTCTCAATCTCAAAAATCATCTTGGTAATGGGGATGCGTGACAACTGATATAACATCACTTTATACATTTCAATCTTGCTTTCTTTTTTCCTCGCGGACAAAAGAGACCTCGCTTTCTTGTACGACGACTTGATCGCCCAACCACTGTGTAACAAAGTATTTTATTTCCATGTCCATCTTGTTTTTGAAATTTGTGGATTCATTTGATAAGTTAAGGCAAAAAATAAGCAGACCAGAAGACATTGTTTCTTCTTCAAAGTTACGACTGGTATCACTACTATTCAAGGTTGTAAAGATGTTAATCTTTAGTTATAGGCTAATAAAATAATATAAATACATATACCTTCGGCAACACCAAAACTTGTCAGGACATTAACGCAACGATCCAATTTGTCAGTAATGTTGCCAACAGCAGAAAGAAGATCTTGGATTTACTCTTCAAAAAGAATTACCTTATTTTCCGTTCTTGTACAACTTGAGCGGATAGCAATGGCATCATTGTTTCTCAAAGCCATTAATGTTAAAAATAAGATTATGAAAAGAATGATACAGTTTGAAATTGAATGTTATAGACCAAATATTATATGGGACAGATACAAGGGAGACAGTGTGGAAATGAAGTAAGTGATCGTTCGAAATAGCACATGGCTTGATATTAGATTTAAGTTTTCAAAGCCGCAATGTTGCATGATGTGTGAGACTCGTCTCAACCTGCATGAAATTTCGCTTTCAAATATGGCTAAAAAGATGTATATAAATTTAGTACGAGTGAATAGTTGGTGAAATACATCATTCCGTAAGGACTATATTGTGCTCATGATAGCATCAGTAATTGTCTTTAGAATAGTTTACCAATATTTTTAGAAGCAATAGAAAGCGGAAGAACTTTATCGCTGAATTTACGCAATTTTATTTTATTTAGAACTAGGCTTTGCATTATCCTATGTTAATAGACATAATCTATTTTATAGGTTCAATTTTAAAGCAATTGCATAAATCAAGGTTTTAAAAATTGTTACATGAGTCTATAATTATCTTACTATTTGTTAATTCAAAGTAAACCCTCAAATGAATTACAAAGGTAGACAGTGTTTGTCCAACATAAAGCCGTATCAGGCACGCATTGTACTAATTCAGGGAATATATCGAGTTGGGTATTCTAATCCATTATATCCTAAACACCTCATCTGAAGACTAAAGTAATCTGAGTTTTATGATTAAGTCGTTTGAGAAGATTTTTTTTTAAACTGATTTGAAAATGCATGAAAACCATGTGGTGTAAAATAAACATCATTCGCATGACGCATATATCTCACGAAAAGGACAAGATTGGAAGGCTCTCTGAAGCCATTGTTGTTCGAGAAGTACCCTTTCTTAACAATTCAACCAGCATTACCAACTCAGTCTTCTTGTTTATTGACGGATTTAATCCTCTGTATTATATTGTCCGAGGGCAAATCATTTCATCTCTCTTAAACTTGAATGCAAATAAACAAGATGCTTATTGACAAGCAGTAAGCTAATTAAGCGCGCACTTTTTTTGGCATACAAATCAAGTTTATCTTACTTTGTACAAACACAAATCGAAGCACTTTCTACACTAATCAGTAAAGTTAACAAACAAATAAAAGTAAAACAAAGGGGAGAATGTGTCACTGATCCCTAAATACAAATAAATTAAATTGACAAATTGATCAATTAAACAAAGTATATCTTCAGCTTTACCTACAAAAAAATGTATACAAACAATACTATCTATACCCATTGAATGTTTATATTGGGATAACTTGTATTTTCCAAACGCTTACTCGCTTTATGTGTAAGCGGAACAAGCGACCGGTAAACTAGTGGCCTCAGGTATAAATAGAATTGCTCTTTATCTTCAACAAAAGTTTCATTTATTTTTTGTTATACATTTCAACTTTTACTTCTGCTAATGTACCATAGCTCAATCTTTAAACTTTTTTCTTACCTTAACTTACCTTAACTTTTTTATTAAACATGTTCCCGTTTATCAATGTCCCTAAAACTGTGTCAGCTTTTATGCCAACACATAATTCGAATTAACAGCCCATATCCGTTCAGCACAATGTGCATACAATGCTGCTGTTGCTGCTACTGAGGGATCCCAGGCTATTACTGCTATAGTCCCAGTTTAGACGATGCTGCGGGTACTCAGAAATTGCTTCTAAAGACACCAATATGTCTTCAATTGAAGATGTCGACGCTTGGTGAAGTTGACTTCTCGGTCGAACCTATGAACGTAGATGCAAACCTTTCTGTCACTAATGAAGAAATCATCTCTACAGGCACATAGAACACATATATTTTACACATGACCTACTTTTAACGATTCTTGTGCTAGATCCTATAACATACAACTGGTCACCCTCTGAACCTTGAGTATAGTCAAGGCTGCTTAGATTAGTATCATGCAAGTTTTGGATGAAGCCAAGACACCCAAAGAATATCATAGAAAGTTCATCAATGTAATTATAACAATGTTCTATCGCATGTCGATCAAGGTACCATTATTTCT
Source organism: Choanephora cucurbitarum (assembly GCA_025331435.1). Taxonomy (NCBI): domain Eukaryota; kingdom Fungi; phylum Mucoromycota; class Mucoromycetes; order Mucorales; family Choanephoraceae; genus Choanephora; species Choanephora cucurbitarum. Next base: position 3,813 of record JAIWNI010000316.1, read on the forward strand.
GTTGGCATTCGGATAATACTTACTTATCAACTCTGGGCTAAGTCCATTTGCAAATGAAAACCTTTCAATCCCCAGATACGTACCGACGTATGGTTCAAGGCAAGTACCAATACAACAATTAAAGCATGAGTATCTGCCCCAACGGGTGCTACTTGTACGGGTCTAACGATCAGCACCACTATGATCTGTCCCTATTATTGAATGTAAAGCCCCCAAGGTACTATAATCAGGCCGAAATAGATGCTGCCAGAGAAGACATCGAAAGGGATCCTGTCCATGCCTATCCCTAATCTTGTACCTACCAGGCAAATATCGTATACTTCAGTTGGCAAAGCTTTAACTGAATTATACGTAAATGAAAACAATGCTGAAATGCTTGCCTACAGGGATGACTTCTTCGATCGCAATCAAGATGAGATCAACACCTATCGGGACGTCTTTTCTGGTGATTCATACAAGAAGTTATTGCGCGATGGGGTGGTTGATGCCAATACTATTTGTCTGGTTCTTATTGTAGATGGATACCAACTAAAAAACATGCAAAAGGCTCACCAGGTACTCATCAATTGCTTGGTGATGAACGTACATCCGGAGCATAGGTATAGTAAGAGTGATTAGTATTGTCTTTCTTAAAAGAGCTTATTTTTTTTACCTTAATTTAGAACAAAGGATGAGAATATGATTCAAATAACTGTCTGTCCTGGAAAGCCCAAGAATTTGATCTCATTCTTGAAGCCTGTAGTAGAAGAGGTCCAAGCCATGTATGATAACAAGCTGGTCATCAAAAAGGAAGGTACTGAAATATATCGAGGTCGAGTGGCTATTTTAGGTGTTACCGGTGACATTCCTGGTATATCCGAACTTATGATGGCAGCGGGACACACAGCAACATTTGGATGTCGCATTTGTAAGGTCGAAGGTCAAAAGCCACGCGGTATCTCCAATAGGGGAAAGTACTACCCAAAGATGGGTCCTCTTCGTACAATTGATGAGCTGAAAAATGGCGATCCTGTAAGCGTTTTGACTGATCAACTCTATGCATTTTAGATAGAACTGACACAATTAGTATAGGCTCACGGCATGCCTGGGGTTCCAAGACTTTTCACTGACCTCAAGACCTTTGTAAGTCCTTACTTTTTCTTCGGCGACGAATTGCATATGCTTGGGCATGGAATGGGTCACATGGTGTACAAGTTGTTGGATCCAAAAACTAATGATTGGTTTCAAGCCGCCAACGTTGATCATTACCCATTTCAAGTCTCTTCACCACATAGGCAAAAGGAGTTTATCAAAAAGCTTGGCGATTGGATAGCTGCTAGTAAGCCTGTTTGTCCAGGTGCTTTCAACTACTCTTTTGATAAGCGTACCGGTTACTATAGGGCTGTTGATTGGCAAGACTTTCTTCTTTACGTGGTGCCTACCATAGTGGTGCCCCACTTAAGATACCGTCGCGCAAAGGTAGCACTGATGAATCTCGTAAACTGCAGTCTCCATCAGTCTTCAAAAATCTATATCATCAAGTGATTTAGATGACATGGATAGGTAAAATACCAATAAAGTCTCTATCACGAGAAGTGGAAGCGTCTACCAGATAAATTCATTAAATTTTTACAAGCTTGGGCCACCTTTCTCAACCGTGAGATTACCTTGCGTAGATTGAACAACCGCGTCTGGACTTCCAACAATCACTTCGCAACCTTCCATATGTCCTCCTTGATTAGACAGCAGGGTCCTCTGAGGTACTATTCATGTCGATCCTGGAGAGAACCATACAGAAGTATAGCAACCTCAGCAAGTCAAAATCAATGCCAGAAAAGGAAACCGACAATATCCTTAGACGGTTAAACTTATTCAAGGAACTTCATTCTCAACAGTTGTATAACAGCATGCTGCCGTCATCCTTGGGTGCAAACGATGACTTCTTGGACTATCCTGGGGATTATGCTGGTAATATGCCTCAGCTCTGGTCGAAGTTTAAAGTGCAAGACATTGATGTTGATGTTGATCTTTTCGGAGTACCTTTGAACAAATTCGTACTGGCCTTGAGAAGACATTATAATCGATGTACCATCAGGGTCGCAAGCTCAGATATTAAGGAAATCAAGTTGGCTGCCTAGAATGCTCTCAAACGGACTTGTATATCAGTCAAGATATTATCGGTCGTACAAAACATTACTGAAAAGAGCTAATACATTGGTGATATTTCTAGCTGTTGAATCAGGGCATTAAGTTATCTTTAAAAAAAGTTGTGTTGCGTCTTATCCTTACCAAACTCAAGATTAATAGAACTCGTGCTTTTTGGTATGTTGGTGAGGTTATCACCTTCTTTATCCATTCATATCAAGGTTGCTCTAAATTCCTGGCACTTATATCTGTTGCCGAAAGTAGCACGTTAGACGAATATGGCATCCCAGGTATCACTCTTTTTCCCGAGGACTCACCTCAGAAGAAGTACATGGTGTGTGGTGTTGAAGACATTATAAATATTGTGGGATTTGTCAGGTACAATGAAAACATGTTGCAGCATAGATTGATCTGGCCAGATGCTATGTATTACAAAAAAATAGACAATTTGAAGAAGGGTGAGCTTGGGAACATGTAAAAGTGTAAATACTTATAGCTGTAAGCTATCTTTGTAAGAGAATACGTACGCGTATTTACTCCAATAAATATATCATTGCTGGCAAAATATGATAGTCTTGTATCTTATTATCATAGACGATTTGTAAATGAACAAGAGAAAAAGGGGTCATAATAAAATCGGATATTTTTATTTTATATACACAATCAGTTGGAATGAAGATCAGCAGTCACTTAAACTATAGATGTGGACATCGATTCAAATTAGTAGGCCTTTCTCTTTCTCTCTTTATATAACTTTCGACATCTACAGTTCCAGATTTTCCTCTAAAGCAGCATATTTATCAGAGTAGAAGTATGCGCTAATAGGTGTTGCTTTGTTCACGATGTGCAGCCAATTTGTCAAATTACTACATCCTGATAATGTTGGAAAGTTGGGCTAATTAGAAGCATACTTTTACCAAACGCGAACCTTATTCTTTATCTCGATGATCACTATTTGTATCTTATTTCCGGCATAAGTATTTACCAAGGGCTTATACAACAAGGTATATCAAAAGTTTAACTGATTAAAGAAATTGTCGACTCTAAAAAATATTTCATCTACACGTTTATTTCATTCTGTTAACTCGATAGACCATGCACATCACATCTTTAACGACATCTATGTTTATTAAACAGCGAAAGAGTCTACAATACAATCAATATAACGATTAAAGTAATGATTTCAGTCACTGCATTCATCAAATGGGTTTAAGTATTTTTAGAATGAAATGAACAACTCCTTGTGTTACCATTTCGCTTAACAGAGCAACTTATTCGAACATTCCACCGATGTATGTCCCATTTCAATGGTCCTAAACTTTGTAAGTGCTTCTTATACCTTACTGATTACTCTTATGGCGATTAACAAAAATCTTTTCATTTACAAGCTTCAATCCTCTATTCACCACTTTGATCATCGCATGGGTAATAATAATATACCAGGTGTAACGTTGCTTTGGAAGATAGTGGTCAAATAATCATCAAAACATTTCAATGGATCGTATCAAACAATGCATGTGGAAGTACAGTCTTTATAGAAGTTGCCTTACTCCCGACTTACTTAGTGCCGTTTTCATCATTCAAGTAAACAGGTTTTATGCACCACTAGAAGTTCGATCCAAAATAATCCCATACCGAAGCGTTAGATTCTTTATTAGTTGTTTATACTTTTAGCAACTGTCGAGATCATTCATCTTTTATTGAATTGATAATAAAAACAGTTGTCCTTCTTCTATAATCGAGCTGCTTTGATCAAGTCTCAATTAAAACTAATGGTATTTCTCATTCAAACCAGTCGTTGTTTGTCCTACGCATTCTATATTTTGTATCATCTCTTGCATTTCTTATGCTTTGTTTAAATATCATTGTTAGATAAAATTTATGAAAAGGACATCTTTAAGAAAGCTTCCCTCCTTTCTTCCTTTCTCTTGGAAACCCATTACGACACCTGTTCATGCATCAACCAAAACATTCGCTATTCCTGACGATATTTACTGAAAGTTAATTGGTGATTGACCAAAATTGTTCTCATCTGTAGTCAATTGTGACAAAATGACGATGAGCCCTTTTAATATTCTCATGCTTTTCTTTATTTTTGATAGCTTTTTCTCTTTTTCAAAACAAAAATGCTATACTACGTTCTCAACTAGAATGAAGTCTGCTTCTGCTTTTGATAAAACTACCGTTTGTTTTGGCTCGTCTCTAATCTGCTTATCGAATGACCCTTTTTGTGGCTGAATTGATTGCATATTGTATGGAATTGGTTATTTAGATCTCATTCAAAGACGTTTGAAAGCTCTGGTCTGTCTTAATTACAGACAGTCTAATACTGCGAGCAACCTCGTTCAACCTCAACTGTTATCTAAACATTCTAAATCCACCATCTTTTACTGTAGTACATCTTTGGCTCTTACGATTAATCTTGGGATACACCTGCTAACGCTGGTTAACATCAAAATCTAGTTTCCAGACTCTTATCCTAACTGCAAAAGGCTGTCTTCATCCACAAAAGCATGTCTTTCTAAATGGTGATGACTGTTTAGGCCAACTAAACAACTGTGAGTGTCTTTACATAACTTTGTTACGAATTACCTTTCTTTCAACTTGGGTTAACATAAATCAATCAACATCCTTTTCTCTCTTCATTTTAGTTTACTTGCCCACTATTGCTCATTTCTTCTAACCTCTGCTCTGTCTTTTACTCCTTTTTGCCATCCCTTGTCAAAATATCTTGTGGTTGCACTTTTGAGAAGCCCATTATTGTTGTACAAGACTCTTACTTGCTTTCTCCAAGTTGGGTATGCCACTGATCTTGACATCACGCATGTTGCTTCACAATCTTGAACCAAGTGAACCGCTTAAGCGCCCTAACAAGTGTAACCTTCATGTTTTATATCAGCAAAGCTGTGTAATTATTTTTTTCTAACTTCTACCTTTGAATAGCTACTCATGTTCTTCTTTCTGCCAAACTTGACTTCAAGTGTTCAAGATTCTCAACATCGTCAACCGATGCATCTCTCATTGGGTACATCATGTCGATCCTAAGTACTGCATGATGTCAACATTCCAGAATCTTGAGGTTCGAAACTTACTGGGCTTGACTAAAGTGGTTTATTTTGCTTCAAGTTACTTGGAAGAAAGTAGCAAAATTATTTCCCGCATTCACGCGTGGTCTTTTTTTTTTCTACAGAAGCCTTTGTTCAGTTTGCTTGGCTGGTCCATCGCTTCCACTCTTATGGTCTATTTTTCTTGCGCTTTCTACTGCTGCTTTTGGGATGGCTCACAACTCTCGCTGTAGTTAGGTATTACGAAAAAAGGATGAAACGTCTACCATCACTAATTCAACCCACTTCATATAGGAAGTGAATCAATCCCAGCTTAAGCCTATCAAAATGTAAGCCCTTCTTGTTTCTTGGAATACAATAATTGACCAAAGTCCTTTTTTATTTGCTTTTAGACAACTCGAATGAATTGTTATTTGATTCCACGGTTTTATGAAGATATGCTTAAATGATGGCAAGCACCCAACTAAGCCTCCTCTCTTTCCCCGGGTAAACGTGATCAAACCTACAAAGCGGATTAGATCGGAGGCATGGCTAATACCGGAAGCAAAGCTAATGAGGTGTCCATATATAGTAGCCTAAAGGATCTACAATCTATACAAAAAATAAAGCTTTTCTATTTGTTTAAATTAACGGATCAGAATACATTATATCAGACCTAAAGAAGTATAGTATATACCTAATATGACCTGAATCCCATCGATCTCGATATGGATAATTAAAACCTGCTCAGTCGGAATCATTTAGTTGCTGAAAACTGATTTGTTCGTCTAGACCCGAACCATGATTGTTACTGGAAAGGAAACAATTTAACCGAAGATATCAAGCATTATGATTTGCTTAATTGTTTTTCTCATCTGCTAATTCAACTGTGCAGTGCCACTAAAATGGAGTATATACACTGATTTCAACTGAGTCTTTTGAAGAAATTGACTGTGGCGCTCACTTTAGGATACACAGTAAATAACTGTGTGAACTCACTCCCTTTGACACAATCTACTACAGGAAACTATACACTCCGTGCGCTGTGGTGGGAAATGATATAAAAGAGGATTTGCATATATCTATTTATACCTTATACCTATGAAAAGATATAGTGCACTTTAAGCGACTCATGGATTAGTTTACAAAGCTGTACAAACTATTACAATATTATTATTTTGCTACTTATAGATAAAGAAGCCTCGAAAGACAGAAATTTTCTCATCAAGCGCTCAATAGCGTGATCCTTTAGATAACGCAGAACCACATATATCATAATAAAGACACTTTACATTAGCTCACCTCAATGAGCTCACATTAATAATATTCACGATGCAATTCAACAAATCTACTTTATTGTGTTTAAGATCTCATAAATAGTTGTCTACTGCTGCATAATAGAATGATGGGATAACACAGACAGAGCATTAAAGTCCAAGTATGAAATATTGAATTTGGGTAGTATACTGTGATTACATTGAAAAGGTTACTGGTATGTGTTTGCGTCAATGACTATTGCAGTGAGAGAAACTCTTGTGATAAATCGAAACATGTTGAAGAACTGACCATCTCATATTACGTATTAACTGAGAAGTGTTTGTTCTTTATTTGTTAGCAGTAATCCATTAGGATGTGGTATTCGAGCCATATACATTTCCACGCAAAGGCATTGATCTCATTATCACCTAGGGTGAATAAGCAATATGTAATCAGAATAACTTAGGTGCTGTTTGCAGTAAAAATATGATGGCTTAATCTATAATAAAGGTAGTACAATGTTTTTTAGAAACTGATTTAAATGAGTTTTCGTTAACTCTCACCTTGATTTCAAGTACATCATATCAACGAAACAATAGGGCAAGGAGAATTATCAATCGCAAATCATTAAAGCACACACCTCGATTTCTCCAGCATTTTGGTAACATGAGGCTCTAGTGGAAAAGCATCGTTATTAGCTGGCTGTATGCAGAATATTGATTCATGATCGAACAACATCGGTATGATATCAAGTGTAACAATTTAAATCTTCGGTCTATAATCAATCAACACAAATCATATGGGCGGATTGAGATAAATTAGTTTAAAAAAATAAGGGCGACCAATAAGTAATGAGAAATAAAAAGAGAAACTAGATGAAAAAGAGGGCAAAAAGTAAAAAGTGGAGAAGTGTAAAAAGGGTAAAGAGGAAAAAAAGCAAAAAAGAGAAAAAGTCAAGCTGATCGATCAGAACAAACTGATTTGATTGGACAGTGACTGCAATTTTTTTCGTATCGTTCTTAGAAAGATCTTTCATAAAACTGATCTTCATCCTTTGATTGTCCCTTTTTTTTCTTTTCACTCATTTACTTCTATTTTATTAAAGAACCTTCTATAAAACAAATTAATTTTGACAGATGCGCACGAAAGCAGATTGAATACATTTTACTACAAGTACACGATACATGTCTCATATACGTTTGTAATACACATTTATTATTATGAAAAGCGGTTTACATTTTACTGATTTGACCACATTTAAGATTGTTAAATTTCTTATAGTACAGGGCATTTGGCCAAATCAGCTTGTATTCCAATGGGTTGTGGCTGTACCGGACATAACCAACAACACTCATGATATCTTCTGCCAAGCAAACCATAACCTTTCCAGAAGAGTTACTCTCAAATAGAGTGATTGCAGGCACCCC
>JAIWNI010000317.1:0-11637 GCA_025331435.1 Choanephora cucurbitarum
AACATGATACTCTAGTAAAACACTCTCTTATCAGCAATTAATATACATTGATCGTCATCCTGAGCTTGTTTAACATTAAATCAAATGCAAGCAATTCGCTAGTTGTAATGCACAGATCTTATCCAAACCTTTTAACTCATCATTGCCTCAATGCCCTCTCTTCAATATGCATTCCCCAACTCACTCATCAATTTCTTCTGTGTAGTGGAAAGCTTACAACATTTATTCATATGTGTGATACTAATCGATGCCATCAAGCTGCTACCAAACAAACTGAAATACGATACAGATAATCTATGATTAATGATGTTAAACTATGATTGTTCTCTCGAAGTTTTTTAGCTGAAGTGATTTAATCTCCTCATTACTTACCATATCATTTGTTTTCTTGACTAGTAACCGAACACCTTCAAAATGTAACTGTCTACCTGAGGTCATATGAAAAATATTCAACATGAAGATCATATGCTAATACATAACGGCACCATTCTTACACATAAGCCTATAACAAAACTTGCATAATTGCTTCAGTACTTCCTGTCATTGATAATAATTTTACAAAGGTATACTTGAAACTATATCTTACCATCAACAAAGAAGGGCTTTCTCATTTGACACTTTTTACTGATGAATAGAGATGCTGCTAAGCATTTTTGTATTTTGTACTTCGTGCATCAACAATGTAAGAAAGCCTTTCAAACTATAATTCAAATTACTATTTGCAGCTGGTTAGTTACTTTGAATGACTAAAGTAGTTCGGCGATATTTACATGGTTCATTGTCCCAGGAGTAGTCGCGAAATAAAGTGATTGATAGAAAAACAGTGCATTCATCAGTTGTCGAGTAATTATTGAGTAGTTGCTTGTTCTTATTCAACAGACATTTGACTTGTTTAGCTGATTCAACTGGTAAGCCTTTGAGCATTGCACTAAAAGTTCAACTTACATGAGTATCTCGGTTTCCATGGTCAATAGGAAAAAAAAATAATAAATTGTGTTCTTGTCTGGGTGAATATAAGGAGGCTTGAAATTAGAATGGATGCTATTGGCTAAGAAATCAATCCACATAAACGTAAATAGCCTTTTAATTTGAAGAAGCTTCTAGTATCTTAAGGCTGTTAGATGATATGAGGATACCTATACACAGACAGAGAGAAATTTGCTTACGATAAGAGAAACTCAAAGACAAAGAGTGAAAGTATCACAGGTTATTTTTGAGAAGGTTTCAAATGACTTATTGGTAAGCTCATTCTTAACACAGATAGTATTCCCATCGCAGGCAGCATCGTTCAAGGAAAACCCTAACCTGGCGCTCATATCAATAAGGTAAGGATGAAAGAAAGAAACAGTCAACAAAACTTATTCATAATTATAAGAAATTATTAGTAGTTTACATGGAAGCAACATCGTTAAAAAAACCTGAATCTAGATAATGAATATATGCCAACCACCCAACCCATTGTTTATTATATGGAAAGAGATATAGTTGAAAAAGCAAGTTTTGAAAAGGAGGTTGTAAGATAAAAAAAAAGACGAGTTAACTAATTAATTCCTCCTTCAAATGCATCAGTTCGTCTATTAAAAACAAAAGTGTTATCAGAGGTGGAGACAAGATCGAAATGGAATAACTACCTTCTTTTAGTTGGTGGAGTGTGTGATGAACTCTCCCCTGCGTCATCATCGCTTTGATATTGAACCAAAGGTAATGATCCAAATGGATCATCGATCAATTCGACCTCATCATCATCTGCAATTTGGTGTGGAGCGTCTAACTGTTGTACGACTGCAACTTCATGCTGATTGTATATTGTTTGTTCATCAGCATTTGTCTACAATAAAGGAAGACTATTAAGTACTGATAAACTGGAATGTAGAAAACTATGCATTACCTCATCTTTCTTTGGTCGTGTTACTCGACGATAATACTTTTTCAACAAGACATCTTCCAACCAATAGTCAATGCAGCGAAATGTTGGGATATTACTCCACACACAGAACTGGCGTATTTGTTTCCAAGCAGCCAGACGTCTTTCTTTTGGCACCTTTGTGTAGGACCAATCTGACCATTCAACTTGATCGATGCCAAACTGCCTTACCATCATTGAGCAAACAGTTTTGCCATGTGTATTGAGGATGTCTCTGTAGTATCTGAGCTGTTCGGTTTTATTTTCAGACACATCCGCATATTCATCATTTTGTATTGCACCATTCGGACCTAACCATTGAATCAGGAATCTATCGATTCGTTCGTCATCGTGTTTGTTATAATCATCACTCAATGACCCAGTAGAAGGATAGTGGATCTGATCAAAAGGCAAGACCTGTCTTTCTTCGGTAGAACCGTTGGACTGAATCACCGAAGTATTATCTAAAAAACAAGTGAGATTTAAGATGGTGATATACATTTCAGTCAAAGGAGCTATACCTTCACAAGAAGAAAGTTTGGACAAAATGTTGTTGGATCTCGTTACATTTTCGTTGAAAGCCTTCATTTCTTCTCTAAGACTTTGCATTTCTCTTCGAAGGTCTACAACGTTGTTTTCGGTTTTGGAAAATCTTTGTAAGAAAGCTTCGAATTCTTTACGGGTAATGCTCATTTTGATTTTTGTAAGAAATTGTTGTATGTGGGTTTAAAAGATGGATGAAGGAAAGATCGAAGTTGTGTTATGATTTTTATACGTTAGGTATTCTTTGTAATTTCAATTAGTTTGTAAGCAATTCTTTGTTCATGAAATACCAATCATACATAAATTTCAATCTATTAAAAAAACTTATGATGTAAGTAGTTATTTAAATGGGCTCCATTGGTTTACAGCAAACAAATTGGTTTGATATGACTAGAATGTACATATCTTGCTAGGCATATTATAGCTACTAGGGCATTAAAGTTCTGTGATTGATCGTATATTAAACAGACGAAGTTTTTAATTTTATAACCCCTTTACCTGTATTAAAATTGCAAATTAATTTAAGGATATCCAATGGCCTAAGAGTCTACAGTAGTAAAATTAACGATATAATATCGTGATTTACACTACGGCTCAGATTCTGCCCTCTGGGGCAAAAAATTCTTACCGTGGGATGCAGAAAATTCTGTAAAAAAACCATAGGTTTTTGAAAAAAACTGGGAGAGGATTTGCATAATTTTACTCTGGAGGGCAGAAATTCTGCCCGTGGAGGGCAGAATCAAATGACCATTGTCCAATCACAATCAAGGATTTATTTTATATGGGCCATCCTGCTTTTACAAGTTTTGCTTAGTTTTTATATATGAGCAAATGGCTTTGAGAGAATTAGAGAGCTTTTAGTGAGTATGTTTCTTGAAAGAATGTCGTACTTTCATTACTAGCCGACCTACTCGCTACGCTCGCTTACGGCCGTCGTCGCCTGCGGTTTCGATCCTAGCAACCCATCCCCACCCACCCACACACCCCACACCCACACACACACCCACACACACCCACACACCACCCACACACCACCCACACACCACCCACACACCACCCACACACCACCCACACACCACCCACACACCACCCACACACCACCCCCCACCGCCTCATTAATCAAAAATGTTTCTCCTAAATTTAAGTCATCAAGAGTATTGAAATATATAATGAGATTGTTTATTTGAGTTATGTGCAAAATAATAATCAGATGAGAAGTTCTGGATAAATTATGTTCTCTATAAGATTGTCATTGCTGTTTAGAGTAGGTTCATTTAATACATGAGTACCTTGTAAATTAGTTGATCGAGAGAATGCAACGTATAATTGACCATGAGTGAAAGGAGGAATACGAAGGTCAATTCCAACATTTGTAAGAGATTGGCCTTGCGATTTGTTGATTGTCATGGCGAAACTGAGCTTGATTGGAAATTGTTTTCTAACTAAAACAAAAGGGTAATCATCCTCTAATGTTGTTAGTTTGATTCTAGGTATGAGCTCTATTTGTTCCTCGTTGGGCCTGCTGTTTTTAACAACTGCAACTTTGAGAATATATCGGCCTATTTCTTTGATCATCAATCTGGTACCATTACAAAGACCCTTTTGTGGATTGAGATTTCTTAAGAGCATCACAATACAGCCTACTTTTAGCACTAATTTGGCAGGAGGAAAGTTGTCTGGATTCAGCGTTTGAAGATACTCGTTGGAGACCCTATACAGTTTGTTGTTTGTATTCTCCTCGTCAGAATAGTCAGTTTTGTCAGCAGAGATTAAAGTAACTGCTTCACCTGGCATCATATCAAGCACTTTTTGGTTTATAGTATCAACTGTGTCATTTCTAGAAGTTAGAATGGCTGAACTACAAAGTGAAGAGGAGTTATTGACGGCCTCGTTTAGCATTTGTGCTGGATACACTCTAGAAATAAGCTCGTCCAGCGAGTAAGTCTGAGAGATGTATTGGGGTAGAGGAATTCTTGCATTTTGCATCAACTTGTTATACGTGATTAAATGAAGCCATTTTTTGAAATGAATGTCGTTAGCTGAAGTGCCTCTTACTCGCATATTTTGTTTCAAATAGAGTACTTGGATTTGGGACCAGACGTACGATTGCTTAATAGATGCTTCCACAATTGCGGATCTATTACCATGTCGAACTACAGGGGGGATTTGGGCAAAATCACCACCTAAGAGAACAGGGAAACCTCCAAAAAATGCATTGTTACTGCGTATATCTTTAAGAGTACGATCAACAGCTTCAAAACATCGTTTGTTCTGCATGGGTACTTCGTCCCAGATAATCAAATCAGTCTTGCGAAGTAGTTCAGCTAATTCACCGGTCTTTGGAATATAGCAGGAAGAGGTCTCATTTACTTTGATTGGAATCTTAAGGCGAAAGTGTGAAGTTCTACCACCAGACAAAAGCAAAGAAGCGATACCAGAGGATGCTACACACAAAACAATTTTACCTTGACTTCGTAAATAGTTACTTAGAGTTTTATAGACAAAGGTTTTCCTGTACCAGCTGGGCCATGTAAGAAAAAACATATAACATTCTCAGAGTTAGCAAGAGTTGTGTCGTTTAACAAATCAGTAGATTGAAGCTTGTCGACTATAGTGTCGAAAGCGTACTTTTGATCTGAGTTGAATAGTGCGTAGTTTGTCCTGAAAGCAACTCCTTAGTCTTGAGCATTGTAAGCCAATTGTTCATCTATAAGTGGAATTACCACTAAATTCAAAACTGGCACCACGATTAAGAGCAGTAATCCAATCATGCTTGAATGTTGGAAGACCAAATTCATCAAGAGATCTACTCAATTCTTTCAACTTGTTATCAATGAGATAAATCCCATAGTCAAGAAAAGGATGCCCATCATAGAAGGCTGAATCATCAATGGAAGTATATAGCTGGTTTTGAGGAAATAGAAGCTCTAGTTTGTGAGCAAGATCGCCGCACATAGAGTTACGGAATTGCATCCACAATGCGTGAGGGTCTATTAATTGACCAAAGTTCAACGCAGTGACGAACAAACTACGAAGGCTATCACCAGAAGAAAAAAGGCTAGCCTCTTCAAAACAACGGATCCATTCTTGACCATCTTCAATTAGATGTAACTGAAAACATGCTTGTTTGAAGGTAGAACATTGAGATCCATTTACTGTTTTTAAATCGTCAAACGATTTTGAGCCAGCTATGTTTACCAGAAGAAGTCGAAGATAAAATCATTTCCCACATGTAGGACTACAGTATGGAATTCTACCAATTGCAAAACCTTTTTTTCTAATTTCCCAAACTTTGCGCTTTCGATCCCATACGAAATACTTTGGAAAGTCTTGGTATAAATATTTTTGAGCAGTTGGATTGCTTTCGTAATATTTAAAATAGGCAATGAGCATTGAACTACTATTAGCCAAGATTTGCTGTATTTCAGGTGTGGTTGCATCTTCAGGGAAGTAGACAGGTTGCTCATTTGGTAGATGAAGAGCCAGAGAGGTGACTAGTCGGGTCTTCTTCATGCATTTTGTATTCAAATAGTCTTGCAAAGGCTTCAGTTGGTCCGATATAGCGCCCTTGAAGATGCTTATTGATCTCATCACGTGTATCGCTTAATCTCAAAGTGCTACGATCAGAGCCTTTGTACACATATTTGTTGATGTACTTGATTGCCTCTACACCTTGACAACATTCAACGTTGATATGTGCTTTGTACTTCTTTGAAAGATAAGGGTTGTATGGCACAATCCATTTGTTATCAATGTCGATACGACCAAAACCGTTAGTGAGTGGATTAGGCACACTATACAAATTGGCAGAGTCGACTACAGCAGAGCGTTTATAGACCGGATAGCCATTTTCACTAATAACTGTTTCTTCAGAGTAAGCCTTAGGGAACCTTTTGGTGCACCTAAGTTGGCCATTAGTGTCCTTAGCCATACATGGCGATTTGGGATTGATGCTTCCGCATGGACCATGCACCATGTTTTTTGTGATGATTTCATAAAGCTCAGGATCTGATTCTTTAGAAGGTAGTTCAGCTGATATAACCCGGTCTATTTTTTCTCTGGTATCCAAGTTTTGTAAGGGATCCAAGAACAGGAGCAAGTGCAAATGAGGAAGTCCTCTTTTTTGATACTCAATAGTTCTTACTAATCCATTATAGGATCCAAAGATTTTTTTGGTTTTTAGATCTTTGAGCAGCTCTTTTACTTTCAGATCAAAGACTCTTGCAACCAAGTCTGGTCTATCAGAAGCATTTTGTCCAGGTAATAGCTCTCTTTGAATTTCAATCCATCGAGGGTTGGCCGTAAAGGTGATGAAGAGTGATGGCTTACCAAAATATATTACGATAGCCATTGAATCTTGATATAATTTGGCCATAAAACGTGGACCGCCTGTATAACTGCTAGGCAAAATAAATCGTCTGCCTAAAGATGCAGCATTGACATCATCATTAATAAGAGCATCTTGAAGACCATTGTAGAGATCAGCTCGTATATCAGATTGGTGATTTCTTATCAATCCAACTTGTTTTGATCGCAAATGGCCCAAGCATCAACCAAATATTGCTGAAAGAGCCTCTTAGACAAAAAAATGGTTGGATACTCAGTTACTCTTTGATGGAGTCTGTAGCGATAGTAGACTCTTTGGGTCAAGCGAGTTGAAGCATCACTTAATCTTAATCCCCAGTGCCAGCCTAAATCACCCATTGGGAATAAAAGAGTGTAGTGAAGTGGCATATAAAGGGCGTGGTTCTGAGAAATAGTTGTGTGTGCATAAACATCATCACTATTACGAAGGTAAATTCGAATATCTCTTGAACTTTCAGAAGTGCTTTCGTTTGGTATAATACCAGCAACTTCATCAGATGTAGGAAGATTTTCAGTACGTCTATCAGATCCAGCTACTAACTCAATTCTCATTGAAGGATAAATCCGAACAAATGGTGTCTCGTTTTCACTATTTTCAGTATTCATGAGAAGCTCATGTGCAGTCTTATACAGTCTAACAAAAGGATTTTGTTCATGAAGCATCAAAGATAAGTTACTTATGATGTCCCTATCCAAATCATTGTTATTTGTTGATCTGACTGAAGCTGCATACTGAGGATCGAAGATATACAATTGAGCATATCTAGCATTGATATCCCCTTCAGATAAAAGAGGACCTTGCATATGATACATCTGGCCATGTATTTGGAAAGGCATATTGCCAAGGTTACTGTTGCTAATTTCACATCTCAAAGAGGTAAAAGCAAAGGCCGCATTGTATCTTCTGATGTTATCTCTAAAGTGACGACCTCTTGTACTCATCTCTTCAAATAAAGTTTTTAAAAAAGAGGGAGGTGACTGAAGGGGTTCCAATTTCACTGCGCCAGCCTTACAGCAACTCATCCAAAACTTATTTTGAGAAGTACACTGAGAGGGCAACTCAGCTTCCCAATGCTTAGCGCCACAGTCAGTACAAACTTTGTCCATTGGACCAAGATCGAAAGGTTGGAGACGGCCCAATTCTGAGATATATGCAGCAGGAAGTTGAACGGATCGTCCCCTACGTCTGCTTGCAGCTCTAATTCTTGCGCGTTCCTGAAATAAATAAAAGGGAAAAAGATCATAAATTAGAATATCTTATATAATTGCAATAGAAAATAGGCAAGAATCTTACTCAGCATGAGTCACAGGTTGCGAATCTAGAGTGATAGAAGGTAGTTCCACAGCTTGAACAGGTCTTGGAAAATAGCGTTTACTTGATTACTCATATTATGTTTAGAGAAAGGGAAGAAATAAATGGGTGATACTTAATAAAAGGTAGGTTTAAATTTATTTGTAAGAGATAGTAAAATAGAAAAGAGCAGTCACGTCACGTGATAGTAACTTTTTATTCGATTTTTCAGTATATTATAAGTGACTAGCCGACCTACTCGCTACGCTCGCTTACGGCCGTCGTCGCCTGCGGTTTCGATCCTGGCAACCCCCCCCCTCCCCACACCCCTCCCCACACCCACCACCACCACCCAACCCCCACCCAACCCCCACATACACACATAGAATTCAAGTTAAAATGAGTCAACGTCAGATTGTAGTCTAAAAATGATTATATTTGCTATTTATAATAGTAATTCGGGATAAATGATATTATCTATATAGCTATCAGTGCATGATGTTTGTTGATTCTGTGATTCAGGTTCAAGTAAGACGTGTATTCCTTGTAGGTTGGTAGATCTAGAAAAAGCGACATATAATTGTCCGTGTGTAAAAAGATGTGATCTAAGATCGATTCCGACATTTGTTAAGGACTGGCCTTGTGACTTATTTATAGTCATAGCAAAGCTTAGCTTAATAGGAAACTGTTTTCTTGACAGAATAAACGGATAATCGTCTTCAAAAGTAGTAAGAGTTATTCTAGGAATAAACTCGATTTGCTGATTGCCATCATTTTGATCATTCATAACTACAACTTCAAGCACATATTGACCAATGTTTTTGATGATGAGTCTTGTACCATTGCATAGGCCTCTTTGTGGGTTCAGATTTCTAAGTAGCATTACAATACAGCCTACTTTTAAGGTCAACTTAGCAGGAGGAAAGTTGCCTGGATTGAGCGTTTGCAAGTACTCATTTGAAACTCGATAGAGTTCGTTGTTGCTGTTTTCCTCATCAGAATAATCAGCTTTATCTGCAGAGATCAAAGTGACAGGTTCTCCAGGCATCAAGTTGAGCACTTCTTCATTGATTGAATCTACCACACTATTCTTAGAAGTAAGAATGGCTGATTTGTAAAGAAGGCTTGGATTGTCAAGTGCTTGTGTAAGGCTCTCAGAAGAATACACCTTGGCAATTATATCAGTTAAATCATGCATTTTTGATATGTATTGAGGGAGAGGTATCCTTGCATTTTGCATTCTAGTATTGTAGGTCATCAAGTAGAGCCATTTTTTGAAATGGACATCGTTTGATGAAGTGCCTACTACACGCATATTCATGTGAAGGCGAAGAACATGAGTTTGACGCCAAATGTATGAATGCTTGATAGAAGCTTCTACAATAGAAGTTCTAGTTCCATTCTTGATAACAGGAGGAATCTGGGCAAAATCGCCACCCAAAACAACAGGAATACCACCAAAAAGCGACTGATTACTGCAGACATCTCTTAGAGTACGATCGACAGCTTCAAAGCATGCCTTATTTTGCATAGGAACTTCGTCCCAAATGATCAAAGATGTTTGGCGAAGTAATTCGGCCAATTTACCATTCTTTTGAATATTGCATGTCGATGACTCGTTCAGCTTGAGAGGAATTTTGAATCGAAAATGAGAGGTACGCCCTCCAGTCAAAAGCAGAGAAGCAATACCAGACGAAGCGACGCACAAAACAATTTTCTTTTGACCTCTCAAGTAATTGCATAAAGTATTGTAGACAAAAGTCTTACCGGTACCAGCTGGTCCGTGCAAAAAGAAGCACATGTTATTGTCAGAATCAGAAGGGTTAGAGTCACTTGCTAAATCAAAAGACTGCAATTTGTGAACTATAAAATCAAAGGCCTGTTTTTGATCCGCATTAAAGATTTCATACTTGGATCTGTAGGCTGACTCTTCATCTTGATGGTTGTACAACAACTGCTCATCAATCAGAGGATTACCAGTGTTACTGCCTTCTGCAATGATTCGACCCAACTCGGTTGCCCAGTTATACTTGTTATAAGGCAGATTAAAATCGCCAAGAGATTTGCCAAAGTCCTTGAGCTTTTTTTCAATTAAATGAAGGCCGTAGTCCATTGAGGCTTGCTCGTTGTAAAAGGCTGATATGCCTGTTGACATGTATACCAAAGCATGTACAGGAAGCATCTGTTCCAACTTATGCTGTAAGTCATCGCATATAGAATCACGAAATTCAAGCCAAAGTGACATGGGATCAATGAGCTGTCCAAAGACTAAAGCAGTGACAAACAAATTGCGAAGCGTATGACCAGAGGAAAAGAGATAAGCTTCTTGAAAGCATTTCGTCCATTCTTGGTCATCCTCAATTAAATGCAATTGAACACATGCTTGCTTAAAGGTTGCACATTGAACCCCATTCACATTCTTTAGTTCATCAAATGATTTAGAGCCTGCAACATTAACTAAGAGAAGTCTTAGGTAGTAACGCTCGCCACATGTAGGACTACAAAAAGGAATTCTTCCAATTGCAAAACCTTTCTTACGTGGGACCCAGCTCTTTGAGTTTTGTTTCCAAACGAAATGGTTTGGGAAATCTTGATAAAGATGCTTTTGACTCGTTGGATTACTTTCATAGTATTTGAAATAAGCAATCAACATTGAGCTGCTATTTGCCAAAATGTCTAGAATTTGAGGTGCAGATGCATCCTCAGGAAAGTACACAGGCTGTTCATTAGGAAGATGAAGAGCCAAAGTTGTAACAGTGGGATCTTCTTCATGAATTTTGTATTCGAAAATACGTCCGAATGCTTCAGTTGGACCTATGTATCTTCCTTGGAGATGCTTTTCAATTTCATCTCTCGTGTCACTCAGTCTTAGTGTAGTGCGATCAGAGCCCTTGTAAACATATTTGTTTATGTACTTGATGGCAGCAACACCTTGACAGCATTCGACATTTATGTGAGCCTTGTATTTCTTTGAGAGATATGGATTATAAGGCACGATCCATCTATTGTCAATATCCAAACGGTCATTACGATGTCTTAAGGGATTAGGGATCGTGTATGATGACTGGACAGTTGTCGATCGTTTGTACGTTGGATATCCGTTTTCGCTCAATACAGTTTCTTCCGAAAAGGCTTTTGGAAAACGTTTGGTACACTTAAGCTGACCATTGCTATCTTTAGCCATGCACGGAGACTTTGGGTTGAGGTCACCGCAAGGACCATGAACCACGTTCTTGGTGATAATTTCATAGAGTTCAGGATCAGATTCCTTGCATGGTAACTCAGCCGAAATGATTTGGTCAATCTTTTCTACAGTGTCCATATTTAGGGTGGGATCCAAGAACAAAAGTAAGTGTAGATGTGGAAGTCCACGTTTTTGGTACTCAATAGTTCTGACCAAGCCCCTGTATGATCCAAAAACTTGTTTTGTCTTCAAGTCTTTCAACAATGCTTTTACTTTCATGTCAAACACTCTTGCAACCAAGTCAGGTCGATCTGAGGCGTTTTGCCCAGGCAATAATTCTCTTTGAATTTC
>JAIWNI010000318.1:0-11593 GCA_025331435.1 Choanephora cucurbitarum
ACTTTCGGTCATATAGCGGTAACACCAAAACACCAGAGCATCAATATCATGAAACGGTAAAAACAGGAAGTCTTGAAGCAAAAACAGGTAATCTACCACCTGTAGACACCTAACGGACTTGACGCGGATATTACTAGAACTCAAAAGAGCGGCTCTCTCAAGAGTCTAGCAACACGTTGCCATCTTGATGGCGATCCCCAAAGTGAGATCTAGCAAACCTAGCAAAGAAGCAGTATAAGGAGAAAAGTTAGCATAACTGAGGTCAAGAAAGTCAAGTGGTACAAGTGGATCGCGTGTGTTACCTATAGCATCATTTGCTATGACCTTGGATAGGATCGGCAGCTTGAGTGTAACCAAGATATAAGGGCAAAAGAAAAAAAAAATGAATACACAGCCGGATCAGAGCGACGTAATCAATTTCCTGCCTACGTGACTTTTGCTAGATTCCCTTTTTAGGAAAAAAATCGCGATCTTATACTACTATTTTTTTTTAATTTGAAAGACCTCTTTTGAAGCGATTTGAGCTTGGATCATATACAAGGAAGAGGGCAAGAGAGTCTGAGTGACCTCTTCAACTGGCTCATTCATGCCCTCTTTAACATATAACAATACTCTTATGCCAGGTTTGTACTTCTCGCCAAGGGAAAAAAAAAAAAGGAATTAAGCCTATGAATGAGCGATTTTAGGCTGTCAATCATTAATCTATCATTATTTTTTTTTTTTCAAATTTTGGCCTCAATGCCTTCATTTGGCTCAACTTTTTTTTTCTCTTCTTTCTGAACTTGCCGTCGAAAAACCCTCTTTTGAATATCTTGCATACGAGTTTCAGCATTCAATGTTTGATATACAGGCTGAAATCGTCCCTTCAAAACTAATGGTACTCATCCCATATTTCAGGCGTGATAAAATCAGTCATCTCGCCTAGTAATCTGACAATTATAGCTTCTTGACAACAAGATTTCTATAATTATCAACAGTGAGCTTATCCTGATAGCTGTTAAAATATAGAGTCAAAAATACTAGCTTGCCGCATAATCTGCCTTATCATTTGGGAGCATATCCCCCGCCCCCAAAATATCTCTCTCCATCACAAAAAGTACAAGCTTAGTGATCAACTTTATCAATCTCTCGTACAAGCAAAGTAATGATTATATCTCTATACATGCCAATACACTCATCATCTTCTATTCGACCTCTATACACTGATAAGAATTATAAAAATAAAAAAAAGAATCCTATGTACTCAAGGCTATTCCATTTCATCACCCTACCTATGTCAAATTGCTCAAGTATAAACAGCAAGAAAAAAACCCCCCCCCCCCACTCAAAATGAAAACGTACTACTGTCAGTATTCTCATCGCCTTCAGTATTATCACACTCATCAATATTATCACACTCATCAGTATCATCAGTATCATCAGTATCATCAGTATCATCACATTCATCAATAACATCACACTCGCTAATACTATCACTCTCATCAATATTGCTATTATCAAAAGTATTACTGTCAGTATTATCATAGTCATCAGTGTTGTCATGATCTTCAGTATTATCATAATCATTAAAAGTATCATAGCCAGCATCACCGGCAACTTCAGCATCTTTGTAATCCACTATACCCAATATTAGACTAACTATCCATAATCACCCTCAAATACACCAAACCTCGAGAGGGTTCAATCTTAAAAATCCATCATCTGGCTATATTTGCGCACTCTGATTAGAGCGGAGCTTATCGGTGGGATCATATCTTCAAGTACATCTAACGAGACTTTGATAATGCAAGATTAATTTGAATAAGGCATAAAGGCTTGACTACAGACAAAGCATAAACTATACAAAAAGGGTAGACTCTCAGGCAGTTTCATCGTTCATGAACATGTAGTCATGAGAAATTTGAATGAAAAGGATTCCTTAATCCTGTAACTAAATACAGAGTAAGTCCAGTTAAGAAGTGTATGATTAGGCCATAAGCAATGCAAACACATTCAGTAGCTATGGCCATACTAATGAAACTTTTGCCAGCAATGAGTGTAGTGAAAACGAGTATACTGACAATGAGTATACTGACAATGAGCGTACTGACAATGAGCGTACTGATAATGAGGACAGTAAGAATGAGTAAGGAGGAAGTGATCATAGAGCAAGTAAGTATAATGAAGTTGAGAATACTGAAATCAAGCACAATGAAATCAAGCACAATGAAATCGAGCAAAATGAAACTGAGCATTAAGAAAGTAAGCACAACGAATTTGATGACACTGAAAGTGAATACAATGAAATTGACCACAATGAAACTGTGCCCCCATGAGATCCAGCCTAATGAAATCCAGCCTGATGAGATCCAGCCTACTGAAATCGAGCAAAACGAAATTGAGTCTAATGATATCCAGCCTAATGAATTCAAAGCATAATGATGTTAAGCTTAATCAAGCTGAGCATAATGAAGTCAAGTACAGCTAACTTTGGCTAATGCTGTACTTTCCAGCTTTTTTTTTTTTTTGCTGCAACGGTATGTTTTAGACGACATGATTGGAATGTGATTTAGATGATTTAGTAGAAAGCACTAATTTGAATCAAGTTTTATTTCATGGATTGAAAGTAAAAAAAATACCAACTTATCAAAAAAAAAAGTGAAGGACTATAGTAGGTAATATAATAATGAATGAAGTTTATTGATGATAAAAAGAAAAGGGTTAGTAGACATACATATATATACACACATACACACGCACAAAAAAAAAGAGAGAGAGGTTAGTAGCGTAAGCCCGCACGGCATAAAAACTAGGGTAAAAAAGAAAGGTCAGTAGACATACATATATATACACACATACACACGCGCAAAAAAAAAGAGAGAGGTTAGTAGCGTAAGCCCGCACGGCATAAAAACTAAGGTAAAAAAGGAAAGGTTAGTAGACATACATATATACGCACACACACACATATGCACAAAAAAAAAGAGAGGAGAGAGAATGAAAGTTAGTAAGGTTGTACACAAAATGTAAGTGATAAGTTACCTAGTTGATCATAGATCCAAGAGAGATACATCACCAAAGCATGGAAACACAAAGGCCCCAAGGCATGGAAACACCAAAGCATGGAAACACCAAAGCACCGAAGCATGGAAACGCCAAAGCATCGAAACACCAAAGCATGGAAACACCTAAGCATAGAAACACCAAAGCATAGAAACACCAAAGCATAGAAACACCAAAGCATAGAAACACCAAAGCATATAATACCAGAGCTGGAGAGAGAGGGATAGAAGAGGACCAGGACATACATCCTCAGAAGCATACATCACCAAAAGCGTACATCACCAGGGGGAAAGAGACAAACCAAACCATAGCAACACCAAAGCACCAGAACAAAGAGACCAAACCATAGAAACACCAAAGCACCAGAACAAAGAGACCAAACCATAGAAACACCAAAGCACCAGAACAAAGAGACCAAACCATAGAGCACCGGATTAAGAGAGAGAGAGAGAGAGAGAGAGAGAAAGAGAGAAAAAGAGAGACCATAGTAGGAAACACCAGAACCAGGGAACAAAGAGACTATAATAGAGAAAACCAGAATCATAGGACACCAAAATAGGAGAGAAAGAGACCAAGACATGAAACACCAAAAGCATAGAACACCAGAACATGGAACACCAGAAGCATGGAACACCAGAAGCATAAGTCACCAAAAGCATAAGTCACCAAAAGCATAAGTCACCAAAAGCATAAGTCACCAAAAGCATAAGTCACCAAAAGCATGGAACACCAAAAGCATAAGTCACCAAAAGCATAAGTCGCCAAAAGCATAGAACACCAAAAGCATACGGTATCGCCGAAGTTAGAAGCGGAAGAGAGTCTTGACAGTCTTGAACACCAACGATCGCGATCGGGATAGAGGCCTAGGAGAGAGAGTACACCATTACCTATGATAAAAAGAAGGGCAAAAAGTAAGGTTAGTGATACAGCTCTTCAAGTGGATAGGAACGATACTTACAGAGTCATATGGAGGTCTTGTCTTGTCTTGCGGTAGTCTTGGATAGCCTTGCGGTAGTCTTGGAAAGCTTTGCGGTAGTCTTGGATGGTCTTGCTTTGCTTACCCGAATATGTATCTATATGTGCGCGTGTGTGTGTGTGTGTGCGTGCATGTCTACTATACCCTTCGCTATACTTTCGGTCATATAGCGGTAACACCAAAACACCAGAGCATCAATATCATGAAACGGTAAAAACAGGAAGTCTTGAAGCAAAAACAGGTAATCTACCACCTGTAGACACCTAACGGACTTGACGCGGATATTACTAGAACTCAAAAGAGCGGCTCTCTCAAGAGTCTAGCAACACGTTGCCATCTTGATGGCGATCCCCAAAGTGAGATCTAGCAAACCTAGCAAAGAAGCAGTATAAGGAGAAAAGTTAGCATAACTGAGGTCAAGAAAGTCAAGTGGTACAAGTGGATCGCGTGTGTTACCTATAGCATCATTTGCTATGACCTTGGATAGGATCGGCAGCTTGAGTGTAACCAAGATATAAGGGCAAAAGAAAAAAAAAATAGAATACAGCCAGGATCAGAGCGACGTAATCAATTTCCTGCCTACGTGACTTTTGCTAGATTCCCTTTTTAGGAAAAAAATCGCGATCTTATACTACTATTTTTTTTTTAAATTTGAAAGACCTCTTTTGAAGCGATTTGAGCTTGGATCATATACAAGGAAGAGGGCAAGAGAGTCTGAGTGACCTCTTCAACTGGCTCATTCATGCCCTCTTTAACATATAACAATACTCTTATGCCAGGTTTGTACTTCTCGCCAAGGGAAAAAAAAAAAGAGGAATTAAGCCTATGAATGAGCGATTTTAGGCTGTCAATCATTAATCTATCATTATTTTTTTTTTCAAATTTTGGCCTCAAATGCCTCATTTGGCTCAAACTTTTTTTTTTCTCTTCTTTCTGAACTTGCAGTCGAAAAACCTCTTTTGAATATCTTGCATACGAGTCTCAGCATTCAATGTTGATATACAGGCTGAAATCGTTCCCTTCAAAACTTAAGGTACTCATCCCATATTTAAGGCTGTGATAAAATCAGTCATCTCGCCTTAGTAATCTGACAATTATAGCTTCTTGACAACAAGATTCTATAATTTATCAACAGTGAGCTTATCCTGATAGCTGTAAAATATAGAGTCAAAAATACTAGCTTGCCGCATAATCTGCCTTATCATTTGGGAGCATATCCCCGCCCCAAAAATATCTCTTCTCCATCACAAAAAGTACAAGCTTAGTGATCAACTTTATCAATCTCTCGTACAAGCAAAGTAATGATTATATCTCTATACATGCAATACACTCATCATCTTCTATTCGACTCTCTATACACTGATAAGAATTATAAAAATAAAAAAAGAATCCCTTATTTACTCAAGGCTATTCCATTCATCACCCTACCTATGTCAAATTGCTCAAGTATAAACAGCAAGAAAAAACCCCCCCCACTCAAAATGAAAACGTACTACTGTCAGTATTCTCATCGCCTTCAGTATTATCACACTCATCAATATTATCACACTCATCAGTATCATCAGTATCATCAGTATCATCAGTATCATCAGTATCATCAGTATCATCACATTCATCAATAACATCACACTCGCTAATACTATCACTCTCATCAATATTGCTATTATCAAAAGTATTACTGTCAGTATTATCATAGTCATCAGTGTTGTCATGATCTTCAGTATTATCATAATCATTAAAAGTATCATAGCCAGCATCACCGGCAACTTCAGCATCTTTGTAATCCACTATACCCAATATTAGACTAACTATCCATAATCACCCTCAAATACACCAAACCTCGAGAGGGTTCAATCTTAAAAATCCATCATCTGGCTATATTTGCGCACTCTGATTAGAGCGGAGCTTATCGGTGGGATCATATCTTCAAGTACATCTAACGAGACTTTGATAATGCAAGATTAATGTTGTGTCAAGTATACAACATAGCATAATTCATAATGACTCAATAATGCGATAAAGCTGGATCATCATAACTGATGTAATACAACGTGGAAATGTTCAGGGTTTAGGATATGAACCAAAATGATGGATCAACCAGATCCTAGATAACAGGGTTCTATCATGCTAGACCCAGAAGATAAACTGAGTCTAATCTCTTCTATCAATGCATATCCCAGCTATCAATGTAAACCCTTCACCTAATGTCTATGATCTGACACAGATACTTCTTCTATAAATACCATGTACTTTTACACTCAATAAACAGTAATTCTTTGACTAGTTTAATCTCTACTGCTTAACTTTTGTACACTGACAAATCATTTTTTAAACTATCTTTACCTGAATTACTGCTTAAAATGTCTACTCACTCACTCGTCGATTATTCTCTTTCGCCTGAAGCTGCGAACAATCAACCCACCAATGTATTACCTTTAACTGAAGAAATCAACGAAGACTACAACACTACTGACTACAGCGACTCCAATGATACTGTAATGACAGAAATTTGGGTTGAGCACAATGTCGATCAAGTACCAAAAGGTGTATCCATTGAGAAAGCTATCGCTCAACTACGGGAAAAAGTTGAATTTTTGACAATCGCTTCGGTAACAACCAATGATAAGAATGAATTTCACAAATGCCATCAAGAACTCAAGACCACTAAGGCCAAGCTCAAGTATGTCCTGCACAGTCAAAAATTGATCAAGCCTTCTAAAGAATCTATGGTTGTCCCTTCCGGTTTGCCTCTGTTCCAATGGCGTGGTGGTCCAATGCAAAATGACAATGCTATTGTCTTTGAAAACGTAAACGATGCTTTAAGCAAGTTTAACACGGTCCTAGTATCCTATGGACTGAACGTCAACTGGCACTTTAAACGTCTACTTCCCACTTGTCTAAACAATAGGATGAATGCATGGTTGTCTGAATTCTTGAAGACTCATGAAAACGCTACCTGGGACCAAGTGCAAAAGGCCATGATTGAAAAATATGGTGTATCCAACGACAAAATGCAGCAATCCGCTACAAACAAGTTAATCAATGCTAAAATGTACAAGAATGAAAACATAGAAGACTTCATTGACAGGTTCAATGTCTTGCGTATGGAAGCTCGGGTGTTCGAAGAGCACATGCTATGCCAGTTCTTCCTTTCTGCCTTGCCCAGATTGCTTTCTCGTCAATTATCTATGTTCAATGCCACTGCCTCAGAAAAGAAAAGAGACAAGATCAAGTATCTAATGGAGGATGCTCAACGTCTATACAATTGTATGGAGAATCTTGAATGGGAAAACGACAAATATTCAAAGAAACGATTAGCTGATGGTTACAACGCAAACGATAACAAGAAGACAAGACTTTTCTGTAAGAACCATCCTGATCTTGGCAATCACACAACTGCTCAATGTCGGTACAAGGGAAACAAGCCGCCTTTGTCAAAGTCATATGCCGCCAGAAACAGTCTTTGTTTCAAATGTAACAAAGCCTGGCAAAAAGGTCATGAATGCAACAAAACGAACAAAAAGCAAAACGAACCACCAAGAAAATCTATTGTACCCATAAACGAAGAATTTTCCGATGAAGAAAATGACTTAAAATTTAACGCAATGAACGAATCCAATGATTCGGAATAAAATGTAAAGACTTTTGGTCTCTTGGATACTGGTAGCACCGTCTCCTTTATTTCTATTAGTTTAGCAAAGTTTTTAAATGTACTACCAATAAATGACAATGTTTCTCTTAAAAACAAATTTATTTCATTGGGCAAATCAGATATTAAAGTAAAACGTATTGGTAAAACAATAAAAGATTTATGCATCCTTTACAATGATATAAACCTAAATGCGAAATTTGAAATATTTGATACAAATGATGTTCATATTATTATTGGCATGGATATAATGCAAGAATTAGGAATTGGTATCACAGGTTTAACGTATGATTGGGAAACCCCTGATCATGATATAATTCCGGATCCAATTGATCCAAATGCTTATACCCCAAACGAATCACCTTATGGTACCAATGATCAACGAGAAAAAATGATGAAAGATATTCAACCGTTTATTGATAAAAATGTTCAAATTGACCCTAAAAGTCACTGTAATTTACCTGGTAGTCTAATTGAACTTCCTTTGAAACGATTCATTGAAAAGCCTTACAACCGTCAGTATGATATTCCAATTACATATCATCAAGCTGTAAGAGATCAAATACAAAAATGGAAGGATCACAAAGTTATTCAACGTGCTGCTCCAAATACTGCATTCAATAGTAGTATTTTGGTCGTCAAAAAGAAAAACGCAAAGGGTGAATATACAGGGGACGTTCGTGTTGTCACCGACTGTCGTACTATCAATGCTCATCTAGATCAAACAAAGTTGGATTCATTCCCACTGCCTTTGATTTCTGATATTCATCGTCAAATGTCCAAATGTAAACTTTTCACAACGATTGATCTTTCTGCATGTTTCCATAGCTTTAAGATAAAGAAAGGGCTTGACCGCCAACTAACGTCTTTTACCTTTGACAATGTTCAATACTCTTTTCGCAAGGCTCCTTTTGGGTTAATTCCCTTAAGCAGTGTTGTTCAACGTACATTGACTACTTTGTTTTCAGACTTGCCTTATGTCACAGTCTTTGTAGATGATATTTCCATCTCAACGCATGAAGATTTAGATTTTCATACTGAATGTGTCAAAGAAGTTTTGCGTCGCTTAACTAAAAGTAATCTAAGAATCAATGTTGATAAGCTTCATCTAGCTCAAACGTGTGTCTATATTCTTGGTTTCTGCATTAGCGGAGACAAGGGACTAATGATTGACCAACGAAAATTTACCAATATCATGGACTGGTCACCCATACCTAAAAATGCAAAAGAACTATCCTCTCGCTTGGGATTAGCTAACTTTTTTCGAGCTCATATTCCGAAATACTCAACGATTACAGCCAAGCTGGATGAAATTCGCAACGCAAAAGATCTTAATGCAGTATGGACTAATGATCATACTAAAGCTCTAAAGTGTTTACAAAACGCTCTAGCAAATGCACCTGTCTTGTCATGTCCAGATTTGAGTCATCGACTAAAAGTTGTAACGGATAGTTCGGCCTATGCCATAGGTGCAGCGCTATATCAGGTCATCAAAAGGGAAATCAAATATATTGGTTTCGTTGCTCGAAAGTTGTCGCCCTCTGAGCGAAAATGGGGTTCGTCTCGCAGAGAACTCACAGCTGTCGCTTATGCATTCACAAGATGGCGATCTCTCTTAAAAGGTCGACAATTTGATTTGTATGTAGATAATCATGCACTTCTCTATCTAAAGTCCAAGGAAAAGCTTAATAACGCAGTTTTAAATGTTTACGAGACTATCTATGAAATGGATTTTACAATTACCTTCTGTAAGGGTATTGACAATATACTTGCAGATCATCTTTCTCGCATCTTTGTTCCTAATGAGACAAAGAAGCTGGAGGGGGGTAATGGATCTCGCAAGAGAAAAGAAAGAACTTCTGAAAACGAAGCTAAAGAATCGAAACGAAGAAAAGACAAACGTACAAATGAAAAAGCAAATGAAAAAGAAAATAATCAACTAAAGTTACGTAAAATGCGTGAGAATGGTTACACAGTACCAAAGGAAGAGGAAAGAAAAGACATCTTATTGAAGAGTCATTTATTGGGTCACTATGGTATTCATGCCTATGGAAAAGATAATCCATCAAGATTTCAAAGTGCATTGGCCTAATCCTCAGAAAAGATATAACCTCTTTCATATCGAAATGTAGGTGATTGTAGACAATTCAATCAAGGAAAACATGTGTACCATCCTCCAAAAAGTGTATTACCAAATAATGTATGGGATCATATTGTTTATGATCTAGGAACGTTCAATGTAACATCAGAAAGAGGACATAACTTCATCCTTGTAGTTGTGGACTTATTTAGTCGCTTTACAATCTTAAGACCATTAAAAGATAAAACGGCTGTATCAGTAGCAAAAGAACTAGTATTCCTATTCTCATTGATGGGATACCCAAAAATCATTTCACATGATAATGGGAAAGAAGTATCAAACAAGTTGATCGAAAGCATAGTTCAACAAAGTGGTATTGATGAGAGACTCTCTTTACCATTCAATCCTTTAGGCAATAGCACAAATGAAGCCTTTGTAGGATTAGCAAAACGCATATTAGTAAAACGCTTACAAGGAAAAGAAGATCAATGGGATTTGTATTTAAATTCCACAATGTATGCAATGAATTTGAAATATTCCAGACTTCATCAGTCTAAACCTTTCAATGTAATGTTTCATCGTCAACCAAATGATTTACAAGATTATTCAAAAGTAAAACCTGTACCACATGACAAAATGATCGACATGAAAAAGCTACATGAAAAGCTAGACAATGTAGATAATGTTATTATACCTGCTATTAGAGAGCAAATAATGAAAAGACAAAAAGCTGATAACGAATACTTTACAAAGAAGCATAAGCTACTCAAGAATCCCTTCCCCATTGGCTCAAACGTAATGATCAAACAAGTCGAAAAGAAAAATCCTTCCAAATACGAAGCAAAGTATGAAGGACCCTTTAGTATACATGGCTATACTTCAAATGGAAGTTATATATTAAAAGACAGAACGGGCGCTTTATTAGCTAGAGATGTACCTACATCGCACATAAAGTTAGTCGATGATGACGACGCTGAAAACGATGGTGATCATTACGAAGTTCAAGCTATCATCGATCACAAAGGGAAAGAACCAAATTACTTATACAGAGTAAGATGGAAAGGATATAATGAAAGCGATGATACTTGGGAAAAGCCCCAAATGTTTGATGACATGACTCCAATTCGTCAATACTGGGCCAGACGAAAAGTCAACGATAAAGTGTTACCGAGAACGATCAACAAACGCAAAGTACAAAACAGAAACAAAATTTCTGAAAAAAGAAAAAAGCGATCAAGTACTTAAATGTACAGTGGTTATGTACCTTTTCCCAATATATTTTTTCCTGATAAAGGTTTTATGGGTTTTTAATGGCTACTACCACGATCAATCAATTCACCCTTTTTTTTTTTGTATCTCTTTCGATTTGTCTTATGGTGTTAGAAGTTAAAATGTACCTCTGTGTCAAATGTACCGGAAGAAACGTACCTGAAAATGAATTATGCTAAATGACTTGATCCCGTATGTTCCATACTGATCGGGGGTAATGTTGTGTCAAGTATACAACATAGCATAATTCATAATGACTCAATAATGCGATAAAGCTGGATCATCATAACTGATGTAATACAACGTGGAAATGTTCAGGGTTTAGGATATGAACCAAAATGATGGATCAACCAGATCCTAGATAACAGGGTTCTATCATGCTAGACCCAGAAGATAAACTGAGTCTAATCTCTTCTATCAATGCATATCCCAGCTATCAATGTAAACCCTTCACCTAATGTCTATGATCTGACACAGATACTTCTTCTATAAATACCATGTACTTTTACACTCAATAAACAGTAATTCTTTGACTAGTTTAATCTCTACTGCTTAACTTTTGTACACTGACAAATCA
>JAIWNI010000319.1:0-11565 GCA_025331435.1 Choanephora cucurbitarum
GGATAAATTTCCATTACCCTTGATCAGCACTCTGCATCGTAAATTGAGCAA
This sequence comes from Choanephora cucurbitarum, assembly GCA_025331435.1. Classification (NCBI taxonomy): domain Eukaryota; kingdom Fungi; phylum Mucoromycota; class Mucoromycetes; order Mucorales; family Choanephoraceae; genus Choanephora; species Choanephora cucurbitarum. The sequence continues at coordinate 52 of JAIWNI010000319.1, forward strand.
ATTCTCGCTCTTCACTACCATCGATCTTAGTGCATGCTTTCACAGTTTTCGCATCCGTCGATGTGATAGACCTGTCACTTCGTTCACGGCTCCTAGCGGCCTACAATATCAATTCAAAAGAGCTCCGTTCGGCTTGCTCAACGTATCCTCCGTAGTACAACGAAGTATTACTAGTCTCTTTGCTGACTTGGACTATTGTGTTCACTATATTGACGACATCTACGTTGCTACCGATGATAGTATCGACAATCATGTTCGTTGTCTACAAACGGTCTTATCTCGACTCACTCGATCCAATCTTCGCATCAACCATGAAAAACTCAATCTCATGCAGAAATCAATCTTCGTTCTAGGATTTCGACTCTCTCATGATGCACTTACTCTGGACATGCGTAAGGTTACTAACGTATTATCTTGGCCTGCAACGGTTCAAAATTCGAAAGAGTTAAGTCATCGTCTCGGTGTGATCAATTACTTTCGTGAGCATGTACCTCGCATTTCCACCTTGATGGCTCCTCTGAACAAACTCAAAAATCATCCCAATATCAAGGAAGTATGGACTGCAGAGCATTCTAAAGCTATGCGTACATTGCAGCTCGTACTCGCTGATACTCCTGTACTCAGTTGTCCTAACCTCAAATATCCTCTGCATCTCGTGACTGATGCTAGTGCTTATGGTATTGGTGGTTGTTTGTATCAGGTAATCGATAACCAAATTCGTTACATCGGCTTTGTTGCACGCACTTTATCAAAAGCAGAGCGCAATTATGGATCCTCTCGACGTGAGATCCTAGCGTTTCTCTATTGCACTACCAAGTGGAAACAGTGGTTGTCTGGTCAACGCTTTCATTATTATACCGATAACAAAGGTATACTGTATCTACACTCTCAACCAAAAATCAATCGAATCATTGAAAATTATTACGAGATGATCTACGAGTTTGACTTTGACATCACCTTCTGTGCCGGAGTACGCAACATCTTAGCTGATCACTTGTCGCGTTTGCTTTATCCAGACGACGCTGATCAAACGCTGGTGAGGGGTGAGCAAGTAATTGATACGCAAGTTGAGACGAAAGCAGCCTCCAAAACAGCAAAAGAAAACCGTGACACTTCGCCTCACGCAACCTCAGAAACAAATTCTGAAAACAGTAACACAATGGATAAAATTACCTCACAAATGGAAATGACAAAATTGAATAACGTTACTGACCGAATCATTGCTGCTAGTCGTATAGACAAATACACACAACCTCAAGATGATGAGGAAAAACAAAATATCATTTCGCAATGTCATCTTGCTGGACACTATGGAATCAATAGTGTCGAAAGAATGATAAAACAAGAATACGGCATGAACTGGAAACACTTGCGCGAAGATGTAACACAATACATCAAGAATTGTACAAAATGCGCTCGATTCAATCTAGCGAAACATGTTTTCCATCCTCCAAAAAGTGATGCGCCCAACAATACCTGGGACAAAGTCGCTATTGATCTAGGCACATTCGATGTTACAACTCCTAGAGGTAATAACTACCTATTAGTATGCGTTGACATCTTTAGTAGGTTTGTGATTCTTAGAGCAATCAAATCCAAAACAGCCCTAGACGTTGCCAAGGAGTTAATACAGATATTCTCCATTATGGGATATCCTAAAGTACTTCAACATGACAGAGGACTAGAATTCTATAACGAATTAATCAAAAGTCTACGTCAACATATGGGCATTGAACCTGCTCTCTCATTACCTTATACTCCAGCCGGCAATTTGGAAACTCATGTAAAGACCGCTAAATCTATCATCCTTAAAATGTTGGACGGATATGAAGAATCATGGGACTTGTATGTCGAAGGTACCATGTATCTAATGAATCAACATATATCAAGACTACACAATCATACTCCATTCCAAGTGATGTTCAATCGCCAAGCAAATGATCTCAAAGATTACACTAAAGCTCTATCGAAAATCAATATCTCTGACGATATGATAGACACAGATAAGTTGAAGAAAGAAATCGAAAGATTCAATAACTATACCATTCCTGAAATTAGGAATCAGATCATAAAGACTCAAGAAAAGGATAATGAGCAATTTAAAAGAAAGCATCGGATACTCAAAGATCCATTTCCCATAGGTGCTAAAGTCATGATCAAAAATATAGAAAATAAGCGTCGGAAAACAGATGCCAAGTATGAAGGTCCATTTTATGTACATGGTTATACAACCAATGGAAGCTACATCTTGACCGATCGCACAGGCTCCATTCTATCCAGAAACATCCCTACTTCGCAAATCAAATTAATCGCGAATGAAACGAACAAGTCTGATGAAAACAAAGACATTTATGAAGTTCAAGCCGTGATCAACCACAGGGAAGTAGAACCAAATGGTATCGAGTATTTAACTACTTGGGTAGGATATCCAGACGAGCAAACATGGCAAAAGCCTGAAGACTTTGACAGTCCAGAAACTATCAAAGAATACTGGAAGCGACGTAATGCAAACATGCCTACGAAATTAGGTCAAGTCAAAAGAATCAAAGGATCACGCAAGCGCAAGACTCCTTTCAAGGAATCAGACATGAACAAGAAATCCAGATCAAACTAGACATCTGAGAACTAAGCACAATCAGTACGGAGAACCTTTTTTACCCAGCTTCATCTTTTTTCCTCATGAAAGGTTTTTGATGAAATGGTTTTTTTAATGGGCAAATCCAACGTACATACATGCAAAGAACAAAGCATATACTTTATCAACTATACTATTCGCAAAACCAACCATACATTATTCAAGAGCGATTTATCTGACTTCAAGAATCTAACACTCAATCAAGGTCCATCCAAATGCTACTCAAAATCTTAACTAAACGGTTTTTAAGGTGGTCCAGGGTGATGATGTATCGTAAGCTAGATGCATCATTAAATCAAGACATTTATTAAGACACAATTCCACTTTGTGTCACCAAGCTCAATTTATATTCACAATCTCATTCTGCACTGAATAAAACTCTTTCTTTAATCTTGTTTAACTCATCTTGACTTAACAGATAAATTACTAAGAATTGATATTCTTCTTTTTTTAATTGTTTTTGTTGGCTTTCTTGGTACAAAGATTTGAAGTATCTTTCACTTAATGACAATGACAACAGCTTTTTAGCTGACTGCCATTTTTCTTTGATTTCTTTGATTTCTTCTTCTTCAATTTTTTTTTGATGTTTTCTAAATTTTTTTGTTGTATTTTTTTTTTGTTTTTGATTTGCTCGGCTACAGAGGAAATGTAAGAAGAAGCATGCACACGAAACTTTGCACGTTACTTACGCAACTCGAGCATTTTTTGGTAGGTGAAGTGATCTACCGAGTCTGTGATTGCCAAGAGGCGGTTTCTACTGGACATGCTTCGCGTCATTGACACGAAACCGTCCAAGTATGACCAGAACCTCTCACAGCCCTCGCCGTCGGTACATCCAAAGTTAGGAATGTACTTCGGGTTGTAGTTCACCTGGCAAGCCATGGTATGGGCGTATGCATGAAATGCAGTGACTCCATACCAGGTGTCTTCTTTCAAAACAGGAAAGCGTCTCTGAAGATCGTTGATGTTGTTTGAGTGATTCGACGAATATGATGACTAATTAAATTTTACTTACTTCTAACCCTTTTCTTACAAGACAGGCGATATCGTACATGATCGCATACTTTTTTTTTTGAGGGTTGGCCCTCAACATATGCCCAACGCAGGCTACAGCATACTTGTGGCTATTCAATAGATGATATTAGATTACCAGTAGCTTTGAAAGAATTACGACATACCCTTCGCCACCATGGATGTTGAGCAAGCGCTCAGGTACACCATGTCGAGCGCACGACATCGAAAAAACACCATTTTCGTCGTATCGGCCTGACGAATTGTTTCTGTTGTTGTTGTTGTTTGCTTTGAAGGAGTTAACCTCCACAGATTCGGCAAAACACTACATAACACATTAGTTTAGGAAGCAAGCTGGAATAAAAGTTATTAGCTCTTACATCCTCATCTTCATCATCAGCTGAGGGGACTGGGGTGGCATTGGCAGCTGCCTCTACCTCTTCCTTTGTCCCCCACAAAGATTTCTCACCAACAGAAAGGGAAAACATTCCATCCACGGGGAGCTCTTCTTGAGACTTATCATCCAACCGTTTCATCTGGAAGTTTCCATCCATGGTGATCATGATGCGTTCAGCATCCTATGGTTTGTAGTTTCGAATAGAAGTTAGTTTTTCGGCAGTTTTCTCTAGTTGTTTAGTTACCTCACAGGCAAGACAGTTCTTCAAAATGTCAGAGACATACATCTGCTTGACATAGTCCTCAGAGTAACGTACAAGTCGTCTGTACTTGCTGTACACTGAGTTAAGAACGTTGTTCTTGATTTTGTCATTCTGGAAATTAACATTGTTATATATTAATAAACATGAATGTAGAAAATAATGAAACCTTTGTATACCTTAGGCAAGACAGCACTCTTGCTATAGTACTGGTTAACCATGTTTGCATAGCAATGGTTGGAAACATGGCCTTCCATCTTGGCAATATGAAGCCAATCCAAAAGTGCGAAATGGAAAGCTTTTCTGGGTGATACTAGGCTTCCAGGCATCAATTGATTGAGCAAGAGTTGCTCGTACAAGGGATTGCACTTGCAGTGCTTAATTGCTACCTTTTGAATTGCTATATTTTGAAGGGAGTTTTTTTAAACGACTGGAAAAAAGCAAGAATTGATCGAACATTACCAGCCATGAAATACAGCGTCAAATTAGCACTTCTTTGATCACCACAGCTGCATTCATGTACCTCGAACTCAACGCTCTTGGTTGAGATCTCGGCTTCACCGCATTTCTCGAAGGACTTGAGGTACAGGTCTCTGACTCGCTCAGATTTCTCAGCCCAACGCTTATTGTTTTCAGCGGCTTGATACTTTCTGAGTCTGTCTTCATCGACCCATTGAGCATCGCTGTCAATGCACATGTCATCATATCCGTCGAACTGGTCTTGAGCAAGACGGATCTGTCTAGCAAGACGCTCTTGCTCTTCCCTCTCCTTCAGCTCTTCAGCGAGCTTTTCTTCATTTTGCTTGGAAAGCAATTCGGCTTCTTTGTCTTTGCGAATGGCCTCCATGACTTCCAAAGCTTGCTTCCTGCATCGTTCCTCACTGGTTTCCATAAGCTCCTTCTTTGTAGGTTTTCTGGGCTTCTTGACATACTTTTTCATGAGATAAGCAAGGTGACGCTTTTGTTCATCGGTTCTGTTGTTTCTGTTGTTCTTGGTCATAGTTAATACAATTTATAATAGTAAAATGGAGAAAAAGAGGAAGAAAAGTTTTTTCTGTTCCTGAAAGATTTATTAATTCAATTTTTGCACTGATTGTAAAAGCAAGTTGTATTATTCAACTTGTTTGCTCATGTTATTGAGTGTTTTGCGATTAGTACTCGGTGGACAGTTACATACGATTGTAGTGTTAATATTGGCTGAAGTTAATGCATAATGTATAACAGGCAATCAAAGAAATACAAATGAGATCTTTTGTTATAGCTTTAGTAAAATTTGTATGCATAAATTATGCAAATCACTGATACATAAATTGCGATAACTTCTCATGGAACATCGTTTAAAAGGTGGGAGTTAGTTCCTCAGAAACGTCGTTGATAGTGCATTAACTCTACAAAGAGAGAAGGAAAAGGGAGGAGGAAAAACTAATTAAACTGTTTTTGGCCTACTTGTGGAGGCAAACAGCATAAAGAATCGTAATGACTTTATCGAAAAACCAAAAAGCTAATTTACTATTTGAGAAAAGTTACTTTTCTAGGTACTTTAAAGTGTCAAAAATCAGAGTAAGCCGTCTAAACAACATCTTCTTTTGTGTAGTTTATAAAAAGCATTTCAAAGTATATCAAAACCTGCCGTTTTGAGCAAACAGTTAGAAATGGAGGTTATTTTATCTATGAGACGACAAAAGCTCATTGCAAAGTAGTTTTTTTTTTGTAGTAATTACAAGTTATTTCAAGCAAAACCATTCTTTGGCTTCTTGCTGTTTCGCTTTGTTCTTGCTTGCCTACAGGTTGTTGACCCTTCCCTATTAGAAAGACTTACATTCAGATGACTTTTTGATTAGAGAGAAGTAAATTCATATCCCGACATATCATGCCACGAATTTGTTCAACTTTTCAGAGACGATAAAGAAATCACTCATATATAACAAGATCAATATTGACAAAGGATTTAAATACTGAGACAAGTTCAATGAAAAACCTTGAGCTGCTACTATTCAGGACAAATTTTGTTGTATTCTAGCAGAAGAAAGGGACTGAAAAAACACATTCTAGATAGTTTTCAAACTTTGTCCTTCGATTTTTGGTTCGCTTTCTGGCACAAAGTAACATTCTTCTGCTAGTAGACTACCAAAATGAATGTATGCAATCAGAACATCATTATGAATGCTTTCTGAGGAGCAAATGTGTTATTGGAGTCGTGTCTAATTCTGCTAGCAGTAATTAGCTGATGTTTCATCATCAAGACATCTCAATCATCTGAAAATGAAATATAAATTTTTTTTATTAATCTAAAACCAATAGGAATGTGACAACAGTTCTGACTCACACTCCTTGTGATAGTTCTACCCTTGTAGGATTTCTATTCACTGTATTTCTTCACTCTTATTTCTTTTCATACCCTTGATCACTTTCTTTGCGTCAACTTATATTTCTCTTCTATAAACAAGCCATGTATGTATTGTCTTAGTCACTATTAACTCTTCTATTTTCAGGAACAACTGCTGAAGACAAGTTCTCGTCAACACATCTTAGCTTGACATTTGCAAACAGTTCAATCAGATGTCTTCGTCTTGCTTTCTGAAATTACGTTTTCTTGAGAAAATGCCACAGCTAGTCGCGCTAGATAGTAGCCTGCTTAGAAAATGCACATGCCCTCTAATTTGACCTTCGTTGCACTTGCTAGCAAGACTGAGCGACTAATTACTGCCTAGCTGTGGCTTTTTTGAATGTGTACAAATCTCTCTAGACTACAAATAAAATTTTTTTAACAATACCTCACATGTCTATATAACGTTTCAAATGAAGATACTTATTTTCCATTGCTAACTAATGAGACGTAGCAAAACAATTTCGCGTTCATTGTGCAGAGGCGAGATGCTCATACAAAAACAAAGACTTATGGTTTATATTCAAATTAATATTTTATTATATAATCTATCTATATAGACTTTAGCAAGTTCCTATAAGGAGCATAAGGTAGCCAATGCCACACAGTCAACAACAAAGAAGTGTTAGGCTACGCGACAAAGGTACTCTAAAGCTCAAGAGGAGGATTGCTTATCTGCCAAGTGGTAGGTACGGAGATAGTGCTGAAGTCTGAAACGAGGTACCTATACAACGAGTAAAAGCATATTAAGCACAATAGCATTCTCAGGAACCCAGTTTCCTATGTCGCTTAAGCGCAAACGCTAAGTCAGAGCGATGAGGCTATTACGGGCACAGGTTAGTGAAGGATAACAAGATAGTAACATAAACTTACACGATAAACTTTACAGACACCATAATTTGTTTACAAAGCGAAAGAAAAAGAGAATTAAATAATAGGACAAGGGGTAAAAAATAAATTAATATTTGAGTTTTAAAACGGGACTGTTTATTTTATTGATTGAGTGGAAGGCTAGACGAAGATGAAGGTAATTCATCAATGATTTTGATCTGGCCTCTGTTCAACTTGATCGCTAGTTCTTTGAGGTTGGAGAGGCCAATCGTGTGTAGTCTATATCTACCTCCAACTTCGTCACCTTCCACTCGAGGCCAAGGATCCAAGCGGTAGCTGCGAGTAGGATCAACCAAATTCTTCCAGTTGACTTGGTTGACATCCTTCTTGTGATGACGTCCTACATATCAGTATGTTAGCCTTTTTTCTTTTTTCATATTCAAGGAAAACCTACGCAAGAGAAACGAAACTTCTTGTGTGATGTAATCTTTTAGTGCATCACGCTTCTTCGTTTTTTGCTTGCATCCATCGCTTACATCAAGTGATTCGAAAGAATCAACTTGAAGCTTCTCCAAAGCAATGGATGCAGGAGTAGCGACATCATCACCTAATGTTTGAGTACAAGAATTAAGTAAACATTCAATAGTTATTATCTTCGTAACATACCTCTCGCAGCAAGCTTCGGATCATGGCTCAAAATTACGAGCAGCTTGTTGAAGACAACCTCCACCATGCGGTTGCCCAAGCCGCTAACAATCTGATTTCGCAGAAGCTTGCCAGCCTCTAAAACGAGATGAAGATTACAAACCAATTGTTTTCATCGTTATTTAAATATACTTACCACTGTTGGCATAATATCCATAATCATCTGGCTGTCCATCCCTGCAGGTGGAATGGATCATCACCAGATGACAGTTGAACTCTTCTTTTAAGTAATCAGAGTACTGCTGAAGCTTAGTTATTTTGTACTTCAGTGTGTTAGAAGTATCATTCTTAGCACGAATTGTGCTGTTGGATGCACTTGCAGCCTCTTCCAACTCTGACAAGCCAGGTGCTTGTCCTGACTTAATGTCAGCATATTCCTTGCTAATCACTTGACGATCAACAGGATCAGTCAACTTCAGACCTTTCGCGTTAGAGTTGCGAATATGCTCATTCCAAATGGTGATCTTTCGGCTCTTTGCGGGAGGAACGAGCATTGTACTCAGAAAGGAGTGGTAAGGCTCGGCTAAAGCACCAGCTCCCAAAAGGCGAATTCTGTCATGATCTTCTTCAGGATGCTTCTCAAAGTACTTCTGTTGAAGTGCCTTGAGTTCTTCTAAATACGTTTTCAAGTGAGGCTTTTCGATGAGCTCTTCGGGGGTAGGGACAAATAGATCAGACATTCTTTTTAATATTGAAACAAGGAAGAAAAAGAAAACAAAAAAAGGTACAAACGACTTATCTTAGTGATTCAAACCCCATCTCTCTGAGTCTCAAGAGTAAATAACATTTCAATCCTTCAATATACTTTCTTTTGAGAGCCTTTTATTTAGTAGTAAGAAAAAGAGATATCTTCGCGCTTGTAGATAGTAATAATTATTATTTGTAAAAATAAAACAAAATAAAATAAAATGATATTTGATTGTAAAGGACTACATCATCCTGTTCAATATGTTTTGAAACACAGATTGAGAAACAACAGTCAGGCGTAAAAAATTAAGCATGGAAACAATAATCCCACCATACTCTAAGGTCACTTTATTTTTGTTTCCAAGCCAAAATTTATCCTAAGCTATGGTCGGACAAATAAAGATTAAGTGCTAGTGGTGGAATAGAATCGTGAAAACCTTTGTAAAAAACGTGAAGCGAAAATGTGAATGACATTTCGGACCAAGAAGCAAGTTTTTGTCTCTGTGAAACCACTAATTTGAATCAAGGTAAGGTTTGTAAGCCAACACACTTAAAGCATTTAATAACCCAATTGTATAATAATACCAGACTTCGACTCATTCTCAATCAAAGTATTTAATCCATGAAAAAAAAGATAAGAGTGTCCATGATTGCTGTTAAGTGTTTCTGGTCGTTGTTCAGTCTATACTTGTCAACAATCTTAGTCGCATTGAGTTGCTTCACTTCATCATAGTGCACTTAGATTTAAACTGTCGGTTAAATTCCATAAAAAATAACCGGTATATCTGTTATTCATTCTACAGCTTTCTTATTTCGTTAGCAATGATATGTACTATGTCTACTTGCATTGTCTTTGTTCAAGACATACCTTCTGAATCGATCTAAAATATACAGAATAAAACCATTCGTTCATCTCAACTATAGTAACTTTTTAAATACTGCATTTGACCTCTCTAAGTATTTCACTACGATGTTGAGACGTATGTTGATTGCACAACAGATAAACGGTTTTCACTTTACCAATAGACTTCATCTGAATACGTTGAGAATATTTCAAAAAGCTTTAATTCGAGAGAATCATTCAACAGCTGAAGTTACGTTGTCAACTGGATACTGATCAAATAAAGCTTAGTGTGATTGATTTGCAAGTAATGCTCTATTGTCAACTTGATGCAATACTAGTGCATGCCTTTCGTTGGAATGCTCTAAAAAAAGTAAAAGATGGAAAAACCTCAATACTCACCAAGTCTGACGTAGTCTAAAAAGGAGCTGTTATGATTGGCTAAATGAAATCTAGATTATTCGTGAAACAGACTTCCGCCTCGAATAACGACTCTCCAAATTAGGTAGGCTTACAATTCGATGGTATTAAATTGGTTTTTAAGAGTGGCACATATCTGTTGATAAGGAAAACGAAGTATTTTATTTTCAAAAAATTAAAGGGAAACAGAGTATCAATGGGGATACTCAATCCTTCTAATAGTTGATGCTTAGTATAAATGAGAGAATTATTCTATAAGTCTTAGCACCTACTGTCTTTTGTTTGGAACTGCATTTAATTCATCAGAATCGGTTGTATCATCAGCTTCTGGATCATCAGCCTAAATATGCAACTGTTAGGAAAAATAAAGCAATGGATTTGAATGCATTATATACCTTCATGTCAACACCTCTTTTGCGATTCCGATAAATGTATTTCACAATGATATCGGATATCCATCGATTCTCACAACGGTTTACTGGTATACCTAGCTCTGTTGCCGTTGAATGATAGGTTTGGATCATTCGTTCCTGTTGTTCCAAATCCAACTTGCTAAATGCTTTTGATTTCCAATTGATACCTTTTAACTTCATTGCTAATAACTTCTTATTCAGGACAATTGATCCAATTTCCTGCAAATCTATGTAATAGGTATACATGGCAGAATTCTTCTCGTTGATCTGTCCCAAATCGCCTGATTTTGCTACAACTTCATTGCCTTTTCATGCTCTTATAAAGTATTCAATCCTTTTGATGTACATATCGGATTTGTCACAATTCAACATTCTTCTGTCAGGTCTACGCAAGATAATATCTCTAGGGATAAACTCCTGCGGCATTGATACTGATGATGGTTGCTCTGTTAATGCACGCTCTAAATCAAAATAATTGAGCTACGCTATTATTTGTTGAAAAGCTAAAGACTGGTTTTACCTGAACGAAGACTCTCTAACATGCTACCTATTTGTTAAACTTCAAACGAAAGTGCTCTGATTTGAAGATTTATACTTAATGAAATGCTTTCCAATGCTTTCATTCTTTCTTCTAATCTGTTACATGCTGTGCTGATGTAGTGCAGTAAATTTTTGTTGGGTTCCATTTTAGATTTCCAGTAAAAGTATAAATTTATGTGAAGAAAAATGTAGAAGGATATCAAATCGTCTGACAATTACACTTGGTTATATATAACTTGAGCGGATAATTTTCATTGAATCAGCATATGTTATTTGTATTTGATTATATGAGTTCTCTTTTACACTTTTGTGGCATGAAAAGTTGATGCGAGTATTAACCGAGGTGATATTTATGCATGTTTGGGAAATGCTATGAAGCTGTTTGCAAA
>JAIWNI010000032.1:0-286283 GCA_025331435.1 Choanephora cucurbitarum
CATATAGAACATTTTCCATATATTCTCCTTTTTCTATCAAGCTCTATTTAAAAGTAGTAAATATCAAAGGAAGAGAATGCATTGAACAAATAACTTACATCGCGTGCTAGAAGGGAACTCGTAAGTTGTGTTTCTTTTCTTTCAAGTCTTTTCTGAAGGGATTTTACTGAGTTGGCTTGTTGTTGCGTTAATGCTGTCAGTTCTTCAATTCGTTGTCTTTCTTGCTCTATAATCTTATCACGGTCTTCAAGTTCTTTTTGTAATTCACTGTTCAATTTAGCCAAGACAGAGGCTTTATCATGTCTATCATGGGAAAGCTACAAGGCATTATTGAGCTTGTGTAGCCAAGCGTTTAAAGCGATAAATGTAGTTACCTCAGACGATGGTCTCTTGGTTTTATCCAGTAAGGAATTAAGCAGTAGGTTCTTTTGGTTGGCTGAGTGAAGCTTCTGTTGAAGTGCTCGATAAGCATCATCTTTCATGTCCAGTTGATCTCTTGCTTTTTTGGATTCTCTCTTAAATCTTTCCTTATATTCCATCTCAATGTATTCTAGCTTTTCTTTCCACTTTCTGTCACTTTCTTCTGCCTTATTATAGTGAGACGGGATGGTCTTTTCTTTTTCCAAGTAGAGTCGACTTACCATCAAATAACTGAGCTGTGATCCTTCTCTACTGCTAACTATGTTTGATAACTCTATAATGTATTCATCTTTTTCTTTTAGTTCCTCATAAGCTCTATCCAACTGATCTTTCAGTTCTTCTATTTCTTCTTTCAAAAGTTCAGTCTCTCTTTGCATGGTATCTGTTTTGGCTACGAAATCTCCCTGTAGGGTTGCCAAGGTAACGTCGCGATCTCGTATAGCGACAACTAACTCGTTATATTCCTGATATTGCTTCTCAAGTTCATCTTCGTATTCTTGTTTAGCGTTATCTGATTTCTGGATCAATTCCTCGAGCTCTGCCACAAGTGCTTTATTTTCTTGATCCTTTTTGGCAAGCTCTTCTCTTGTCTTGGCTACATGTTCTTCAAACACCTCGATGTTGGTATCATGCGACTCGTTAGCTGTTTTGAGTTCGCTTTTGAGCATTTCAATCTCATCATCTCTTGCCTGAATCAACTCTTCCAGCTCGAGTATCTGCTGTGACTTTTCCTGCATGTCGATTAATCTCTCCTTTTTTTCCAAATGAGACAGTAGTTTCTCAACTTCTGCTTCTAATGCTTCAATTTCCTGTTCCCGGTCCTGTATCTCATTTTCAAGATCCTCATTCTCTTCCTGTAGCTGGCGAATGTTGTCCATCATAACACTCTTATTTTCATTGTTGACTCGAAGATCCTCAATTTCTTCTGATAGTTGATCAAGTTGAATGTTCTTGTCTCTCAATTGTTGTTTGAGTTCCTGCAATGACTGAGTACGCTGTTCAAGTTCAAGCTGAAGAGTACGTATCTCTTGTGTTTTGTCTTCAAGCTCATTTAAAAGACGACTGGTTCTTTGTCTTTCTGCTTTTAATTCCTTCGTGTCCATTATATTAGCACACATGAAATTCTGTAAATTTATCAAAACTTACATCTTCTAATTGACGATTTATCTTGCCAAGGCCCTCACGGTCTAGCTACTTGTTAAATGATGACGCAAAAGAAACAAACTCTGTCCTTACCATTTAACATTCGACTTGTTGTATTCTGTTGTTGAATGATACGTTGAAGCTCTTCAATCTTCAATTTGGCTTGTCTAAGTTTTCGGTAAACATCAGCTTGATCCTCTAATGCTTGTTGCTGTTGTTGTTGCTGCTGCTGTTGTTGTTGTCGGTCAGAATTTACACTGCCTGTAGGAGAATGATCTGTGGTAGATGAGCTTGTGTTCCTAGAGCGAATTGTGGAACGCAACTTGACATTTTCTGCAGACATGTCGGCAACCATTTTGCTGAGTTTATCATTCTCTTCGTGCAACACTTCTGCATCCGCTGCTGCCTTTTCGAATGCCTCTTTCTCTTCGGGTGACATGCCGTGTATTTTCGGACAAGGTTTGTTTCGCAAGAATTCTACTGCCTGATTTAACTCGAGTATTACGTTCTTGTACTTCTTAAGTTCTTGCGTCAGTGTTTGAATGGTGACTTTGAGAGTGACATTCTATTTAGACTTTGTTATTAATCAGACATCTACAATTTCCTTTTTATGGTACCTCTTTCAAAACATTATCCAAATTATCAGGTGACATGTCACTCAGCTTTTGTTCAAAGAAATACAAGCGAAGACGTAAATCGAAGTTCTCTTTTCTCAGAACATCAATAGCCTGTGATATATGATTTGGCTTTAGAAGAAGCAGCAACTGGCTCAATTTTTATTTCTTACATTTTCTTTATGTTTCAGTGCTAGTGTGCCTTGTTTTGAATTTGTCTCATTATTGGTATCTATTTGAGGTATTTTTGATTGTTTGGATAAGTTATTGGTTGGCTTAAGCGAAGCCGGTGAGCTTGTTAATAACATGTGCTTATCCTCATCCATAAGCGACACATGGGTCGATGTCTCATCTTCAAAAGAGTTCATGTGTTTTGAAGAAAATAAGAAAGAAAAGGAAAGAAAAAAAGAAAAAAATATGTAATAGAAATTGTAATTTTTATTATCATGTGGGTTAAAATGAAATAACAATTGCCACAGCTCTTTGAGGAATTCTGCTTTTCTCCTCAGCATTAGCAGGTACACCCATAGTGAACAAGAGGTCGCTTCTATCAGAGTTGAGGTAAACAGGCAGTTCAACCATGTTGTCAGTTAATTGCTTTTGATCCTTTCGAATCCATCGAATAACTGTTTGAGGTAATTTGCTACTAGGTTCAGAAGTCAAGCTGATTTCAGAATCAGCCCATTTACCACCTTCAATCTTCATACCACGAATAGAATAGCCCAGCGAGTTAATGTCTTGCTTTTGACCACCGATATCCACATCCAAGACAAGTTCTTCCAAAGACCATTTGTATCGTTGAGCAGTAGCCTGTCGAGTGGCTGTAATGTAAGCTTCAGGTGTAAACAAGCTACCAATTGAGATTTCGACTTGATCAAAGGTAGCCTCTTGTGCTAGGGACTCTACTTGTTCAAGACGCAACTTGAGGTCTGCAAGCCAGGCATTAAGAGAGATACTCTTGGGAACCTTGTATCGTTTCCAGTGATCAGGAATCAAACCCTTATTCAACCAATTCATCAGCTGTCTCAAGTGATTAGTCTGCTTCAGTTCACCCTGACAGACCTTTTGGAGAGAAACAAGATCTTCACGAATGATATGGAGTAGCTTGCGGGCAATTTGATTTTCGCGTTCAAAGAAACGGAAGAGAGGATCCATAATACCATTGCTATCACGTTGCATAGCTCTCACGCTGGATGGCAAAAGAGTAAGCCAGTTGAGAATGTTTTGATTAAGAGCACGCATCCAGGCTGGCTGAGCACCACTGACATCTGTTTTCTTGGCTGAGGTAGAGGACCCGCCTTCTTGAGAATAAGCAGCTTCATCGTCATCGCTGAGGCTCTTCATCTTTCGAACCTTAGAGAGCATATTGTTACCTCTCAAAATCAACAACACACGCTCAGCATTAGAGGGCAAACCAAGCCAGGTAGGTGGTTCACGATCAGGCAACTTGTTGACCCAGTCCAAAAATTGATCCATCTTGGTACCGTCAGGAACAACAACCGATTGTCCATCTTCTTCGCCACCATGAACAAGTTTGAAATCAATATCATAACATTCAGGAGTAAACAAAGTATTAACAAAGGAGTCAAGGAGACGTTGATCATATTCATTGTCAATTCGACCACCATAAATAGATTGCTTCAAAAGAGAACGAATAGCATCCCAAGGAATTTTTTCAGGAGAGATATTAGCTCTTCCTCCAGAAGCTGAGTCAAGCCATTTATCGATTGTGTTGAAAGCAGAGTCCTGATCGGAATCATTGAATTCATAAACCTTGGTCCAACCAAGAGGAACATAGCGGAGACGTTCTTGAACAACAGCATGAAGCCATGCCAACATGAAGTAGAGACGAGCACGCTCAGTGGGGCCACGAGAGACGCGAGAAGGTGGAATACTACGAAGCGATTCTTGGAGGTTGGCCTTGATACCTGGTGGAGGTTCGAACATAAGAACACGAGACATACGAAGCAAGTTGACAGGGACCTTAGGATTGGTTTCCATTGTCAAGAAAAGACGGAAGTTGCGATGAGGCTTCATGCTGTGCAGCTTCTTTTCAAGTTGACCCAACCATGATGGAGCCAAGTGCACGTTCTTCAACATGACCCAATTACCAGTCTTGGTAGCAGTAGAGATAGCTTGATCAGCCAAGGCAAAACCTTCAGCAGAACCCATAGCTACAGATGTACAGCGGTTGTTACTTTCGGACACCAGATTGTCAACACGGTAACTGGCATCATAGCCAGGAACAGAACAAAGAGCCAATGGAGTCGAGCTGCCTACTTCTTCAAACACAATTTGGTTCAAATTCAATTCTCCTGTATTCATAAATTCTGCATCAAATACTTCTGTAGCAAAAATAGTAGTAGCAGGCAACAAACGATCAGGTCTGAAGCACTTGATTACAAGCATCTTGCGCAAAGAATCCAAATGAGCTAGTATTAAGACAACTCGAATTAAAAAAAAGCCATTCTCTTATGTTTACATCAATCTTTTCAACTTACCGTTATTACCAACACCATCCCAGCATTTTGGAACAACAGTCTCTGGTTGATGATGGTCAATAAATGCCTTCCATTCTGTTTCATTCTGGCTAATATGATCAATGAGTCTATTGAAGCAAGGAAGCGTGGTAAACTCCTTGACTCGTTGTGCTGTCTCATCAGAAACAAAGTCAGGCAAATTCAAGCTTGAGGCAGTAACAGTTGATCCAACAACGGCATCACCACCACTTAACAAGAAATCATACTCAGTCTCGTCCATGTTTTCTTGAGCGCCACGAATACGGATTTGACAAAGCAAAACTGCATACATGTTGTAATCTTCGTGAACCAACGTACGAGAAGCACGCTTGTAGGCAGCGGAGAATAGATCACGAGAAAGAATGTCTAAACGTTCAATATGATCAGTTACTCCCTTCAAGTTGGGGTTGGCATGAATAACATATTCAAATATTTCGTAGAAGAAGTCAAGCGAGAATTGGTAAAAGTGGTTGATCAAATTAAGCTGTTCCATAGCAAAGAAGATTGAACTACAAGCAGAAGCCAAAGGTGTGTAGATAGCAGTTGTCTGTTCGACTTCTTGCATGATAGTATTTGTTTCATCCACCTTGCGGGTGATTTCAGCTGCTTCCTTCTTCAAGGTTTCAAGGGTGTTGATCACCTTATCATCATCCAAAATGTTACCCTTAGACTCATTCAAAGCTTGCAGCAATGACTTTTCAAGATGACGCAGTTTAAGCTGGAATTCACCTTGAAGCTTGATTAAGTCAGTACGCTTTTGATCGACGTCAGGTCTTTCAGCCTTCAACACCTTATTTAAACATTGACTTTGCAAACTACCACGAGTGACAGTAAAGTTGACAAATGTGACACGAGAACAGATATCGGGAGCAAAATTGACAGAGGGGTCACGAGTAGAAAGGAATAGAGTAAATGTAGGTGAGAAATCGATATCTTGGTTACCTAAACGAATCAAGACACGACCACCAGTGCGACGGAGTTCCTTGTTAAGGACAGGATTGAGAATAGGATCAAGGTGCTCCACATCTTGAATAAGGATAGGATTACCGAAACGCAATGCACTTTCAAGGTTCTTAATGAATGAGTCATCCAAGAAACTAGTAACAGTGATTTTGCGGTCCTTATATTCGTTAATCAAGAAATTTGTGGCTTGACCAGAAGGATCAATTATTAGTGGATATCTGTCAAAGCGTTTCAGCATAATAGCATTCTCAATACAAAGCTGATCAGCAGGGAGAGAGTTAGCTTGCCAAGATAGACGGTCATCGGCGGTAGACAAGTATTCTGTAAGAGAGACTTCATGTTTGAATTGGATGTTGGCGGCAGACAAGTGATCCATCCACTTCTGCATCAAAATATCACGGTATTGTTGGTCAAAGTAACCACCATAGGCCATGAAAGCAGCAGCGAGCAAAACGTCACCTACAATGGTGCCCATTTGACTTTCAAATGCTTGACTGGCAGATTCCCAACGCACCTTTTCAGAAGACAATGAGCTAAGAAGGGTGATACTACGATCGACCTTGAACTTGACGCGTTCCATTTCTGATTTGATCAATTGGGTTTCACCAACAAGAGCGGCATATTCGTCCTTATAACGAGCAATACTCTTTTCAAGATCACCAATCATTTGCTCAATCTCAAGAGCTTGGTTTTTAGTGTCTTCTGAACTTTGTTGCAATTGGTTCAATTCTTCACGGAGAGGACCGACACGATCAAGGATTTCTGAGAAGTTGACTTGAGCAGTAACCCACTTGAATAGAGGACCACAAGCCTTAGAAGCACGGTTAACAACATCATATTCAAAGCTAGGATTATTGAGGAAGTTTTGACGCATGTGAGAACGTAATTGCTTAGTGATTTGTCCTTCAGTATTGTAGTTGACAATGCTAGAAATGAAGTCATCACGACGAATGATACTTTGAACAGTCTTCCAACTATCAATTTTATGGCCAAGCATAGTACACACAGATTCCATAGTAAGTTTGACAGCTTCGGGTGGGTTACCCATTGAACGGACTTCAGTCAAATGCTGTCTCTTAATACTTCTGACACTTTGTTCAGCTTCCTTGACAGCAGGCTCAGCATTAGCTAAATCGTGATCGACGACATGACGACGTGCTTCAATTTCCTGTTTTAAAAACAATATGAGCAAATAAACTTAACAAAGGAATGAAGCGAGAAATTTACCTTATTCTGAATCTTCAAATTGTCCTTAATGCGAAGAGAGTCAGCCTTCTTCTGTTCAGCTTCCTTTTCATCAGCCAACATTTGCTTAATCTTTTCATCAGCTTGGTTTTGCTTGACTTCGAGTTGACTCTTCTTGATAGCAAGACTCTTTCTCAATTCTTCGACCTTGATGACGGTGTCTTTCAATTTCTCCAAACCAACGTTAAGATGGCGTTGTTGCTCTTCCAAGTCTTCGCGCTTTTCATTATACAAACGAACATAATGAGAGATGAAATCAAGGAAGTGACGAGGAGTAGCATAGTTGTGACGACCTTGACGCTTACTGAGTTTAGCGTTGATTTCGTAGAGTGATTGGTGAACAAATACGAGTGCATTTACAACAGCTTCACGATGGGTGGGAGGAATAGGTAGATTTCGGTAAGCAATAGGCAAGTTGAGAGGAGCTGCAAAATTGGGAACATCCAAATCCAAAGTTTTAGTGAACTCCATACCAACTTGATAGAAAGCTTGATCAGGCCAGTCACCAAACCAATCAAGAACACAACGATTGAACAAAGCAGGAGAAGTAGCAGCACGGGATGCAAGACCGCCTTCAGGGGGATTCATAGTGAAGACAACGTGGAGGTTACGCATAACTTGTTGAGTAAACCATTTGTAGAGTTCTTCATTAGAATCTAACATCAAGCCTTCACGCTGAGCTCCTTCTTTACATCCAGTCATAAGTGAGGCGTATTCGTCACCTTCAAACAAACCAGGAACCTCAGCGTTAGCAAGAAGGGTGTTCATACGTTCCAAGAAACCAGAGTCAAGAACATTGGATTCATCCATGATGAAACAAATCTTCTCACCCTTACAACCAGCACGGCGAAGAACAGTTCGAAGATCATCATCGAAATCAGCACCAGTATATTTATTGTGAGCCTTGATTTGGAAAACACTGAGGCCGTTCATCCAAGCAACAAATCGAGAAAGGGTAGTCTTACCGGAACCACTAACACCGATCAACAGCAAGTGACCTTGAGGTTGTCTAAAGACACGATCAATTCGAAGAACATGTTCAAGTACATCGTTAAACAAAACAAGTGCAACATCCAGTTCTTCTTCGTAGAAGACCTTAAGACGAGCCTTAGCAAAGTCACGAAGTTGCTCACGTTTAACAGGAACATAGTGCTTAGAAAGCCAATTAGAGAATAGAATGGGACGTTCAAGGGCTTCCTCTTGATTGAGTGCAGGGAAGTGCTTTAAGGCAATGGAATCAATCATGTCGTCAGTCCATTTACGCTCTTCTTCATTCACTAAACGATCTTGGAAGAGACGTAAAGCTTCATGAGCCCAAATACGGACTAACCCTTCAACAGACAATGTCTCCAATGGTTTAATAGCTTCATAGATACCACGAACCCAACGTGTCAGTTCACGTGGCGAGTAAATATAATGAGCTTGAATGTCGGGTGTGAAACGCTTTTGAGAAGCGAGGTATAAATCAACCATGGCACCAGTAAGAGCATCAGAGTAACCACGCAAGTTAGGTACGACCTTGAGCATAGCTCTGGTGAAAGTGCCATAGATCTGCATCAACGACAAACGGCCAGCATAATCAACCATAACCAATGGTGCATGGCGCAAGAAACGGTGAGAAAGAGGGACACGACCAGGGTCAGTAGGAGGGTTACAAGCACCAACAAATTGGATACGCTCAAGAGAAACCCAGGCCTTATCTGATGTTCTCCAGAAACCATTGTATTCAACCAGTTGCCTGAGGAAAGAAATAACACGCTGTGTGAAATACTTATCAGTAGCAGGCAAGTTAATTTCATCACAGAACACAACAAGCCAACGACCAATCATAGTGGGTGACAAAATAACACCATTAGGTGTCTTCCTGTATTCACAGTGTTGTTCAAAAGTCTTGAGGATCAGTTCTGGTGTAGTAGCACTTGAGAAGTTGAGGCCGACAACTTCCATGTCAGGAAGTTTACGCAAAGCACTAAACAGAGTCATAGTCTTACCGGAACCAGGAGGACCACAGAGAATAAGGGGCTTATGCTCGGACAACCAAGAGTAGAGTACTTCTTCATGACGAACAGTATCAACAGTAGGAATAATCATATCAGCATCGGCAACCTTATGAGTTTCGATTTCAACAACAGGAACCTTGGATTCCCAAGGAACCCATTGGCCGCTGTTGACAGCAATGTCAAAGTCAATGATACTTGAGTTTTCAAGAGCAGGAGGCAATTCATAAGTAGTGATACCACGAATGAAATCACCAAGCACTGTACGAAGTTCAAGTTTTGCATCACCAGAGAAACTCCAAATGATAGCATAGATAACACGCTTTTGGATGTAACCTTCCAAATGATCACCAGTCATGGGGAAATCAGGATGCTGAGAGTTGTATTCCAACACATTACGTACAGTCTTATTAAGCAAAGAGAAGAATGTGGAAAGGACACGCATACGAGTGAAATCCATAATGTGCTCCAAAGTAAAAGCGTAATCTAAACATTTGGCAACCAAACAATCTTCTTCTGCAAGATCGGGAGCCATGATGTCAGCGATTGCTCTTTGAGCAGCGAGATTTGGTGGAATCAAAGTACCATCTTCAGCAGATGCATTCTTGTTCTCAGAGCTACGTTGAGAAGTAGGTCCTTCTTCTTCAATTTCATCCATAGGAACATGGCGCAATGTTTCAAGGTAATTCGTGAAAATCATGGGCAAAGTAATAACATCTTCACTAAACCAAACCATACCACAACGAGATACTGTGGCCAAGGTAGCATATTTCAACGTTTCGACTTCAAACATAATGCGCACATTGGGTGGCAAGTTGAGACGCTCACCATTGGGCAAAGTCAACAAACGGTTATCATCAAGAACAGAGTTCAAGTTTTCAACCCATTCGGGATCGACATCACCATCAAAGATGATCCAATGACGCTTTTGACTTTCACCACGAACGTTATCAACAATCTTACGGAGAATGTGTGTGAACAAGCCATCAGTCCACTCACGAGTAGTAGCATCCAAAGTACCATAAAGAGCATCTTTTGGAATAGCCTTAGGATCGATGGTATATGCGACGCCTTCGACACCTTCGACACGCTCGAGGGCAGTCAAGAGAGTCTTCCAAGCAGTAGATTTACCGGAACCAGATGGACCAACCATCATAAGACCATGGTGAATATTTTGAATTTGATACAGTTGAATAACCTTATCCATCCAAGCATCGCCAGGAACGTTACGGCGTTCTTCACACACCTTCTTGAGTTCGTCCTTAAGACGATCGAGATTCACAGGTGCATAGTGAACACCGGGGAATACGTCAGCAAGCAAACTTGTCAACAAAGGAATATCGTCAGCAACAAGTTTTGGTTCAATAGTTTCACGAATACTAGAGATTAACAATTGTTGTTCAGGAATAGGCTCAGAGATCTTGGCATACTCGGATTGATCAGCCTCACCATCTTCAATAGATTTACGGAGTGCAGCCAAACGATCACGTTTCAAGTTACCAGCACTCACCAATACACTCTTGAGAGCACGCAAACCAAAGTCATAGTGAGATTGAGGTGAGAGCTGTTCAGCACACAAGTTGAAAAGTGGAACAACCTTAGAGGCAAGAATCTCAGCAGTACGGAAACCTTGAGAGTAAAGCATGACTTGGGCAATCAATTCACGATCAGGCTTTGTCATAGCCATACTTCTGAACAGCTTCTTTAAGTTATCAGGTAAGTTGGATCGACCTGCATAACCAGGGTTCATAGTAATGAAAACACCAGTATCAGTGTTAACACGAACATTACGACCGACCAACTCGATTTCGTGGTTAGGGTTAACTGTAGCTTCTTTGAGACCCAATTGAATAGTCTGTACTTGTTGGGAAACAGCCGACAAAATACGTTCTTCAAGACGGTTAAATTCATCGAAGCAACCCCAAGCACCGACTTGACAAAGACCAATAAAAATACGGCCCATAGCTTGGAAATCGAATGTTTCATCACAACAGAAGACGAGAACAAAACGACCCAGTTGGACACCAAGAGCCTTAACAGACTCAGTCTTACCAGTACCAGCAGGACCGAAAGGTGAACCACCTAATTTCTGTTCTAAAGCTTGAGTCAAAGTCAAATAACAACGGTCAGTCAAAGGAGTTTGAACAAGACGGTCAACAACACCAAGATATTCATAACCATAGAAGAATTGGGCATTAGCCATGTTGATAGTAAGACGTTCAATTGGATTTTCAACTGCATGGTTAAAGTAGAAACGCATATGATAAAGCCAGTTGAAGTCCTTGGGTGATGAGATATTATCGGCTGCCAATTGACGAGTTACATCACGTTGATGGACGAGCTCAGTAACTAGATGTTCGCACTTCCTACGTTTAATGGAGTTCAAGTCCATCAAGACAGCGTCAGCCAAGATGTTCAAGTTTCTTTCAATCAACATGATGGAGTGAGAAATAGGTGCCCCATCCCCTGCAGCAGATTCACTCATAGTGGTTAATGATTTATCAACGGATTGAGTCCAAATAATTTGTGCTGCAAGTACAACCAATTGAGCTGGGTAGCGATCGATCCATTCCATGAAATCAGGCGAACTCATTTCTTCGGCATTATAAATAGTTTCTAACTCAGTAACAGCATCACTAAGCAACAAGGCAAGGGAAACACGCATCTCCTTCTCAAGAAGAGTCAACCAGTCGTTGATTCTTGGATTGTCTTTCACCGACACGGGTGTCTTGAACATGACCTCTTCACCTTCCTTGGAGCACATACCAGTAATAGCAGTCAATTCCTCATCCATAGTAATGGTGGCGATACCAGCAAACATCTTCTTGAAATGCTTCTGAATACGAAGAATGTCTTTACTGTTACCAATAATTTCAAGCAAATCTTCATCACCAACAAAGTAGAAACGAGGGAAGGAAGATCTCTCACGCTCAAGGTATTCACCGAGGGCTTTTTGAATCTTACTAAGCAATTCAGCAAGACGTTCCAATGATTTTTGAATGTTGGGAATGTTCAGCACATCCATTACAAAAGGCGACTTATACACCTTCTTCATCACAGTCAAGAACTCGGTGTTGATACTTTGGAAACGAGTGGTTTCAACTGGAAGCAAGTGTTTGATATCAACATTACCACTGAAAATACCTTCCAGGTAAACCCATTGACGTTGAACGTCAATCCAAACATCGAACAAAACATGAATACGGTTCAATTTATCTTCCCAGGCTGAAGCATCTTCTTCAAAAACCTTGTAGTAGGGCGACAATTTCATTGCAGTCAAAGAGTTGATATGTTCACTTGATTTGTTGAATAAGTCATCCCAACCACGAATCAAACGACAACGGTTTTGATAATTGACAAGATCCAATACATAGCCAGTCCAAGTTTCCTTGATTTGCTTCAAGAATTCTTCCAAAGCCATTTCACCTTGGGCTTGCATGATAACTTCTCTAATGACCGATTCATTGCGCTTCAAGTCAAGATCCCATAAGTGACCAATTGTCATTTCTGATAATGTGAAACGACCTTCAACACGAAGTGATTTGAATATTTGACGCCAGTGACGTTCACGAAGGGCCTCTGATTTAAGATCACCTACAAGAGGATTGACACGCAAGAGTTGACGCAAGGTATCTTGCATGTATTCATAAGCAGCATATTGACGCATACGATTGGGCATTTCCTTTGTGCTGTTGACAAGTTCATCGATGTGTTGACGAACCTTTCTAGGAACAACTGAAGACCAAGGGGTATCACGGATTTCATAGACGGATTGCCAGACACGAGCAAGCGCAGTCCAGACAGACTTGAGATCGCGAAGTTCTTCGAGAACAGGGTCCAAACGATCTTCAGATGTTTGTTCCAAGTCCAAAGCCTCTTTGGCACGACAAACCATATCATATTCTTCTTTAAGACGTGTCACACGGCCTTCAAAGATTGACAAGGTGTTGGTAGCAATATCGGGCTTGATGTCACCTTGCACAGGCTTAGTGCTTTCCCACTCAGTACAGATATCACGAATCTTCTGTTCAACCACCTTATCCTCAGCAACAATCTTCATCTGCAAGCCAGCAATCTGTTCTTGAATAGCGTTGTTCTTTCTACTCAAAATTTCATTGAAAGCGCTCCATTCACCATCCACTTGATCAACATACACCCAGTCGTTGGGAAATTGGAAGCGTTGGCGCTCCAAAGTCTTTTGACCTTGTCTAAACAAATCGACATCTTGGTTCCATTTTGTCACCTTGCGCTTCAAGTCCTGAACAAAAGTAATAAAAGTGACAGCTTCACCTGTGGAATTACTCTCAATTGATTGCTGTTCTAATTCGTAACGGGCCTTCGAAACGTTGACGTGGAAATCCTTCATAGAAGTACCAAGCAAAGCACCAAACTTATTCAAAATTTCACGCTGCCATTGGTCATACTTTTGGTTCACCTTACTCTGCACCTGCTCATAATCAATGACAAGAGGGCCGAATGATTGTTCTGTTTCCGAGTTGTCAAAAGTAGAGCGAGCTTTTTTGATTTCCAAAAGAATTTGCTGCCATTTGCCTAGATCATCTTCAAGGATAGAAAAAACATGGTTTGATTCCAAGTCCCAAAGTGATTGGTATTGAAGCCAGATATTTACGTAATCAGATACTTGGCGAATCTTGTCTTCGACAATTTGATAAGCATATTCAAGCGAGTTGTCACCCATACGAGTCAACAAGCTAGAGTATGTCTTTTCAATAGATGGATTATCCTTGACACTAAGACCACCTTCATAACGAGAACTTTGAATACGAGGTAGATGACAGACAACAGCAAGCCAGTCATGAAGTTGGAACCACCAGCTTGTACGAGCTTGTTCGATAGGAGGATCAAGGTACATCAATTGATTACGAATGCGAATTTCGTGAATAAGTGTCTGAAGAGCAGGCTTAACATCGGGGAACTTTTGCTGCTGTTGTACTATAGCACTCTCTTCATTTGAGGCAGTAATAGCATTATCGCGCAAACTACCGTTAGCTATCTTTCTCTTACGTCTGCTCTTCGACATGCTTGGTTCAGGAACAATTAGATCTTCTGAAGTGACGCCCATAAAAGCATTTGTCCAAGCTTTAATGGCTTGTTGTAAGCGAGAAATCAAGACTGCTTCGATGCGCTTATCAAGGCCAGCAACCCATTGGTCAAGATTAGAATAGTTTTCCAAGTTTAAACGATCGATTAATTTTTGTACACGACCGAGGAAGTCTTCAAAGCGCTCGGATTGATAAGAACAAGTCTTCATCTCTTCAATGCTTTTCGTGATATCATCGTAATAACCAATTAAATCATCCACCTTATCTTGGAAGACAGAGACTACATTAGCAAATTCACGTACAAACATGACATGTCGATTTTCACGAGCATCAAGAGGTGTGCCAGTCATGAAAGACAAAGGTCGATGATGAGCATCATAGGTGTTAACAAAATAGTCCCAACGCAAGTTGATACCCTTGGTAATCATATTATGTACTTCATGACGGTATCCAGCGACCAAGGTAGAAATCTCAGGGTTGCGATTGACTTTGTGGACTGTCTGAGAAAAGGTGCGAACGGTCTCCATTAGACTAACAGCAAATGGATATACACGCTTAGCATCTTTTGCTACATTAGAGATGGTATGAGGAACTTGGAAGTTGAGCCACAACAAATTGCGAACTTCTTTGAAAAGAGTAATAATTTGACCATCAAAATTAACTCCTAATTGAAGTGCATTCTTTTGAACACGATTGCGAGAGATTTCAAAGATACGCCCAGACACAGAAAGATCGCGCTTTGTGATTTCTTGAAGCCAATTCTCGTAAATGAGACGAGTATCCAGCTTCTTTCTGAAACTACTACTTTCAATTTGAAGTTTCTGACCTTCAGCATAAAGCTCCCAACCTTTACCAAGAACATCTTCAACACGCTTCATGTAAAGAGACAGTTGGCGATCAATCTGTCGAGCCCATATGATGGCACCAGAGATGGGAGGTAAATCGCGTAACTGTGCCATATGGTATGCTTCAGAGTTTCTGTACTGCATCTTGAACTTGTCATGAAGTTTGTTAATATCTTCTTTGACACTATCAATCAACTGTGTCTGATACTCTTGAATAGCACCTCGAATCTTAGGTCTAACAAAAAGTGCATTAAATTTACTAAAGACTCGGAACATCTCGTTAGCACTCTTTGCTGTTCCCAAGCGATCACGTAAACGAGCAATAATCTGATTTTCAACACGAGAAACACGCTCATTGTAGGCTGTCTCTGCTTGAACCCAAATTTCTGTTCCTTCAGGTGAGACATCGAGTACATCAATGTTTTTAACACTTTCATAGGCTAACTTCACTTCTTCAACAGCATTAATGTCACTAATGCTCACACTCTCTTCTTCTTCCATGACGCTCTTGACTTGTCCATCAACGACTACAGTAGCCTTTTTGGCACGAGGACTTGTCATTACACGCACAATGGTTTGATGAAGTTGTTCATGTTGCTTACGGAAAGCACGGACGAATGTCACTCTCTCTTGCAACTTAGCATGAGCTGGGTTGATCTTGATAGGCAAGAATTTTTCTGAGCGCTTTCTAGTTACATCACGGGCTACATTGGTGAATTCTTTGATCAAATCATCCCAAGTGTGGAACACTAATTCAGCACCAGCTGTTGTACGTTCAAAATCTTCGTATTCCATGTACATCATACGACGGCTGCCGAGCACCTTAAGTAACTGATCATTCAAATCACGAGAAATAGCTTCAACTAATGGTAGGGCACGACGAATGGGGTATGGACTAGAGGGGAACATATATAAGGTAAGCAGTCTACTTTGCAAATCCATTTGAACCACTTACGATAATTTGAGCTTTTTGTTCAAATGACCGAAAATCATATGCAATGATTCTCTAATTTTATCCAAATCAGTAGCAGACAAAAGTTCGTTCAAGGGGAAGTCCTTCATCAACTGGTTGTATTTGTGCACTATAGACAAAATTAAGTTTCTCATTCGCATTCTTCCAAGCTTATAAGCTATAATGTCTTACCAAGCTCCATGCCTTCTTTAAGACCTGTATCAGCAATAAAACTAACAGTAGCATGGAAACGCTTTGCATGTTTTAATATATCCAATGTCAATGCTATAAACAGTGGTATCAGCTAAAAAAGCGCTTTATCATGCTAACATATCACATATCACTTACTAATTTGATCACTCTTAAGTTGCTCATCAATCTTCTCTAAGGCTCTTTCCATACTCAACCAAAAATTGATTTCTTGAATGGCTGTGCCACTAGCAGGATCTCGAGACATCTTAGTGACTTTCTGTATCTCTTTAATCCAGCCATTGACATCACCTTGGAGTTTGTTGAGGAAAGAGGAATCAGAAAACAAAGCGGGATCTACTGCTTCTACTGTGACACGTTTGCTTTGTTCTCGGCACTAATAACAAGCAAATCAGTATTCGAATTTATTCTCAATAGAGCAAAATTTACCTTTTCAACTGCCTTTTGAACAACAGGATGAATGTTGAGAGAAATCTCTGGGATTTCAACGTTTTGCTGCAAATGAAGTAAACTTAACTCCAATTCGGCCATCTTCTTCTTAGCCATAGGCACGCCCATTTTGTTGTCTTCGTTTTTGCTCTTGGAAGAGCTCACCTCATTGGACTTACCGTGGCGAGCGTTTACATAAGCATTGAAATAAGGGCTAACAGCTAAATGAATATAAGAGTGCAAGAATTCATAAGCACTTGTTTGACCAGGTTCAGCTGAGTTAGGAGCACCAGGCAAGTTTATCAGCTGCAGTTGGTTTTGAAGTGGTCTTGTTGAATCTAAGGTTGGCAATCGCTTGATGACAGCCAAAGAGCCAACATGAGTAGGAAGATAAATAATTTCATGAGAAACAGTGTAAGAAAAAGCCTGAGGCGTAGTCGCGTCTTCTATATATTTATCAAATTTAGATGCCTGTCAAACTACAGATGACTCTACTTACCTTCATCTTTACCACCTTCCTTCTCTTTCATGATGAAGATGACAGATGTCTGAGGGTCATTGGCAAAGCGCTTCAGTTTTTCAGCAGTATCAGGGTAAGAAAATAAAGTATTTTCTAAATCTGTTACATCGGCATCCAAGACAAGAGGAAGCAGCTGCTCAAAGTACTCTTGCAACTTTTGATGATCAAAAGTCAACAAAGCTTCAGTTGCACCAGGAGTAGCAATAGAAGTATTTGACGGAAGAGAAGTTTCTTCGTCAAGCATGGTTTTCGTAGTTGAAGTTTTTTTTTGTGTTATATAAGTGGTATATGGGCTGCAAGGTGTATAAGGACTATAAGGATAAAAATTCAAAGAGCAAAGCTTTTCTTGTTCCTTCTCAATATAAAAACAGAGCTTCTCTAAGATTTAATAAGGATAGCGAAGCGAATATAAACGACCTTTAAAAGATGCGTTTAAAGAAGGTTTGTAAAAAAAAAGGAAAAGGGGTAATTTCCGTAAACCTATCGAATTTGGCGTTCCCAAAAAATTAAAAAGCGGTATCTTAAATCAATGGCAAAAGACACGCTCGTTTGACCTGGCCATTTAAAACGGCACTTTAAACAACTTGGAGCTAGGTTTACTTCAAAAAAAAACAGGATATAGTCAGTTTGTGATATGTTGTTCGTTGTGTCAACTGTAATTGACGTCTTAGGCACATAGCTCAACTCATGGACAAAGACCTCCACTAAAAACTAGAAGTCAAGTTATTGCACTGCTGGATATTCTGTTTTCATAGGACTTTCTGTAAGTCTTTGTAGGCAGTATAGATTTTCCGCATGTTTGATTTCAAATAAAGTAATTCGTTCTGAGGTCTACAGAATGTGCATGAATTGCACCTTATGGCCACACACAAAGCCAATGTCGTTGAGTTTATTTCTGTCTTTCTCTCATCGTCTTTGCTTATCTTTGAAAGTAGCTTTTTCTATCTTTTTGTTTTTACTTTTAAGGACGCTGTAATCTTTATCGATTTGCTTGACATTTATGCAAATGCAAATCTTATCCTTTTCTAAGTCATTTATCTCTTTGTGTGTTACATTTATCTTTTTATTGTGTATGCATCAGCTTTTTGATACTTTGAGTTAGCTAGAACTGCAAATGACTATACATTACATTGATTACAGATAATTATATTGTATGCATTATGCTTGAACAAGTATTCACTATAAACTTAGGTACTAATTTGCAATTTCAATAGCTAGCTGATAAGAAAAGTAGCCTCACTATGTATTTATATGACTGATATCTTCATTGTTCTAACTAGACGACTTAATCAAGGTACTTTGCTCAAGGTGCTTAGGCCAAGCAGGTTTTTTTTTTCTTTCTGAAAGCAAGAATAGAGCCATTAAAAAGAATCGCTGGCGAACGAGGAAGAGTTGAAGAAGGAAGGAGTGAACACAAAAATGGAATACAGCCTTCTTTCTCAATGAGGAAGCTGGTAATACCCAAAGGATCTAGAACCTAGTTTTACAAACGCATAAAATCATCAATATTTAGTTATATTTCCCGAGAAAAAGATATAAGCTAGTTGATCAGAAACCAAAATAAAAAAGCTATTTAAACACATACACATAAGTTTTTGAGCATGAGCGACTACTCCAAACCCTTTTGGTGTTTCAATATTTATAGAAGGAAAAGGAATATTTTTTACATTTAGATTTGCAGATATTACGTGGCCGTGTTAAGTGAGTATCAGCAAGTTCGTGTGCTTTTTCTGGTCTCTTTTTACCTCAAATAACCAAATAAAAATGAGTGCACACAGAGCTTTTATACCAACATAAAAGGAAAGGTAATCTTCAACCGGCTTTAGCTGGTAAAACTCGGTATTACTGGCGAAAGTATCAAGAAGTACCATGAACATGATCCTCCAATCTATACAAGCACAAACAACAGGCAACCTAAATTGTATTTTTGAACTGTTTTCATAGATTGAAACGGTGCATAGCGTTAGCTATTTCATTACAAAAAAAAGCGCTTTCATATGAATATGGTATGGGAATTTAGCTCTGAAGTACTTGGAAAGGTTAGTCTCTATAGAAAGAAAAAAGGCTTGTCTGGGTCACAAAATGATGATGATAGATAAATGCGTCTTATCTCTTTCAATACTAGATTGAAACATATAGCGAACTTCAACATTTTGAAACGAAAGAAAATTAAAAGAAAACATGCATTTTACAAAACACAGTTTGGATTATAAATCGTTTCCTAAGAAAACATAATACTTCTTTCAGTTAAAAGGTTTCAAATCAATTATGCTAGAAGTTAGTTTCACAGAAATGAATCGTTGCATTTTGTTTATGCCAAGGTCGTTCACAAATAGTTTCAACCAAATATAAACATAGACCCATGACAAGGTACAATTAATTTCACTCGGAGTATGTTGTAATAAAAGGTAACCCAAATGGATGAAAAGATGGTCGTAAGTGATCACAGTCCACTTATTTGCATAATCGATTTTTTTTATTCTATATCTCTGCAACACTAAAGAGGAGCATAATATTCATTGCGAGGAAAAAAAACGAAAGGCGAGCCAGAATCTTCTCCCCCCTTTTTTTCTTTTGGTAAGATGCAAACTGAGCACTATGTAATAAGTAAGCTTATGAATGTAAGTGGATACAACTGATCCCGTGCCTAAGCTTTTTCTTTTTGGTAAATCATCATTGGTATTTTATAGTAATAGCTCATCCGAACAAAAAAACTATTTTGGTAAATGCAATCTTAAACATTTTAGCGCATCATTTCCAAGCGAATAACTACTGAGGCTTTGAGTACAAGCCTTTCAGATATTTGTAAACTATTCCTTTTTTCATGCCATCAATAGCTCCTGAGGCTAAGTTCGTTTTCATGAAACAAAAAAAAAAACTCTGTCCCTGTCCTACCTAGTACACAATAACTATTGTATAGACTATATGAATGACCCGTCTCCTATTTTGAGCATCAAGTTACATTTTCCCTTATTTTGGTTTGCCTCACAATTGGCCCGCGCGTTTGAGTTTAGACAAAAGAAGACGAATTATCTTTTTAATTGTGGCCAGTAGCACTCTTACTTTTCTCTTTCTTTCTTTCGCTTTCTCTTTACTTTTCTCTTTAAATGAACACCAACGAATTCCAATTCAACAACAGAAACACATTAGGTACTCGGTTACTTAACCCAACATCTTATCATATGCAACATATGAAGAGCAATGAAGATACTTCATCTGGTCAAATAAGTCCATCTCAAATGTTAGAAAATACTCAACTCTATTTCTCTCATCATCAACAAGACTCGCCTGCACTGTCAGATCTAGACTATTCTGAGCTTACTAATTCACCTGTAACAGGATCAGCAACAGTAACAAATGAAAGTAACAGCAGCAATGGAGCAGGAGAGTATCAGCATCATTCTAGACAATCTTCGTCTGTTTCATATCAGCATAATGCAAATGGCGGAGATAACTATGTTTTTGATAATGCCGATATAAAGCCCTTTGGTTATGGTGGCTATGGTGTACAGATGAAGAGGTCATCAACAGAAACAAAAACTGCGGCAATAGGTGGTATGACTAGTGCTGGTTACGGTCAAGTTCATCATCCCTTTTTCTCTATGTCTACTTTTGATCATCACCATGACCCTGAAGAACGATATATGAAACAGATGGCTGGTAGTGCACCATCGAATATGGGATTTCATGGCTACTCTTCTTTCACAGGCTCAGATGATATGAATTCAATTGCAAATTCACAACCCTGCAACACTATTACTAATTTGTCGCACAACGGTGATCTATTAGACGATAGTTACAATGGAGACGATTTTTCTACACAAGCAAAGTAAAGTGTATCTTAAAGACTATTTTTTTTTAAAGTAAACTAATGGTTCAACTATTTTTTAGTATGCAAGCCATTATGGAAAAAAGACGGCGACGAAGAGAATCTCATAATGCAGGTATAGTTTAAATTCATCTTATATAAGTAAAACGGTTATCAAATGTTCCTAACATGTCCTTTTATTTTTTCTTTGACTAAACATAGTTGAAAGAAGAAGACGAGACAATATCAATGAACGTATTCAAGAGCTTGGTACACTTTTACCTGAAAGTGTTGATGATGGTGTGAACCGAATGAACAAAGGAACCATACTGCGTAAAAGCGTTGAGCAAATAAGGAAACTGCAGAATGATGTAGTTCAGCATCGACAGAGAATCAGAGACTTAGAAGTCATATTACAACAAGTAGGGCAACAGAGCTTAGGCCGAGGAGGTATGCCGGCTCCAAACAATATGTCGTGAAGATTGCGGTTTTTCTATATGTAAATGCTTTTCTTTAGCTTTTTCTATGATCTATCATATGAGCCCCACCAAATGGGAATTTTTTATGTCTTTTGTATATCGTAATGAATTTTTTTCTGTTCCAAATTACGTTTGTGTACTCAAGCCTTTCTTTCCTTACTCACTATGTTTGTAATCTACATACCCTTTATCCTAAATATATTTATACAGTCAAGAAAACTAAATAAACAACAAAAAATCATACACACACTCTCTCTTACTTTAAAGCTTTCTTTATAAGCTATAATTCAATCTAATGGTCCATGCAACAAATGGGAAAACATAGAATCCAGCAAGGTATACTTTGGCCCTTTTCTTTCTTTTTATTATAAATTTCCATTTATTTTGTGATGAATAATATGTCTCAATATGCTTATGACTTGATAGAAGGATAGAAAGCAGAATATTTAAAGGAACTAAGTTCATCATTGTAAGCTGAAATAAACCTTTTGAAAAGTATACAAGAGGGAAATTGTTGGTATTACCACACTTGTGTACCTGACTCTTTTTTGGGGTCAAACACTTGATTCACGAATAGAAAGAGAAATGTGAGATTGAGCTAATCTCGTTTCAAGTGCTAAAGAAAAGTGAGAGAAGTGTATTATTGTTATGAATAAGTCATTTTCATGATACATTCGAGTTAGAGAGTGTGAAAGTGAACTAACTAGTTACTGGGTCTGTGTTCAGCTTGTGTAATCAAAACGCACGGACAACACTTTTTATTTTGAATAACTAAAATAAATAAATAAGAAATCGATTATGCCAAAAGAGGTTACTCCTTTGTTTTCATCGATTAAATGGACATAATAAACAGCAAAAAAGATGGCTAAAACATCATGTTGATTGCTTTATTCAGTTACATTTTAGTAGAAGACAACAGAAGCGACCCAACGGATTTTTCTGAAACAATCATTTCTTTCCAAAAAAAAGAAGCGGTTTAGTTCGGATCCTAATAAGCCAGATTAGTTATCATTAGAGAGTACAATAGTCTAAACTGACGTGCGATAGATTCTTTTGGTGTTCAATTGGCCTGGTTTCGTGCTTCCATCGAAACAGTCTTAGCATTTACTTCTGTCCTCTAATTAGAAACTAGTGAAAGCAAGTTATGTCTTTATCTAAAGTAAGCAAAGAAAAAGGACAATACAGAGGAAAGCTTTGACCCTAAGCATGTATGAAGTGCTTCAAAAGTTAAGATATTGTTCTTTTTATAGTTGTTTGATTACGACTTACTACTATACAATACGCACTAAAAAAAACCCCTTTTCCAGATGATCCCAGATTGTGATAAAAGTTGGCTTTCGAGCAAGTATAGCCTAATAAAGGAAGATAGATATATGTGTTTAAGCAGTTTGAATTATAGTAAATTATTCATGCTTGCCCTAACTAAGAATTTTTTGGCAGTCATTTCCTGTCTACCACTTCATTTTTTTTTTTTGGGAAATGCACACAGTAAACGCGCTTCATTGACTCTTAAACTTTTTTTAACAATATAAACTAAGCAATGACACCAAGCTCATTTGAACAACTCTTGCAAGATTCAAAAAAACTTACAGACCTATCAGTTAACAGTGGATTACCACAGTTTAATAGAGATTTGGTTCAAATAGCTAACGAGTCTTATTTGCTCTCTTCAAGATTTGACACCAAACAAGAGTTAAATGCAAACGCGTGAGTTTGACAAAAACATAAGCTACAGCCTCAACTTAACACCCATCTATATAACTATATATACAGACATTATTTTCTAGCCCAAGGAGGATCTAATAGTCATGAAGTTGCTAGCAGCCTAAAGAAGATCGATACCAATGTTATCTTTAAGTCATCAGACATGATCAACAACACTAATGTCGAGGTAACTCAGCAACAGAGACAGCTGTTGAATCCGAAAATTTAAATCAAAAGTTTAGGGCCATTTAAGAAAAGTGCAAGAAGATCACCTTAAAGAGACTACAGTTGAAGCAAGACAAAAGGTAAGCCTAAAAAAAAAGAGATGTCTGTTGGAAATATTAATGTCTGTTTATTCCATTAAAAAAGGTTCAAAGAACATTGGAAAATCAATTAAGAGATCAATTGCACTCTAACTGGAAAGATCAAAAGGCTCAGATTCTTCAAGATTGGGATCAGCAAAACGACAATAAGATGTTTGGTCGCACTCACAAGGAAGATAAAGACAGTTTGGCTTACAAAAAGCGAGTCTTTAATTATCAATCAACAATTCGTGCATTTAACAACAGTCGTATTCTGCATGAAAAAGTACCTATTTTCAGTCAATTCAAGACGACATCCCAAACAGTTGAATGTACAAAGGCACAAAGAAAAAGTCTAGAGGATGCGTGGGATGTAGCTGCTCATATTGCAAATGAATCGGATTTTTATGTTGATAGGATCTATTCAAAGCACCAGCATGATCCAATTCAAGTGGCCAAGACAAACCGTTTGCTCATCAACAGGGTCAAATGTTGGTTAGAACAACAGTAAGGAGACTTTTCTTTTCTAGATCTGAGTATTAATTGAAAGACCTTATCTCTAATTGTGTTTTATCATGCAGATATCTTGATGTAGTGAACAAAGAATTGACATTTGGCGCATTCCAAGGTATTGGTGGATCACCTTCTGTTCTTTATCGCATGAATGCCTTTTCAAAAATGATGGGTAAAAAGCTTGCTGGCTCCGTCTATCTTGAAGTAAAGGATGAAACACCTATCTGGTTGTTTGTCTATATCTTGGTTCGTGTAGGTAAACCTGATCTGGCTTATGAATATGTTGAAAGCAGGCAAGCAGCCTTTTGTCAAGCTCCAGCCTTTTTAGGCTTTCTGAAAGAATATGTGTATGCAGACAACCATAAACTATCGGGAGCAACACGCCAAAGAGTATGCGAGCACTATCGAATGATGAATCATGGAAACAATCAAGTGGATCCTTATCAAAAACTGATTTACAAGATTATGGGTCGATGTGAACTTCATCTCAAATCCGTGGATGATATCGAAATGACAATAGAAGATTTCCTTTGGCTGCAGTACACATTGATTGATGAAGATTCTCAATCTGAAGTGGATAAGACAGACAGCTATCGATTGCTTGATCTACAACGTACTATATCAGCCCATGGTGCTGACTATTTTGACTCTAAAAAGTCAAATCCATGGTATTATTTCTATGTTTTGATCTTGACTTTACAGTTTGAGAGAGTAAGTTTTTTAGTTGGAGGTTGATTTACTTCTAACATGTTATTTGTTTTAGGCCATTTCTTTTATGTATATGCAACAACCATTTAGATTAGAAGCTGTTCATTTCAGCATCGCTCTTGCTTATTATAACCTCATCCGTATTTCGGATGATTTACTCAAACGTTCTAGAGAACTATGTAAGTTATATGTTGATTTTCTTCCTCCCCCCTCTCTCTCTTGATTGATAATTGCATACGTTTGTGTCTGACACATTGACTAGTGATTGTCGGCTCTGATGGTACTGCCTATTTCAATTTCGGTCGTCTTATCAAAGAATATGTTGATCTACTTGGTGATGATGTTGAAAGTACAGCACTAGAATATTATTGTTTGATTACATTGTATCAATCAACAGAGATGAAGAACATATGCTATGGATATATTGCAAACTACATTGCCACTTTGGACGATTATAAGCAAGTCATTGGTGATCTATCTACTTACCAAACCGGCTCAATAGAGAGATTGAGACCTTTGTTGGGTATTGGTCAGTCAGACGAAGAAGAATACAACAGAGAAGTCCTCGCTCGTGTTGCCAATAAGTTTAGACTCGATAATCGATTCAAAGATACTGTTTCTATCTACCTATTTATGGGTGATAATGATAATGCTTTGTCGATACTCAACCATCAATTAGACCTCGCTATTGAAAGACCTATGTCTGTTCTTTTAGGTCATGCACATCACTCTTTGCCATCATCCGATCAAGACTTGATAAATTATTGCACTTCTTTTATTCAAACTCATCAAAATCGCCTAAACACAACCTTATTCCAAACCTGTTGTTCTTTGTTGTTGATATTACAAGCATGCGTCGCCTACGAGCAACGTGATTTTGAGGCTGCTTTATTGGTATGTTAAAAAAATTAACTTTGATTTTGTTAGTTGTATGACTGACCTAAATATGATGTATATTAGTCTATCAAACAATTCAACATAATTCCGTTTGAAGGACAGGATATGGCGGCTGTCTTGCATTATGGCGAAGTGTACAAAAGCTCTCTGGACAAGATATCTAAAAAACATATCCCTGGTCTTATCTCGATGACGGTGGAGATCCTATCTTTGCTCTATAAAAATGCTTTCGATCAAAGCATGCGTATACCAAACCAAGATCAGAGAGCAGTAAATAACTATGTTGTATACTGAGCTTGATTTTGTTGATTAATCTCTTTTTCCTTATACTAGGTTTTTGTTGAGCAATACAAGTCCTATAAAGAAGGCATTCGTTCCACAATGGCTTTTATGGGTATCATTAGTTCAGATATCCAGCCTAAAATACTTCAAATGCTCCTAGAGTAAGTACGATCATTTAACCCTTGTCTGCTTACTTACTCCTTGTATAGAAAAACAACAGGGTTATGTTAGACTTCTGTGAAGGAGAAAGTTTTATATGTCTCTTCATGTAGTGCATTTATGTAAACCAAAGATTTTCCAATTGATTTGAATAAAATATAAGTTTATTATCGAATGATTTTTTTTGAATGCTTTGCGAGTTTGTTATTAAACCACTTTTTGTCCTAGACAACTCTCTGTCCAGTCACTTAAAGAGTTGCTATAATGCATATGTTCGACTGTAGGCTAAAGCTTGTTGAAATAATACATAGGAAGATAAGATTTTACTTCTTTTTTTGCATAAAACAGGAACATACTTTGCCTAGTTTAAAACGGAGCCCTAATGACCTCAATGCAAACAAAATTCACCAACTTTATCAGATTTTCCCTCTCTTCCTTTTCCAGTATATATTGAGAAAGAGAGAAAAAAATGAGTCATATGAAACTGATAAACAGAAGCAAATGGATAACAAGTAGAAACAAGCCCATAAGCTATAGTCTCAAATGGAACTATTGTTTCTGTAGTCCTCAGACTGCCAACTACACCTCAACTCGTGCCTCTCTTTCAGATTGGCCTCATCTTGATTTTACTTCCATCGCTGGACCAAGAGCAGTAAGTAACGCCTATCTGTCTGTTTCTTTTGTCTCTCTATTTAAAATAAGTCATTAAGATAGTCAACTACCTAAACGATTATGTAATTGGTCAAGAAAGGGCCAAGAAGATATTGGCAGTAGCCGTCTTTAACCATTATAGCCGTGTACGTGCCAATCTATCCAAACAAACAGAAGAACAGCAGCAACAGATGGATCCTTACGACGAATCACATGAGTATCATCATCATCCCACTTTACCAAGCGATTATTACACTACCAACACACCTATTAAAAGCGTAAATCCTAGTCTTATTCCTGCAGAACGATTGGCTTTGACTGCTACTCAAGGTAAATACATACTTGCGAGTATAAGAATATGCAAATTCAATTTCATTCTTCCTCTTTCTTTTTGTTGTATACAAGGTATACAACGTCGTAGTTGGGAAAACCCGCCTACTGGTTCATCAGCTCAATTGCGTAGTCAAACAACAGCCAACAATCTCTTGCTGAAACAACGCAAGAAGAGTAAAAAACAGCAACAGTACCAACAGAGACAGTCTAAAGAATCTGCAGAAGATACAATATATGATAAAAGTAATGTGATGCTGATTGGTCCAACAGGATCAGGCAAAACCTTGTTGGCTAGAACATTAGCACAAATTCTCCAAGTACCTTTTTCTATGTCTGATGCCATACCTTTTACACAGGCTGGTTATGTAGGCGAAGATGTTGAATTGGTCATTCAACGTCTACTTCAGGTAACTTTTGACTTGATTCCTTAACAATAGAGGATTAATCATTTTTTCCTTTCAAGGCATGCAATTACGATGTACGAAAAGCGGAGACAGGAATTGTATTTATTGATGAGATTGATAAGATTGCAAAGAAATCAGATAGTATGTCTAGCTCAAGAGACGTTTCAGGTGAAGGTGTTCAACAGGTAAAATAAGTTTTTGTGAGCCATAGTGAGAACAAGTATGGATTGTTCTAATGATGGTTGACAGTCGCTATTACGTATGTTGGAAGGCACAATTGTGAATGTGTCGGATAAATCAACCCCATCAAATCATGGTAGGAAAGGACAGTAAGAGTGAGATAGATAGACTTGCTTAGCGGTTCGTTCTATAGGCTCAAGTAAAGGAGAGACGTACTGTGTGGATACCAGTAATATTTTGTTTATTTTGAGTGGTGCCTTTGTTGGTTTAGAAAAGATGATATTACAGCGAATGCCTAAAGGTGTAAGTGATGACCTTGCCTAAAAAAGTGATACACTAATGGAACTTATCCTTGACAGTCTATCGGATTCAATGCAATGGTTGAGTCTGAAGACGACATAGAAAAGAAGAGCGAGCAACTATTACATCAAGTGGAGCCTACTGATCTAATCAAATATGGTCTAATAGCTGAGTTTACTGGCAGAATACCCATTGTCGCTTCTGTAGATCAATTATCAATACAAGATCTCACTCGTATCTTGACTGAACCTAGAAACTCCTTGTTAAAACAATATCAAGGCTTATTTGCTTTAAATAAGGTAAGCACGTATACAATAATAGAGAAAGAATAGGATACATAGCTATTTTTGTAGGTTCAATTGAGATTTAGTAAGGCAGCCATTAGACAAATTGCTGAATTGGCTTTGGAGAAAAAGACAGGTGCTAGAGGATTGAGGCGTATTATGGAAAGTTTGCTATTGGATCCTATGTACGATACACCCTCATCCTGGATCAAGCAAGTGGTGATCAACAGTAAGGTTGTTTTGAATCAAAGAAAGGCCATCTATTTAGGTTATGAGCAAGGACATATTGCAGATAAGTTAATAGCTCAGGATGACGATGATGATGAGGACATTCAAGGGTTACAACAGCAAGTCATGTAGCAAATCTTTCCCCGTCTGTTTCTTTTTATTAAACATCTGTCATTGGTTCATCTTCTTCTTGATGTGTATCCAAGTCTTGAATGAGCTCATTGTCTGAAAAGGATGTATCATCCTTATTCAAAGACAATAATTCGTTATCAGAAAGTGCCAATTCTACATCTTCACCCAGATATTCTTGCGTCAGATCCTCTGCTGATCTTTCTAGCTCTTTTTTTTTCTTCATTAGTTCTTCCTGTTCTGCTTTTTCTTGTTCCTTCTTCTTAGCATCTTCTTTCTGGCGTCTCCTTTCCTGTAAAAGAGCTAGCACGTCTTTTCTGCTTTTAGTGCCTGATGATGATGGTTCCTGCTCCTCATCACTACTATCATCCAAAGACACCATTCTGCGTTTTTTGTGCAAACTACTGGACTCTGTCTCGTGTTCAACACTTTTGTTTGACTCATGTGTTGATACCTGATGAGGTCGATGGACTGCCTTTTTAGGCTTTGGTTTGTTTGTAGGTAAAGGTTTTGTGATTGGGAAAAATAAGGGTCGATTGTCATCTTCTGAAGAAGCTTCTTCTTCTTCTTCTTGCAATCTGCTTTGTTCGTCTGTTATCACAAAATGAGTCATATGGTTTAAAGTAACTCTGTCTTTTCCTTGCTTTACCTTCGCTTTCATTCTGTCTATTCAGTTCGTTTTCTACCTCAAGTCGAACTTGTCTTCGTTCTTTAAACTCTTCTTGCCATGTCTTGATTTGCGATTTGACAGCTGCTGTAGAAGCTGGCTTGGTTACTCGTTTAGCGAAATCCTGGAACTTGAGTTTAGGAAATAGATTGTTGGCCCAAAACATATAAAATTGCATCAAATCCTTCAAGTCTTGTTCCTGTTGTTTTGAAGAGAAACAATAGATGAGCAAATTTTTGAAAGTTATTTAGAAGATTTTCATTTCTTACTTCGTGCCCTTTGCCTTTGAAATTTAAATATTGGCTTCGGTTCTTGAGAGCTGAAATACCTTTTTCTCCTAGTAGCCTAAACAGGATCATGCATCAACATAACTCCTCTTCTTAAGATAGACAGAGATTGAAAAATTACCTCTCATCATCTAGTTTGGGTCGTTTTACTGATTTCTTAGTCATCTCTTCTAGATCTTGAGTTTCAGAAGATGGTGCAGCTGTATTGTTCAAGAGCCCGTCGAGTTGTTTTGTGAGTTCACCATCTAATTCATAGTCATCAAGTAAAAGATCATCAAACTCGCTCATTATATCAAATGTTGATCAAAAAAAATAAAGATCTCATTTTTTTTTGGCAAACGCGTTTTCGAGAACGCGTCTAAATCATATTTGAACTCCATTCTGTGAGTAAATTGCTTTGGTTTTCAGGAACAATTTCTTACTGGCATGCAACTGCTGTCCTCAGGTAATTGCTTTGATGGACTAGTAGTTTGCAAAGGTCGATATCAAAACACCATTAAAGAGTAACAGAGCATACTCAGATATGACTTTGTTGTAAGATTACTAATATCCAAAAAGTTTTCCCAATATATGATACTATAGAGGACTGAAGGAAAATGTTTTGGAAGAACCCTTGGAGCAGCCTTTTATACCTTCTGTTTGTATTTACATCTTGCTGCTATAGATTTTCAAAACGCCTATTGCGTTTCTATAGACTTTACCAACATCCCTGATACACAGGCAATCATCTTTCCTTCTTCCCCAAAAAAGGCGCTTGGAAAACTTCAAACAGGCCTTACAAAATGGGTCTCGAGCCAACAGAAAAAGCCATCTAGTAGAACTAAGTCTAGGTGCAATGAAGCGACAAATATGCTGCTATAAAATGAAGTCAAAGAAATACAGTTTGAGAATACAGCTGGAAATTGCAATAGTGAATCAACTTTAAGCCAAATGAGATGGTCTGGATTGGGATCAGTACGAATGATTTTTAAAAGAATTTTTTTTTAATAATATTGATTTCTATCAGAATACTCATAATGAAGATAAACATATAGGAAATAAAATATTTCTATCCCTACTTCGTTGTATACAACATTTCTTGTGTGGTTCTTTGCATGTTGTGCTGAAATGGAATTGGATTAGCCAAATAAAACCTTGATAAGGTTTTATGTCTAACTCTTGAAAGAGCAATATAGAGCTGTTCGAGACTGAAGACTAGCTTTGGTAAATGGAAATACAACCCGATCAAGAGTTTGACCTTGGGCATTGTTGATCATCATCGCAAAACAAGTCGTAAAGGAATATGATACATTGAAATTGTATAGCATCGTCTTGAGCTGAAAGAGGTTTTATATTAGGAATGCGTACAATGGATCCAGCAAGTGCACTTGTTTCAATCGTAGCTTCAATCGCATTTGTACTGTTTGGCAGCTAAAAAAAATAATAAAAAAACACAAGTAGATTTAAAGGGGTTTATTCAAATGCAAAAGCAAAGTGAATCTAATCTATTCCTACTTCCAAATGATCTCTCTATTTATACTTTTCGAAAGCTAGGATGATTTAGCATATCTAACTTGCTGTTGATCGCATATTATCATGAACCCTTCGATGTCGATATCCACAGTCTATGATAGTTCAAAGTACGCATCTAAGGTGTGACGAGAATACTAACTTGGACAGCCTTTCGATGTTAGACTCGAATTTGGAAGCATAAAGAATAATTATTGCTCTATTGAAATTGAAGGATTTGTGATTTGTCAGTGTACAAAGTTAAGCAATGAGAATTAAACTAGTCAAAGAATTACTGTTTATTGAGTGTAAAAGTACATGGTATTTATAGAAGAAGTATCTGTGTCAGATCATAGACATTAGGTGAAGGGTTTAAGTTGATAGCTGGGATATGCTTTGATAGAAGAGATTAGACTCAGTTTATCTTCTGGGTCTAGCATGATAGAACCCTGTTATCTAGGATCTGGTTAATCCATCATTTTGGTTCATATCCTAAACCCTGAACATTTCCACGTTGTATTACATCAGTTATGATGATCTAGCTTTATCGCATTGTTGAGTCATTATGAATTATGCTATGTTGTATACTTGACACAACAGTTTGATTGGCTGATTTAAGAATATAGGTACTTCTTGTTATGTAGTTCACTACATTGTAGTCATTATAAATCTGGGTGAAAAGGAGCCCTTCCTCCCATAAATATATACAGAGTAAGTCCAGTTAATAAGTGTATAATTAGGCTATAAGCAGTCAAACACATTCAATAGCTATAACCGTACTGATGAAACTTATACCAACAATGAGTGTACTGACAATGAG
Source organism: Choanephora cucurbitarum (assembly GCA_025331435.1). Taxonomy (NCBI): domain Eukaryota; kingdom Fungi; phylum Mucoromycota; class Mucoromycetes; order Mucorales; family Choanephoraceae; genus Choanephora; species Choanephora cucurbitarum. The sequence goes on from JAIWNI010000032.1 coordinate 31,544, forward strand.
TGTACTGATACCGATTATACTATCACTGAGTATACTAACAATGAATTTACTGGCAATGAGTGTGTTGTTGACGAGTGTACTGATAAAGAGCGTACTGATAATGAGGATAGTGTGAATGAGTGACGATGAAGTGATCACACAGTAAGGAAATATGATGAAGTTGAGAATACGGAAATCGAGACCAATGATATTGAAGCCAATGAAATCGAGCACAATAAAATCAAGCACAATAAAATCAAGCACAATGAAATCGAGCACAATAAAATTGAATACAATGAAACTGAGCTTAAAGAAATTAAGCATAATGAATTTGGGAATGTGATATTTGCAGGCTCAGATAAATTCAATGAGAGGGAACTCGAAACTTTTATTAAAAAGAAAGAGAGGGAACTAATTCTACTGCACGTTCATGTTGTGTTAATATACTATTTCTATCTCGGTTTCAATCAATCACTCCGTTACAGTTTTATCTATATGAGCAGTTTTCCTACTGGGATGACTGGTCACCTTTATAAAAAGAATAAAGCTATTTACCGCCACCGAAAATTCTTATTTACAACCACTGACCCGATCCCTGAGTTTAAAATAATCTGGTTTACAGCCACTTTATTTACAACCACCTTATTTACAACCACCACCTTATTTACAACCACCACCTTATTTACAACCACCACCTTATTTACAACCACCACCTTATTTACAACCACCCTTATTCACAACCACCCTTAGACATACCATCAAACCATAGTTTCTAGCCTTTCTTGAAATAATGATAAGTGAAAATTTACAAAAAGTTCCTGAAGTCCTTCCCGAACTTCCTCGAAGCATCGATAAAGAATCTCTTAATACTCTTATTAAAGAGTATGCAACTAGAAACAATTTTGCAGTTTCTATTACAAGATCCGACGCAAAAAGACTAGTTTATCAATGCGTGAAAAGTGGCAAACATAGAGAAGACTACAAGCGCATTGAAGACGTTAATAAGCAACGAGCTAAAATGAGTGTAAAGACAAACTGTCCTTTTACCATTAGATTCTCTAAAGTTAAAAGCAAAGGCACTCTTAGTCTTATTGAGCCTCACGATGAACGTGAACTGTGCCATAACCATTCTCTTGACATACTTGAAATGTTGTCTGTACCAAAAGGACGTAAGAATAACCTTGAGCCAAGCGAGATGAAGAAAGTCAGTTTCGGTCTTGAGTTAGACTTGGCACCTCGCAAAATTCAAGAATCCATTAGTAGAGATGGCAGCTATAACAAGCTAACTGCAATTGACATCAAAAACATGAAGCAAGACTATAAGAGACAAAGTCACCAATCCTCGTTTAAAGCGTCTAGTAATGAAGCAACAGATTTGATCAATCGAATGCAAAGTGACGGGTTTACTGTATTCTACGACTTTAATGAAGCAGGTTTCCTGAAGTCGATTCTCTTCGCCAATAGTAAAATGATTGAAAGAACAAAGCAATTCCCTGAAGTAATGGTAATCGATGCCACATACAAAACAAACAATCTTGGAATGCCTTTGATTGGTGTGTATGGTGTAAGCAACATTGGAAGAAATGCTTTAAAAAGCTTTCCTGTAGCGTTTGCCTGGGTCTCAAACGAGCAAGAGTCCACTTACAACTGGGTTCTTTTAAAGCTGAATCAATTACTAGGAGGCATTTCGTCAGAAACTGTGTTTATTACTGATAAGTGCACAGCTTTAAGAAATTCATTAAGCAGACACTTTTCTGAAAACAAAAAGCTTCTTTGTACATGGCATATGTTAAACAATCTTGATGACCATTGTAATAAGAAGACATTCAAGAACAGCAAGACCATAGATGATTTCAAGTCGTACGTCAAAGCTTTGATTGATTTGCCAAGCTTCACCGAATTTTCAAAGTACAGTAATCTAATCAATGAAATTCTTTACGACGACAATTGTTTCGTCTCAAAAGATGAGAGAATCAAGTTCAAGGAATATTATGAAACCGAGTGGAAGCTTTGCCTACATCAGTGGGCAGCCAACTACACATCAAAAGTAAGGAACATGGGCTGTACTACTTCTCAAAGAGCAGAAAGTGGCCATGGAGCAATGAAGAATGGCATGAACTCAGCACAACAGCTTTGCATCGCCTTTGAAAAAATCAGCGATTACTTGAGACGCTTTGATCGCAATTTCAATGAGCAAGAGCTGAAAGAAAAGACTAGCTGCGACATTCTCATAAGTGGTGATGATCAATTGAACCATCTCCGTGGAAAAGTTGGTCATTTCGCTCTTTATAAGCTTCGAGAAGAACTTTACAAAGAACGGCCAGTAATCCCTGCACAATACTCGGAATGTGTTTGTAAAAATCGAGTTGTGTATGGGCTGCTATGCTGTCATCAAATGGACAGATTAAAGCAAAGCAGAATCGAGTTGATTGATGTACCTCAACGTTGGTGGATATCTAAAGCTGATGAATATGCTCATAAACCATTGAAGAGCTTCACAAAGCCATGGGTTAAATATTTGCTTGCACTTGATGAAGCATTCCGTGTAGCAGAAGGAGATGTAGTTGAAACGTCTCGTTTAACATATGTACTTGACGATCTTCTGCATACAGATAACAATTCCTTTGTTGATGGTAGCTCTAGAACCAAGTTGGAATCTGGAGGCATCCCTCCTTTGCAATTACCAGAAGCAAGTGAAGTAAGAAAACCGGGAAGACCACCAAAATCTCAAAGACTATCTTCGCTTCCCAAAGACTTTGCCAATGCTAGTTTTAGAAAGCAGTACAGTAAAATTGATCTGAAGAAAAAGCAAGAAGACGGAGAAGAAAAGAAAGAAGAAGACGAAGAAGAAAAGAAAGAAGAAAAGAAAGAAGAAAAGAAAGAAGAAAAGAAAGAAGAAAAGAAAGAAGAAAAAAAAGAAGAAAAGAAAGAAGAAGATGAAGAAGAAGAAGAAGAAAAAAAGAAAGAAGATAGAAAGGAAAAGTCCAAAAAGAGAAAGCCTGTTTGTCATGGAGATTTCGTATATGATTTGTACATTCCTAAAAAGAGGGCAACCACTGAAAGAAAAAGGTACCAACACAGTAGGTTAGATTTTCTTGTTCATGAGAGCATAGATAAACTTGATGTTGTAGAAACCCATGATCCCAAAGGCGATGGATTTTGTGGGTTTAGATCTGCAGCTCATGCTATTTATGGCGACGAGGATAAGTTCATTCAGGTTAAAGAAGCAATGCTGAATGTCTTGGGAAAGAAGTTCAATGATGATATGACATACGCGGACTTCTATAGTAGTTCGTTGGGAATGATAATGAAAGATGTAAAAATGACTATCATTTGTGGCATTGATCAGCAAAACAATAGCTCGGAATTAAGAGGTGAACCATCCCATACAAAAGCAAAAGTTGCTCAACCAAGATTCTGGTTTGATAGTTTGGATTGTATGCAAATTTTGGCTGATGCTTACGGAAGACCAGTTTGCTACTATCCCCCTGTTGTTGATGTACCGGAAGTAGCGATTGATCAACCTGCTTCGTATTTCCCGGTGATCTTGCCAGCAAAGCTTGATAAGAAACCGCTTCCAATCCACATCCAAAACATCAACGGTTGCCACTGGGGTTTCTATCAAGTTCTCCAATCATGCCAAAGATTTCCGGCTCCTTCTAGAGTGTATATCGATGCGCATGAATCGCTTCGTGGCAATTTTGATAACTATTGGAATCGTTGGAAGCAATTCCACAAGCAACCGAAATCCTTAGAAGAAAAAGAAACAGCTGTTATTGTTATCGATTAAATGGAGTTATATATACACATTTATTGACATAGTGAATTTACATATGATTACCACGAAAATGGTTGTGAATAAGGTAGGTTCTGCTCAATCAGGTGGTTGTAAAAAACAAAACAAAAAATTATAAACAATTTAACCCATGAGCTACATTGCATACTAATTATAGTGATTTTCGTTTCCTGAGCCGCGTACGCAATGCAAACATTTGTCCAGAGCAAAGTTGTTGCTGTCTTATGAATCATGCTTTGATCTCTTCGACAATTCATATTTGCTCGTACCTTGTTCTTTTGCTGTGATTCTTTTCTACTTTGCTCAAGAACGTATCGTCTTAAAAAAAACTTGCAACACAGAAAAGAGAGAGAGAAAAAGATATATCGGTAGCCAATGGTTGCTGTCTTTTCTTTTATACAAATGTGATCAAGCCAATCGTCGTCAGTCAAAAAAAAAAGAATACCTGCCTTTGACTAAAAGTTCGTACAAGTTGGCTCTCTTTCTATGGAGACTGAAACTTAATACATTTCTATCACTTCTGGCTATAATGGCAACTAAAATTAACTCAATAAAAAGTTGAAACTAGTCTTCGTTTTACTAATTAACCATTGCCTCTTGCTGATGTCAAGTCTTAACTCGAGTAATCATATAAAAGAGTTTAACATTTAGAAAATCACTTAAATAAACAAGCACTACCTGGAGAATGGCATGTAAATAAAAAAAAAAGAGAGAGATTGGTAAACTAATCACAAATGTCTATTTGTTGACTCCTGAAAGTGAATCAGGGCACAATGCATACCTTTCAAAATTTTGACTGAGAAAACACACCTTAATAATGACAACAATGAAACTATAGTATGATTTGAAAACTGACTTCTTAGCTTTTCTTGTATGTTTGCCATGCGCATACTATATACATAAAAAAAGAGATTAAGAGGTGTTCCACTAAAACAGCGGAAGAAATGTGAATCGTTTGTTTTGCTTGTTGTCTTCAAGAAATCCTTTGAGCTTGACATCTGTTCTATGTTTTAAGACTAAACATCAGCTGGTATGTGCAGAGAAATCTTTGGAAACCAAATTGCCTGCTGATGTCATCTGCAACTAGAAAGCATTAGTAGATGACCAATAACTATAAAAGAGACAACAATCTGTTCGTAACTTTTTGTTTTTCTTCACTTACTCATTTACTTGCTCACTTCTTCTTATACTTCTACTTCTTTTTCACCTTTACCTTACTTTTACTTTACTCAGCTCTTTCTACATCTTATACTCTCCAAATATGCGTTTCATCACTGTGTCTATTGTCTTGGCTGCTGCTTTCGTTGCCTGTAGTTCTGCTGCTAGTATCCACCAACGAGGTCTTTTAGATGGTCTTTTAGGCGACGATGGTCTGTTGGGTGGCGATGGTCTGTTGGGTGGCGATGGTTTTTTGGGTGGCGATGGTTTTTGGATGACCTTCTGGACAACTAAAATGACAGAAATTGTCAAGTTAGGAGAATTGAAACCGGGTCGAAGAAGATGAAGCTATTTATTGACTTGTTTTGTGCTGAAATTATCCATTTACTATCTACCTACTTATTTATAATTATCTCTATACCAAGACCAGAATCTAATCATTCCTAAACAAGAACTCTCAGTAGAAAAAAATCGTTAATAGTATCATTTTCTCTTTATTAATAAACCTGTAGTTTTTATCTTAAAGTATAGCGGAGCACTTTTTCTATTCCCCTGTTCAGAGTTCATATCGCAGAAAGTTGTTTGGATCTGCTATCTTTTCTATGATACTCTGAATGCCCTGTCTTCTGTTTTGATAATGTGCAAAAGAGATGAACTAGATGGCCCTGCTACACTATGGACTCATCAAATTGATAAGACCAGTTCTGTATTGCTATTGAGAGTTTGATAGCTTAGGAGCAAGAGAGTAGGCGAGATCGGTCCCCTTCTTTTTCTCTCTTTCCTTGTTTTTCTTTATAATGTTCATTCTAACTGAATATGTTTTACAGCGTCAAAGTGCTCTGTTGAAAGTTCGTTTATCGGCTTGTCTACTTGTTGGTTTATGTTTTGAACATGAATAAATCAGATATCTTCAAACAGTGAATAAAGTTTTCCTTGATTCAATTAACAAAAAACGCAGAATGAAGAAGAAGCTACACTAACTTTATAAATAAACTACGCACGAAGCAATTCAAAAAGCGTTGATGAAATGCAAACTTCTTTGAATCGGATTGCTAGCTTATAGAGGTTTCTTTGATCGACAAAACTAACATCAAAAGGTGTTTTCACTGAAATTTGAGATATGTTATTCTTAATCATGCAATGCTCATTTTTAAACCATATAAACTCGAAGAAGCTAGTACAAAAGCAAAGAGGTATTCCTCTGTAATTATTTCTTTTCCCTCCTGTTTTTTTTTCTACTTCTTTACAAATTTCTAAGCTTATAAATAGCATCACTTATCATTTGAAGTCTGATTTTGCTCTCGCCGTGGCAGCCAGAAGACATTTTCAATGCCAAAGTACAATACTTGTTTTAATTTCAGAGTAAGTTTGAACAATTAATGTATATATGTTGTCAGTTTTGACTAGCATTTTGAACGAAGCCATTGATATTAAAAAAAATAAATGGATGTTGTCAGCGTTACAGAGTCAAACTATATTTGACTTCTGTCTGTAGAAGAAAAAGACGAAGAAGTCTAAACTTCCTGTTCTAAAAGGAAATGAGTCAGATTTGGGCTTGTTAAGAGACCATCTGTGTATCTGTTGCACCTCTCAAAAGCTACTAGAGCTAAAGAAACTAACTGCCGTCTGATTGTTAGGCAATATTGTTCCTCTCCTCAGTTTAGTTTAGTTTGCTCATAACTTTAAACTGATGAAACGAACGGAAAAGATGGCTCTCGTGTAATTCTACTGCTCATTATTTGGCGTTTGAACGTTGCTTATAATACCTACTCAAGCTGTGGATCTATTTTTCTTTATTTCAGGTTTGCACTATGTGACTCATGCCAAGTAAGTTTCTCTGTACCAATGCAACACTGTAAAATGATCTAGCTTGTAGTCTACTTTCTTTAGAGAGAGCACAGGAAATAGAGCTGCAAAAAGATGCCAAACGCTCAGACTTCCAGTCGCAGAAGAAGGTCTGTTCAACTTCCAGTGGCCTTTGATTCCCAAACTAACCGTCTTTTACCTTTTGATTTTGACCCAATAGAAAATCCATATGCTAGTTGTGATGCTAAGCATCAGCAAGCTGAGTCGCCTTTACGGTATGCTTCTCTTAAAAAGTTTTGGATGAGTTGCTGTAAACAAACAAGGTTAAATGTGAAGAATCTCCGGCTCATCTGAAGATTTTATTCGAAGAAGCTGGTAACCTTAGAGACAAATTAGGAAAATTCAATGCGGTCTCTGCTTTTGCTTCTGTGTTTTTTGTAATGCGAAACACGAATGACAGCACAAGCAATATGCCGTTCACACTGATGACCAAACACACCATGTTCTAGACTCTCTCTTGACAGAAAGTGACGGAAATGTCAAGTGCTCTCAGCTTCGTATTCTTATTCTTAGTACGCAGCAACAAGTAACCACAACATAATTAGCAGTATCATTAATGAAACTACCTTTGATGATTCATAAAAATCCTCATGTTAGATTGTATGAGACTACACATGAGCTTTTCATGAATGCTGAGATTAGTGAAAGTGAAACTCCTTCTATTCGAATTTGTCCTTCAATGAAATGGAGCTAGTAGCTAAATCTGATAGACATACTGAGACTTTTTATAATTCCAATACAGTTGTGAAAATTATTCCAGATTAGCATAATGCTGAAGAATTTAGAGATACTCGTGTTTAATCTCATATAAACATCATTCAGAATCATGCTTTATGTGTGCATTTGAATTATATGCTATTGTTCTCTAGTGGTAATTTGGGCTGGCACTGGGGCTTAAGATTGGATGATGAATCAACTCGCTTAACACAAAAAGTATACTATTGCTATAGACTCCATCAAAGAACATACGAGTATCCTTTTCTTTTCTTTTCTTAGGTAGAAGATTGTTTCAGCAATACTGGGTGAATGTTTGGGCTATTTGCGATCAAAATAAAGCTGGATAGATTAGAAGTCATCAATACAATATAAGAGCTGATCTTTGCAATGGTCTTCAAGATGCTCTAAACAATGATGATGTTGCTCCCGCCTCTTTGGGAAAACGTTTTATCCTGACTAGTGGTCCCCAATTTATGGTTAGGCTCTATCAAGACTCAATGGCAATTGTTAGATTTTTCGGCAAGCCTTCATTATTTGTTACTTTTACTGCTAATCCCAGATGGATAGAAATCCAAAGAAAGCTACTGCCTGGACAAATGCCTCCGATCGACCTGATTTAGTCGCAAGAGTCTTTGACTTGAAAGTAAAAACCCTGCTAAAAGATCTTGAAGTCAAGCAAATATTCGGATCGTACAATGGTTTAGTTCGAACTATTGGGTATCAAAAATTAGGATTTCCTCACCTGCATCTGCTTTTGTATTTGGATCACTCGCAAAACATAGACACTGCAGAAAAGATCAATCAAATCATCTCAGCTGAATTGCCATGCAAAGAATCCGACCCTGAGCTTTTTGACATTATCGCAAAAAACATGGTACATGGACCTTGCGGCGATCTGAATCCAAAGTCTCCATGTATGGCTAAGGATAGCAACAGTCAACTGAAATGTACCAAGCGATTTCCTAAATCCTTTTCGGAAGAAACTATTGTTAATGAAAACGGCTATCCAACATACAAGCGATCAGCAACTGCCCAGTCTTTATATACTATACCTAATCCTTTGAGATATAATGGTGACCGTTTAAGTATTGACAATAGCTGGATTGTGCCCTACAATCCCTACCTTTCAAAGAAATACAAGGCTCACATAAATGTTGAATGTTGTCAAGGCGTTGCAGCCATTAAATACATCAACAAATATGTATACAAGGGTTCTGATCGTACCACCTTGAAACTAAATGATACGAGAGATGAGATTGACAAACATCTTCAAGGAAGATACATTGGCCCTACAGAAGCATTCAGTCGTATCTTTGAATACAAAGTCCACGAAGAAGATCTCACTGTTACAATTTCGGCCCTTCATTTACCTAATGAACAACCTGTGTACTCTCCTGAGGATGCATCTTCACCTTAAATACAAGAAATCTTAGCTAACAGCAGCTCAATGTTGATTACTTATTTCAAGTATTATGAAAATAATCCAAATAGGCAAAAACATCTGTATCAGGACTTTCCTGAATACTATGTTTGGAAGCAAGGTACGAAAAGTTGGGTACCACGCAAGAAGGGCTTTGCAATTTGTAGAATACCTTTCTGTAGTCCTACATGTGACGAAAGGTATTTTTGAGACTTCTTTTGGTGAATGCTGCAGGATCCAAATCTTTCGATGATCTCAAAACAGTCAACGGATTTCAGTTTGCAACTCTCAAGCAAGCTTGTCTCCAGTTGCATTTGATTGAGGATGATCAAGAATGGACAAAATACTTTGAGGAAGCTCATCTCTTCTCTTCCGATCATAGTCTTCGTGATTTATTTGTCACATCATTAATTTTCGGACAGCCAATCGATCCAATGTCTCTATGGCTGCAATTCCGTGAATTAATTTGTGATGACCTATCTCACGAGCTAAAGCAAATATTTCCGGATAGTCTTCAATTGTACATGTCATCATATCCACAAGCCTCCTACAATGAGCGGTCTTCAATGGATTATGGACTGTATTTGTTTGATGAAAAATTGAAGGACTTTAGTAAATCACTTGAATGATTTAATCTGCCTATACCTAAACACAATTGGGCAAGCGATTCAAACCGCCTTCATTCTGATTGCACTTTCACTGATAACCCTCTGATTGACGAAAAATTATGGTGCAACTCTCTGGACGAAGAACTAGCATATCACTCAAAATATGCGCTCTTCAATCCAGACCAGACGCAAGCTTTTGATACTATAGTTCCCAAGTTGCAGTCTTTCAATTCGTTAAGTGACACTAACTCAGTCAATTCTGAGACTAGTATCTGCTTCTTTTTGCATGGCTCAGCCGTTACCGAAAAGACTTTTGTTTACAATGCACTGTATAGCCATCCAAAAGGTAACAAAAAGTTTTTGTGTGTCGCTTCATCTGGTATCGTAACGCTACTTTTAGTTGGAGGCAGGATATCTCATTTTAAGCTTAATGTCTCTTCAGTACTTAATGAATCTTCAACCTGCAATATTCTAAAAGGATAGCAAACTGGCTGACTTACTTTGCCAACCATCTTTGATTGTTTAGGATAAATTTTCTAAGCAAAACAGACCATGCTTTGAGGCTGTTGATCGCACTCTTAGAAACTTTTGGAGTAACAGTTTGCTTTTTGGTGGTGATTTCGCTCAAATTCCTCCAGTAGTCAATAAAGGTACTAGATCTTCTATTGTAGGAGCCTCAATTAAGCAATCTTACATTTGGCGTCAAACACAGGTATTACATTTTCATATAATCATGTGTGTAATAGGTGCTTCATCCAATGATGCTCATTTTAAAAAATGACTTTATTCAATGACTTATAACACTCCAATGCAATGCAAAATGCGAAAATACCTCCGCCGCAATATATATCTCAAACTTCTTCTTTGGATGAGCTCATTGCTAAGGTCTATTCTCAAGAGAATCTCTTACAAGCACTTGACAATCGAAGTATCTTATACAAATCTGCTATTCTTACTTCCAAAAATACCGTTGTAGAGTCTATAAACGAAAAGGTGGCTAATTTGATACCAGGAAAGTCTATTACTTTGAGCTTTGCTGATAAGGCTGACTATTCGTATGAGGAAAACAGTAACAACGAAGTCTATAGGGTTTCCACTGAATACCTGCAAACATTAAGCCCAAGCAGCTTTCCACCTGCTAAGTTAACTTTAAGAGTAGACTGTATTGTAATTTCACTCACAAATTTAGATCCTCAAAGAGGTCTATGCAATGCTACTAGACTGAGTGTAAAAAGAATTGGTCAGTATGTCCTTGAAACTGTAGTAATGAAAGATTAAAATGACGGTCATGAACAAACTGAGTTTATTCTAGAATAACTCTTACTACCTCGGAAGACGACTATCCATTTATTTTGTCAAGAAAGCAAATTCCTATCAAGCTTAGCTTTGCTATGATAATTAACGAGTCTCAAGGTCAATACTTAACAAATGTAGGCATCGATCTTCAATCTTCTCCGTTCACACATGGCGAATTAAATGTTGCTTTCTCTTGATCGTTTAAACTTCAGAGAATTGATGTCTTGCTGACAGAAACATATTCTAATTAAAGAGGCTCACCTTCTGGCAACTCTATAGATAGTATCATGTATCTTAACTTCTTCTATAAAAAACGTCATTGCTCTTTATATCCTACTTTATCATTGGCAATCTTTTATTCCATTCGTCGATTTTTGGGTGGGACAGTTAGAGTTCAAACTGTATGACGACGTTTGTTATAGAACGAGCGCAACAAGTAGGGTGGCCAGTAATACTGCATATTATGTATGCATACAAGCATTAGCGCATGTAAGCTTTAACGTATACATCAACTTCATAAAACGAGAATATAGACATCAAAAAGAAGAAGCATTGCATATAAGAACTTTTCTTCTTTTTTTGGCAATGTTAAATTACTATATTCAAATGCATGCGAAACCAAAATGGTATATTAAATCTCATGCTGTTGATTCACAGGATTGGATCATATCATGAACAAGAAGTAAGTATCTTTACAAAAAGAAAAAGCCGAATTGGCTATAAGAATACACGCTCTGAGTCCTACGTGTAAAACGATAGGCGCATTCAAGCTGAGCGGTTTCTTTGCTTATCCTTGCAACATAGTGTATGGGAAAAAAAAGAGCAAGTACAGCTATGAATACTATCAAAATACCAACTTTGTATCAACAGACAGGCTGACTGTAAGGGCCAAGCAAAAATGAAGTGTACGATGACGCGTTTCGATATACGCTCAAAACATCTGAGAGCACCATGAACCTGCGTATAGAGATACTATAACCTTGCTTTTTTCATGTTATTTGAACGTGTTTGGACTAATTTGATACTACATATTGCTTTGTACTGTTGCGATAAATAGACTCTAGAAGATATTAATAATAATAATAAAAAAGACATCTTACAAGTTGCGAAAGTAAGGGTGAAGGTGCATATCTGAAAAAAAAAAGAGCAAAGAAAAAACTTTAAGCAAATTGAAAGGGGCTGCAAGAGAGCCAACCAGATCAAGAGTGTTGAGCACAAGTACGTAAAATGAATGCTTAAAGAGATTTGTATGCAAGTGGCGATCCTTTCGAGTTTGCTTGTTTGGTTTGCTTCGTTCTCTGAAACACAAGACAACGCATAACACAGTAGACTGATAAAGAGCACAAGAAAGAAAAAGGCAGACAACACTTTTATTCAGGGATTTGGATTTGGATTTGAATTTCGATTTGATCAAGGGAAGAAAAGCCTCTTGATGTCCTTATGCACTCAGGCTAAGCAACACGCCTACATAAAGACACCAGCAAAAAAAAAGAAAGACAGAAAAAAGGAAATAGTTTATTCATCGAGTTGATCTCCTGCGAGAATGTGTTTGTTTGTTTGTTTGCTTGTTTGTTGTATGTTTTGCTGTCTCCGTGTAACCCTTCAAACGTCTCTCTCTCTCTCTCTCTTTTTTTTTTCTTTTCTTTTCTTTTCTTCGTTCTCTTTCCCTGTCTTTCATTATCGAACGCCCTGTATAATACGCTCTATGTTCTTTATTTGCTTTTTGAGGCTTGCATTGCATTGCGATCACCATCGCAAAATAGCCTCTGCAATGTACAATGACAGGAAGAAAAAATAGCAACACCAACAAGAGATCAGCAACAATTGCAAATCAAAATCATATAAAAGAGACAACAATCTGTTCGTAGCTTTTTGTTTTCTTCACTCACTCACTTCTTTTTTACCTTTACCTTTGCCTTTACTTTTACTTTTACTTTTACTTTACTCAGCTCAACTCTTTCTACATCTTATACTCTCCAAATATGCGTTTCATCACTGTGTCTATTGTCTTGGCTGCTGCTTTCATTGCCTGTAGTTCTGCTGCTAGTATCCACCAAAGAGATGGCTTAGATCTTGATATTTTGGATGAAATTCTTAACGGCGATGGTCTTCTTGACACTCTTAATAAGCGCTCTGCCAAGAATGGAGAAGCCGACGAAGACGAACAAGAGCAAGATGAAGAGGAACAAGACGAACAAGGTGATGCTAGCCTTAACAACCACTAAACGCATCTTTCTTACTCGCACGCTTTCCCTCGCTGTATCTCTGTCTCTCCTTATTCCCTCAATCATATCAACCTCAGTTCGCAGATTCAGCCTTGACTAGGTTGGCTGTTCTGTTGATCTCTCTTATAAGCTAAATGTATTATTAATAAAGCGTGCTATTTACCGACACTTTGTTTTGTTGTATGAATCGGATAGAGCATCACGATACAGTCGTTCATGATACTATCATATCGCGATAAGTGCTGGTAGATGCTCCCAAAAGATGCGACCTGATCTACCAACGAATCACATTATCCTTCAACATGACAATGTCTTCATTGATGAATTGCATGTGTTCTTTTCTTTCTTTTTTTTTTTTACGTTCTCTGAAATCTTTTCCGAGCATACTCTGATCTCGTGTAGCTTTTTGTTACAATGAAGCGACCAAACATGATTGCTTATCTATTGATCAAGATGATTATTTTCCTTCTTTTTTATCTTTTTTGGACAATAATTAATTATTTTATAGTGAGCTGCTTATTAAGCTTTGGGAAGTGAACGATATTAGCGCTCCCATTTTTTATTTTTAGAAACCAAAACAAAGCTACAAAAACTAGAATAGCGCATCCGTCTATACGAAATGGGAATTTGCTTCCCTAAATTTCTATCAATGCATTGAACTTTCTTAAGACATTCCTGTCTTCCTTCTCTTTTTCTTCGTCATTTCTCAAGTTCACCTTCAAACCTTCCATACTTTAATAAATATTAAGTAACTATGCATTCTACATCAGCAACCATGTAGCTTCTTTTGTGAATAAACTATAAACGGATCATGGCACAGTTTCCATGCAAATTCTATGAAATAGGTTTAAAGTGCTAATGATTGAGTAAGAGTTCCAATCATGCATGACATTTGGATTTTGGTTCTCAAAGAAGAAGATAAGTGTGATGTTTTGGTAGTGATTTAAGAGAAAAGATTATAGAGACAGAAAGAGAGTACAGTGAGACTGTTTTAAACTGTTTATTACTTCAAAAAGAGGTTTTAGAACTAATGTCTTCTAACAACAACTATTTATATGTTTTCAATAAAGGATCTGATGTAATCACAGATTATGGAGTTTGTACTAAATTAGTGTATTACTGTTACTTGTAACTTTAATAGTTACCATCATTCCTTATCCCGAGGATTTATGTTACCGAATGATGTGATGCTATCTCTTGAGTCTAGTTCTTTGTGTTGAACCTTATTGACTTCAGTTGGATTCTTTTATTTCGTAAGGATTTAGATCTTTTACTTTATTTCTGATGTTATATCTTTTATGACTTATTTGGTCTTTCATGCAACCTTATTGTCATTGTTGAGACTAAATGTGCTCAGATCACCACAATAAGAGAGCATAATATCAGATATCTATTAAAATCTGATACTTTATTTGAAGCAGTTATACAAAGAAGACTGCAACGTTTTCGTATTAATATAGGTTGCAAGTTTGTTATTTAACTAATATCTATCTTTTTCTCTTGCATTTTTGAATAGATAAGTGAGACGAAACCAACAGTATGTCCTGTTTTTTGAAGAAAGCACTGCATTTGACCAAATACATATCTTTCTTAGTCGAGATTCTTTGTGGCAACAGTCAGATCTTACCTAATAGTAGGTCCAATTTTGTTTCATGAAGAGCCAATTCCTCTCCAAGTAACTCAAGGCTTTGTTGTACTTTGGCATGCCCGTTTCAAAGTGGAAGTTAAAAACCGCTATCTAAATGCTTTAATAAAGGACACCAAAAAAAGATTATGGGGGGCCACAAGACCACTGGAAGAAGAGCAAGTTACCGTTACTAATGTCTTGTTCTGTTATCACGAATTTGACTACCTATCTTCCAAATAGAACAATAAGCTGAGGCCTTCGATCAGATGTAGCAGGACAGAGCGTGAGAGATTCGACCAAACCTTCTTTAAATAGAAAAAGAAGAAAGCAGATCGATCATATATTTAAGTCATACAACAAATAGAGATTGTCCAAACAAGGATGATACATTCATACTGGTTAAAAGATCTATTGTAAAAATCGAATGTAAATTTTAAAACGAAGTGCCAAAAGAGGACGCCTTACATTACAAATTCCAAGTTCACATAGACCATTCATCACAGACTGACTAGCATGTCGAAAATTAAAAGCTTATATTGGAATCCATAGTATATGGATGTATTTCTTGGTTCTTTAGAATGCTTGGAGATTTCGAATGACCTCAAGAGAAGTCATTCTTGAGTAAACGAGTATAATGCCTTAGCAAAATGAGTCGCACCGTTGTGAAGACATCTGAATAAAGTTTCAGCATAATCCTGTTTGTATCTATGTATCTTAAACTCAAGGCTACTCGATAGACTTCATTCATGACCAGATGATAAAATCTGCCTGCCGTCAATCTTATCCAAATAGGCTACGGAACCACTGAAAAGTCAGAGGCTTAAATTGATTGACGAACCGACAGATCTTAGCATAACAGAAAGCGCACAGAAACAATAGAAGGAATCGATAGGTATTGATATGCAAAAATTCAACTCAACCTGTTGCTCTGACTCTTCAACAAGCCTCAACTAAAATGAAATTGAGACATTATGAGAAATCAAATATAGAGTAATCTTTCTATCTTGTTCTATTTGAGACAAAGTAGGCATTTAGAACGAACGAAGCAAGCTAGTCATTGAAAGAGATAAGGGAACACGCAATTAATTGATGGCTTAGAGGAAGCGAAAAGAATTTGCAAATGCTTTTGCTATCTGCATTGTGCATTGACAAGCAGCAGTTTGTTTAATCTTACAAAGGGCTACTCCACAAAAATTGGCGAACTGATTAGATGGCTTCATTAGTAGACGAGAAGATCTTTTCCGCTCCAATTGATACTATTTCTGAATATTAAATGCTATTTGGCATTACCAAGACATATATTGGCTGTGAGAATAATAGTGTCTTGCACTCCCTCTCCAATCTCAATCTTTTCCGTTGTTGAATATCTCAGCTTTGTCAATCACTAGTTTTCTTGTCACACAAGGCTACGTGTAACAGATAAGATTATTCTTGTTGCAAGCAAGCTGGGTCTAAAATTAAACCGGACTTAGTCCGGTAATGAAAAGCCAATCCCACCCAATCGTCTTTGCTATGTCCGCCTCTTCGCCCGCCCGTCGGCTGGCTCTCTCAATGCACGTAGAAGCTCACCATTTTGCAAAACCATTTAAAGATTCCCTCTCTTCTTGGACACAGCCTAACGACCGGTTGCTACATATAAAAAATGGTAAAGCATCCTATACAAGAAGCATACAGTGTAGATGGATCGATCTTTTTGAAATCAGATGTGTGATATAGTTGAAGGATGATGCCTGAAAGATGATACATGAAGAAGTTCAAAAAAAAAAGAAAGGCAGGGACATAAAGCTATACCATGCATCGGGAACTAAGAAGAAAAGTTGAGAAAGAAAGCCAAAACTCCAGAAAGAACATTGCGAGGAACTTTTGACAACAGTATTCAACTATTGTTATCACACATTTGATGAGAAGAAAGATGGAGACACAAAAACATGGCGCATAAAAGCAAAGAGTTACTTATTCTAATGCCTCTATTTTTCTTGCTTGGTTATTAGGGTATCGATCTTAAGAACCATCACGTCAAGAACTCTAACCGTTCTGCTCCCAAGTCTGACAACGTCTACTTGGCCTTGCTCGTCAAGGTAAACTTTTAAGAAAAAAGAGAAGTTTGCTCGAACTTTATCACTGATATTATTTTGTATTAGCTCTACCGTTTCCTTGCTCGTCGTACCGATGCTAACTTCAACAAGGTCGTCTTGAAGCGTCTCTTTATGTCTCGTGTCAACCGTCCTCCCGTCACCGTTTCTCGTCTCGTCAAGAACAACAAGGAAGGTAAGACTATCGTCGTTGTTGGCCGTGTCACCGATGACTCTCGTCTTCTCGATCTCCCCAAGATCTCTGTTGCTGCCCTCAACTTCTCCAAGACCGCTAAGGCCCGTATCTTGAAGGCTGGTGGTGAAGTTTTGACCTTGGATCAATTGGCTCTCCGTGCCCCCACCGGTGCCAACACCATCTTGATCCGTGGTGCCAAGAACAGCCGTGAATCCGTCAAGCACTTCGGTTTCGGTCCCCACAAGAACAAGAAGCCCTTCGTTCGCTCCAAGGGCCGTAAGTTCGAAAAGGCTCGTGGTAAGCGTTCTTCTCGTGGTTTCAAGGTCTAAGCTATCTTTTTATTTCAATAAAATCGATACATTTAAAGATAATTAAATTCATGACTTCAAAAGAATGGGAATCTTTTTTTTTGGAAAGACATCTTCAAAATTAAAATACAATAATTGTGTACTGTATAAATAAAAATCAAGCACTTCTTTTTTTTTTTAATCTAGTCATAAAATAGGAAAAAAAAGGAGGAAGAAGGGAGGAAAAGGGGTGGGGGATTATAGTAAAGTCAAGGAAGAAGATTAACCTCTTAATGCCTTCAACTTGGCAGCAGCATCAGGGAAGTCCTTGGCGAAACGAGTTTGAGTCTTGGTAGCTTCGACATAAGAAATAGCATGTTCAAGCTCAGCTTCAGTTCTGGCCAAATCAATAGCCATCTTGTAGTATTTGAGAGCTTCTTCAGGCTTGCCTTGTTCCAAAAGGATTTGAGCAAGAGAGGCAACAGCAGCATCACATGCAGGGTCTACTTCTAAGGCGCTTTGACATAACTTGGTAGCTTCCTCAATGTTGTTCAAAACCTGATACATCAGCATGGCCTTGTTGATATAAGGTAAGGGGTTCTTGGGATCCAAAGTCATAGCCTTTCCAAACATCTCAATAGCTTCAGGCAACTTTTGTTGATCGACCAAGAGCTCACCATAGTAGTTGTGAACATCTGTGCTATTGGCGAACTTCTTCAATGTGTTGTTGAATGTAGACATAGAAGAAGAAATTGAGCCGAGCTTGTATTGAACAACACCCAACTGAATATGGGCATAAACAAATGAATCATCTAACTTGATGCTCTCGCTGTAATCCTTAGCAGCAGCATCGTAATTTCCGCTAATGTAGTTGACTTGACCTCTGTGGTAATAGATATCGGGGTCGCTAGGGTTGATGGCAACAGCTTCTTCGAATTGCTTATAGGTAGCTTCAACGTCACCTTTAAATTTGAATTCGTTTTAGTGATATACTCCTTCCCTAACAATAACCTCTTCAACAACATTGATTACTTTACCTTGTTCCATGTAGATACTGGAACGCTTAATGTAACTTTGAACATATTTAGGATCAGCTTCGATGGCCTTGTTAAACCAAGTCAAAGCTTCAGCAGTGTTACCCTTCAAGAAGGCAAATGTACCCATCAAGTTGAGAGCGTAAGCTTGGTAGTTACGAGAACAGCCCAATTCAACAGCCTTTTCACAAGCTTCTAAAGCACCATTGTAATCCTTTTCAGCAATAGCACGGTAAGCCTTAGCATAATAAGCATCACCAGATTCGTCGTCAGGGATGCTAGCTAAATCTTGAACGACTAATGGACACAATGTGAATATTAAACATATAGGTATCTTCACAACACGTTTTCTCTCTTTCTACTTACGAGGACGGAAAGAATCAAGATAGGCAGTAACAAATGTAGGTGAAGGCAAACGAGGCTTCTTTGTCTACATGATCATTCAACTATTAGTTTGCTTCCAATCCTGCACATACATTTTCTTCTTCCTTTTCTTTACCTTCATAATTTCCTTTGCTCTGTTTTCAGAAACTTGCTTCAAGACGCGTTCCATAGCTTTACTGGCAGCGTCATTTTTGAAAGCATCGAGAATACAGACACAGGTGAAATCTAAATTCAATTAGGTATTATGTCATCTGGCTGATTTTCTTAATCCTTTTATTTATACTTACCATAAAGAGCGTTTTCCAAATCGCCCTTCTTTTCCAAAGCGTGTGCACGTCTGTTCAATGCCTTGACATAGACAGGATCTAAACGAAGAGCTTCGTTACAATCTTCAATAACACGCTCATTGAGGTTCAAGTTGGCAAAACAAGCAGCACGGTTTGAATAGAAAATAGGGTCAGCTTTGTATTTGAGGGCTAATGTGTATAAATCGGCAGCTTCTTGGTAAGCCTTGCTGCTGAACTTGGCATTACCCTTTGTCTTGAGTGATTGAGCAGCTTCGGCACGTTGCTAATAGTCAAAAAGAAAAGAAATTCAGTTCATCTTCTTTGTTTCTCCCTCCATTTTTTTTTGACATCCAATCATGCATCTCCCTCTCTTTTTCTTTTCTTTTCTTTTCCCTTTTTGTTTCTTACGTCAGCACTCAAAGCAGCAATTTCTTCGTCACTCAAAGCAGCATAATCAACTACAGAGGTAGTAGTTGTGGTTGTGGTTGTGGTTGTCTTTTGTTCAGCAGGGGTGGTAGCTGATTTTTCAGAAGAAGTAGTTGTGGTTGTAGTCTCAACAGTCTTCTTGACTAAAGTATATATAATTTAATTAACAGTGCAAAACAATAGAACCTTCTAAAATCGTTCTACTTTATTTGCTGTCTTTAACTTGCAAAAAAAAAAAATATTAATAATTACCTTCTCTCTTTGCTTCAGGCTTTCTCTTGCCCTTCTTGCTTCCAGAAGAAATGAAATAAGCACCAGCACCAGCAAGGGTCAAGCCCGCAGCAATAGCACAGTAAAACTTCCAATCTTTATCTTCGATAGACTTCTTGACCTTTTCTAAGGCGCTTGAGGGGACAGCAACTTTACTAGGAGCAGGTGCCATTTTTTTATATGGTTTTCTCAAAAAAGAGGTTTAAAGAAGGAAAAAAAAAGCGAAAAAAGATCATATTTTTTTTTCTTATTCAGAAAGCATGGCTCGGGTGACATGTCTGGGGGTAAGATAAAATTAAAAAATTGCATTAACACCACTTTTTTTTTGAATTACTAAGAGTTAAAAGCAAAGCCATTATGTATTCAAAGTGCACCATGCTCGATCCCTTAGCTTTCCCTTTTGACACCTACAACAAGTGTTATTGAGGCCGAGTTTTGTTGTCGCGGTTAGGATACTGACATGATAAACTTATCAAAACGCAAGATTTTCTTCTCTCAAGTTAATTCAATGCAACTTGACATAAACATAAGAATATTAGACAATCAAAACAACTAAAACCAAAAAGGACATTACTTGATCTTTGTTTACGGCAATATTTATCCTTAATGCACCTGACATAATTACAAAAAGTAACAATCGCTTGACTGTTTTATCGCGACAAGTTGATAGGAAAAGGACAGGCTGGAATTGGAACAAATTAAACTTGCTTTCATCAGGCTCTAGTGAAAGCAACTTTATTAACTAACTCAAGCTTTGACATGTGTGTGTTCTGCAAGCATGTTTCAAAATTGTGCCTAATCAAAAAATGGTATGACAGAATATCTTAGATTCGACGGACAAGATGACAACATAGTTCTTGTATCAAGCTTTATTTCTTATGGTTATCATTTCTTATTCTATGAAATAGACAGATATATTTACATATATATACATATACGCATGTAATCATTTAATATAGTCTTAGCCAGATTTTTCTTTCTGGATTGTCTTTTTGACTCTCTGCCAACTGCCACGTCTATATTGTGTTCTACTAAAAGAAATAGTAGTGTCATATGCCAGTAAAAGGGGATCGTTTTGATGCCAAAACCGAGTGACAAAATCAGAGATACATTTGGCCCGAGCAGGCATATGAGCCGAGTTTGTGCTGATACCTTTGACCAAGCCAAAATCCTCAATAGGAATTCTTGTTTGAACATAACCTGGAGGAGCATGGCTCATGCCAGCTACCATCATCGCAAATGCCAAATCCTCGCAGTTCAGCTGGTCGTCAATAATTTGATGTAAATCAGGATCAAGTAGACTATAAACAAAATGAAGTGAATAAACAGAATAAAAGAGGACTGTCAAATGAAGTTTACCATGTATAACTAAACAGATAGTCTGATCGAATAAACATACTCTTGGTCAGAATAATACTGTAAGGTGCTTTTTGAACAACTCGATAGGTGGCTTTGTTTGTTTCGTGATTGTAGGTATGGAGACGAGGGAAATGACCAACGATACTGTCTTTTCTGTTTTGCCATGCCTGAGACAACAATACAAAAAAAAACGAGTTTACTTCATTTATGCCATGTAAAAATCCATTCATACCTGAAATGTGAATTCAAGATCATCTAACCCAACAAAAATGTCATCGTCCATGATATAAACACTATCTGTCTGGAGATCAGGAATTGGATTGAATCGATTGTTGAGGGAATCAAATGATTGGGGCAAAATGACCACACGCGTATGGTCTTGTGTAGGGATGCCTTGAAGAAGCGAATTGGGCACTTGAAGAGCAGGGTTATGCCAGGTAATATAAATAGTGTGTATCTTACTGGACTTCAGTAGGTGTTTAATGAGTAAGGATAAATGTTCAATTCGGTCAGGATTATATGTGCTGATCAGGACAGAGAACTGATCCTCAATAGGAAATGAGCTGACAGACTGAAGTCTAGAATTCAAATAAGTACTGCACACATGGTGTTGTCGCTCCGCATTTTTCCATAAACCAGCTATAGAAAAGAAATGTTTAACTACAGAATATCTTGAATACAAGCGTAAATCATCTTTTTTTTTACCTTTAGTCGTGTTGAAGGTATTGTGCATCTGATTATTTAAATGACGCCATTTATAGAATAGAACGGGATCAATGTGTTTCTTCCAATCTGTGTCGCGATATAGATGAAAGTTCCATGGTTTCATAAGCTTTGTATATACAGTAATCATCTAATGATTGATTAAATAAACCATGGAATTCGATTATATATATACACCCCTTACCTGCTTAAAAGATGCATGGTATGCTGCAGGTGTCAGATATTTGCCTTGGAGGAGGTCTATTAAATCTAAGTTGTGCCCAGCTCTTCTGTAGTCTTTGAGTATGGCCTCAAATGAATGAGTATTAGGTTCTAGAATAAGCATAGAGATAGAAGGGGTTTCATCGTTCTGATTGGCTACAAAAGCTGTTCCTGCTGGATGGTTGAACAGTTGATCGACATGCTTTGATTGAATTGAAGATCCGAAGTAAGTAAAATCATGATGATGACATTGCATTCAATAGCTTACATCCTCAAATATCACATCTGGAGTGAAATAGATTATTTTTCCATAGTCAAGCATCGCCCAGAGTTGAACAATGATGCTATTGCGGTTAAATGGAATCTGTTGATTTCCAGGAAATTCAAGAGGTGAAATCTATTACCGTATGACATAAGTTATGCTGAAAAGATCGAGGAGAATACTATTTTTTACCCTTATCAGTTTTGTATCAAGCAAGTCAAATGTAGTGATTTCATCCTTCTCTAACTCAATTGTATCTGATATCAACACAACTGTATCTGACTTGAATGGCTTCTTGTTCTGTAAAGAATAGAGCGATGTCCATATAGGCTCAAGCTAGAGACAAATATTAGCATATAAGTAACACAGAATCTTGAATAGTGTCTACATACCATGCTTCTGTCATCTATGATTGTAACAAGCGCTTTCTTCTTTTCAAATGCCTGATAGAAAGAAGTGCTGGCTCTCTCAGGCAACAAAGTCGCTTGTGATAATCTTATCGCTGGATGAACAATGAATAGAAAGAAAAGGAATACTGCTGATATAGCAGTAATTAGATAAAATTTCTTGTTCATTTGTTTGTGAGTGATAAAGAAAGAAAAGTAGAAGAAAAAGAAACAATGGATCTGAGCATTCTTATATCACTGTCATTTGACGGAATTTAAATGTAAGTGTATATGCTATCAATAGAAATGATAGGAAAGATAAAGTTTATGATGCATGCTGTACTTTTGGTAAGTTTTTATAGTAGTTTGCCTTAATGAAACTATATTCCAACCAACAAGAGAGATTTTCTAATATTGTCTTTTTCTTTTATTATCCTTTTCATTTCTTTGTTCAAAAAGAAAAAAAAAAGTGGGTATCTATTCTTCCATAAAGGGTAGCTTTAAGGGTACTCTGCCTATCATTGATTTGAGCGTCTTGACCCATTCTTCACTCTCTTCCAGACTGTCGCTTACACAGTCCAAATAGTAGTTTGGAAACTGCAGTCTAAAGAATCCTTTTTGTCCATAGTCATGGATTGTTTTGTCTCCAAAGACCTTGGAGTCATCGTCTTCCACTAATGTTACAATCACCTTATCAGCAGCAGCACTGAGCCTTATTACGTCTGCAATGTTATAGTGATCCCAAATATTATCTGTTGCCTGTTCATGACCAATAAGTTGGCTACCGATTAAGCGGTAGAAGTGTCTTTCCCAAATCTGTATAATTTGCACAAATTAAGTAAATAACGCCTTTTTGTCAAATGTTGCACTTACTTTTTTGCCTTGGCATCTGGTCGATAAATAGCCACTTTGCCAACATGTATCATGCCATTGGCGTATTTTGAGTGTCAAATCGCACTCTCTCAGACTTTTGGGTACTCGCTATATGTCTTTTTGTCAATATGTTTTTTTTTCTTTTCTTTGCTTGTTTAGCTACATACCACATGTGGACTGGAAACTGGCAGATAAAGCATCTCAATGTTCATCTTACCAATAATTTTGAGAAAGTCCTCGTCATCTCCATACTGCTCTCTTCTAGCTCTTTCTCTATTTGTTCGTGCATACCATGAGTTAAAGCAGTCGAAGTAGGCTTCATATGTCTTCTTGTAACAGCCTGATACCATATGGTCTACAGCGAACCGAGTCTGTCCAATAGCGCCATCTTCAGGGTGAACGTAGCCAGACAAATGCTCCTTTTGCTTTCTAATGGAAGTGAAGAGTCGACCCCATCCAGTTTTGGGTTTTACATGGAAGTCAGGTCGCACAAGTAAGGATACAGTAATGATTGTTCCAGGTCGTACATCAACACAGCATTCGTAATCCATCAGAATCTGAGGGCCCAGTATTTCATATCTGGATACATACTCGAACTCGCCATCGCTTATTACACAACGAACATAAGTGATCTCTTTAGGAAGCGGCAGAAGCACACTGTGTGCACCACTCACACCAATATACATCTTTCCATATTGTGAGACTTCAAAAGATACTTTGGATTCTTCTGAACTGCTAAGACGTTCTTCAGGAATAGGTTTAAAGTCCATTTCGTGAGCATTGGGAATGCCTCGACTGTCTTCAAGTACTACAGGACGTGTAGATGGAGACATCGAAATAGCACGCTTGGTCATACTCTCTTCATTGCTGTTTAAACTGGCTGAAGTATCAAACGCTGAACTGCCGGTAATCTCATGGTTATTTTTATTCAGCGTTGGCAAGGTATTCATATAGTGTGAAATATCTTCTACTCGAGGGTTGTTTGGGTCGTGTGGCACGTATTCCTGTTCCGCTTTGTGGTCAATGATAGGTACTGTTCTTGAAGGCACTTGAATCATTGCTGGTGGGCTGCTATCGTCTTCCTGTTTCACCGCCAAGTATTGACCTCTTTGAGACACTAAAGATGCTGTAGAGACATTTGGCTGATGAAACACTCCAAGGTGGTTATGATCTGTTGAGGAAATTGGGCTTGATTTGACAGATTGCTGATCAGACGGATCCATAAATACAGTGATCTCTCCTTCCTCCTCTTGGCTGCCTGAATAAACTCTGCTTTTGACTCTTTCTTCAGTTGCGGGAGTTTGAGTGCTACCCGATACAATGGAGCCAGTTATTGTGGTCTTTTGAGAATAACTTGCTGCTTCAGTGTGGAGTTGAGTTGAGTAGTAATCGTCTTCATCAAAAACATCAGCTGAAGTGAATATTTTAATTGGAGGTTTAGGGCTTGCACTTTCCTGAGTGGTTGAATGAAGGTCTTTGCATTCTTGGAGAGATGGTTGGGTGCCGATATTCTTAAGTGCAGACGATTGAACGTCTGTTACTTCACGTGTGGATATTTGTGAGTCTGTATGTACATGAGCGGGTGTTTCAGCCTCTGTATCTACACGAGTAATTGATTGGGTTTTTTTGTTTTCGTAGGCAGATGATTTAGCATCTATGCTTTCATAGGCATCTGATTTGGTATTGATGTTTTCATAAGTAGTTGGTTGAACGCTTATGTTTTCATAAGCAGATGATTGAACATATGTATCTTCATGAGTGAAAGGTTGGGTAGCTGTGGCTTCCTCTGTCTTTAGTTGAGTAGAATTTAGCTTTTCTGAGTCCATATGCGAGTAACTGTCATTATCTAGATCGTCGTCCAAACCAGTATGATCTGTAGAACTAGAGCGTTTATAATAATACTCGTCAGAGACTATAGAAGAAAGATCGCTGTTACGATGTTGATCATTGAGGCTAATATCTTGGCTTGCACGAGCGTCAAAGCCCGCCAATAAGGCAGACTTTCGTTGTTGCTCAATCCAACTATCGTCAGGATCGAACCACTGATCGCTGGAAGTGGTGGCTTCACTTATAGCAGAGATTCGATGATGAGGCACAGATTGCTGATTGTGGTGTTCGTGAAATGATTCGCTGATGTGCGAGTCTTCATGGATCTTATCTGCTGAATCGATCATAGGCTTGTATTCATGAGCTGGTTGTTGTTCATTATTATATGCATCAAGTAACTCGTTACTTGAGTAGGCAGTGTCAATCTCGCTTTCAAGATCTACTCCTCCCTCTTGTTGCTTGATGAATTGTTCGTAATTTGAATCTAAATCAGTAGACTTTGAACCCAAATCAGTCATCTTTAAATGATCTAACTCTGGTGCTTCATGCAATGCATTTGGTTCTGTTGCTGCGGTTGCTTCATCGTGTAACGCATTGACACTGGCTAATGTAGGTGTCACTGCATCTTCTTCTTCTTCTTCAATGTGTGTAGCTACATCGGTAGATGCAGAAGTGTTGATAGAGAGCAACTGGAATGATTTGGATTTTGCCTCAGCTTCTGTAACATTATCTCTTGGTATGTCCATAGAGCGGTTGTTGTCGTCCGTTGGTATGTCAGTTGGTAAGTTCTTAGTATCATTGTTGCTGTCACCGTGTATTATTTCTGCTTGCGAAATCGATTCCAAAGCTAATATAGATCCTTGAATATTTGTCTTTCTTTCTTTCCGTCAAAACTTACTTTGCAAAGGTTCGATGTGTGATATTGGTATATATTGAACTGTTTTTGAGTCGTTATTTGAATCAGCATCAGTTTCGAAGAGTCTCACAGTTTCATTTTGATGCAGTGCTTGAAAGTGGTGTGCTGTATGATCATCTGCTATCTGTGCATCTCCAAAGCTGCTGTCAATAACGACTGGCGTGCTTGCTGATTTTGAATAAGATGAAGCAGTTGAAGTTGAAGATGAAGTAGATCGAATGATATCTCCAGATTGATTGAATTCATCATCATCATCGTCATCATCATCGTCAGTCTCTTCGGATATTGCTAAAGCATTAGATTCTTCAAATCTTCTTGTTGGCATAGGTTCTGCAGCCATACGTTGATTAAAGAGGGCTCGTTTCTGATTAAGTGCCTCAGGACCCAGTTTTAGGGATTTCAACTTCTTGGGTTTAGCAGGTTTATGTTTAACAGAAGCTTCAATAGCTCTCTCATGCATTTCAATCTTTGTTGTTGTATTCTCTGCTCTTTTCTCCAGTAGCTTCAAATCCTTTTTGAATTGTGTTTGATCTAAAACATCTAGTTTCTTCTTGACTCCTCCTGGTCTATCGGACATGGAAGGATTATGAGTAACATCTTGCTCCAAAACAACACTTTCTTCGCTTCTGCTCTTGATAGATGCAGTATCTATGTCCCCTATGGAAGAGGTCTCAGTTTGTATCGAAGCTAATGACTTTGTGTCGGTTTCAGTAGCTGAGTTTTGGTCAGTCGTTTGAATGTCTACTTTTGAAGATATAGCTTTGTGATTGACAGTTGAATGGTTGTTTTCCAGAGGCTGCTTCTCCAAAGATTGCTTCTCTAAAGATTGTTTCTCCAAGGGTTGCTCTTCCAGAGGCTGCTTTTCTAGAGGGTACTTTTCTATAGACTGCTTCTCCAAAGGCTGCTTTTCTATAGACTGCTTCTCCAAAGGCTGCTTTTCTAGAGGCTGCTTCTCAAAAGGCTGCTTCTCAAAAGGCTGCTTCCCAAAAGGCTGCTTCTCAAAAGACTGCTTCTCAAAAGGTTGCTTTTCCAAAGGTTGCTTTTCTAGAGATTGTTTTTCTAGAGGTTGTTTTTCTAAAGGTTGCTCTTCCAGAGGCTGCTTTTCTGATGATGAAGCATCTATACAAATAACAAGTCAGGCAAGGAGAAAAAAGAGAAAAAGATACACCTGGTTTCGTTTTTTCTACCTGTATCTTTTCTTCTAGAAATGATGCTATCATCTCCCAAATCTTCAACAGTCCTAGCATCCTTCTTCCAAACTTCGAATTTTCTACCAATTGTATGTATTTCAATCTCTTCTTTAACGTTGTGTTGTTCATGCATGTCAACAATATCCTTGATTTTAACCGGACCAATATCAACTAGTTTTTTCTCCTGTGCCGACTTAGCAGGAACATTGGCCTCACGCATCTTTCCAATATTCAGCAAATCCAGCTCTTCGTCATTTACTGCAGAGCCTAAATCCGATAGATTTTTATTGTCAAATGAAGCATTTGTTGGGCTTTTCAAGGAGAGAGAGGTGCTCGTAGTATTTTTCGGCGCAAAAGACGATTCTGAAGGACTGAAGAGTGAAGTCGAGTTACTTTTTAGGGAAGCTGTAGGACTACTTAAAGAGAGTGATGTGCTTGATTTATTATTTTCGTTATTCACTTTGAGTGAGAGTGCACTCTTTTTTGACTTGGTCGATGCATTGTCTGACACATCTTCGTCTATGATAGAATCTTTGTCCGTCTGTGATTTTTGTGATGATGCAGTGTTACTGTTTTCTTCTTTTGAATCTACAAGTGATTCCTTTGAGGCTAGCCGTAATTTGGCTAAGGGAGGTGCATTCGTATTCTTGTCTTCTGAAGGTTGTGCCTGACGAAAGACACTACTGGATACATAGGAGCTGTTTTTTAGTGAATTAATTACTCTTGATGAACGCTTGATTTGCTCATCGCCCTTCAGGAGTTTTTGCCTGTCTCGAATGGTTGATACAGAAGGTACAGCTGGTTTCTGCTCTACTTTTTGATTTTGTCCTTCAAGCTTTTTAAACAACGGGTTGTTTTTAACAGCTGAGCGTTGTGCTAGCAATTCGATATCTTTTTGTCGTTTTAGTTTCTGCTTTTCTAGTTCCTCTTCTTCTTCGTTTAAGATACGTCTCTTTTTCTCTTCTAAGTGACCTGGACGAAAGTAACGACGAGTAGAATTCTGGCGTCCATTAGTTGTTTTGTTGCTCTTGTTGTTAGGTGATTCGGCAAGCTCTCTTAATCTTCTGAAACGATCTGATGTGCTGACTGGAACTTTCTCTTTCGACGTCGGCTTCGACTTGTTGATTAACAGTTTTGGCTGATCATCATTGTTCTTCTCTAGTTGCTCTTCTTTCATTGGCAAATGCCCCAGTTTATTTGGCGTATTGGCCAAAGCACCTTTCTCTATCAGCTGCTGAGTAAGATTGGGCTGATTGAGCAGATAGGCCAGATGCATTGTGGTATTTTCCTCAGCACCCCAAAGACAACTATTAAGTTCATTTCCTGTTGTATTCTATAAGTCGGGTTAAGACAACAAGAAAAAAAAGTTAATTAAAATGTTGTAAGATTTTTAATTTGTCCTGAAAAAGAGTTTGTACCTTTAATATGAAGTCGACCAATACTGAACGGTCACTGGCCCACTCATCGCCAGGTACACCATAGTCGAATAAGATATGGTGAAGTGGATAGACAGGTCTTAGGCTAGTACCTAGAACCTTAAAGGAGTCTAAACGTTGTATGAAATGTGCAAAATCACTCTCAAGGTGAACAGGTTGAAGTGCAGTCCATAAAAGCTGAGGCTGAAGTTCATACAACTCTTGAATAGTGTCAAAATCCAAAGCTTCGATAGCTGTTGTCCAGTCCAACAAGAGCGCTTCGTCGATTTCAATTCCAGTCATGGTTATGCCTCTTTTTTTTGCTTTGGATAAAAGGAAGGACGTGGATTATATAAATAGAGAAATGAGATCGAAGAAGCAGAAGAAAAGGAAGAAATTAAATACTTGGAAGGGGCGTTCAGATGTATCGAACGGAGTTTCTTTTTTTTTTTTGCGGGAAATAGACACCATTTTCGGAAATAGATTGCACAAAGAAAGGAATTTTTACAGTTGTACGATCTTAATATAGTTCTTTGACCAAGAAAAAAAAGAAGCAGGGACAAGCTTGTTTCAACAAGTCATGGAAATAATCCTAAGTGGATGTTTGCTGGAAGTATGAAATACCCAACGTGTCTCTTCTTTTAAAGTTATGTTTAAAACTAGTTCAGAAGAATCAAGCCATCTGTTAATCTGCTCTAAAACTTGTGTTTATATTTGAAATCATCCTGCTCGGGTTAGGTACAAACTGACCAAAGCACACAAGAATGTGCCAATCTTTTGTGAGGCGAAATCTGATTTCGGGATCTTCAGGCAGAATCTACCAGCACAAATCTTGACTATAAGAACTTGCCTATCAAAACTCTTCTGAGGAGCTAGTTCAATTTATACCCAATCTCTTTTTCAAGACTTTTATCTATTTCCAAAAATATTAATCGCCAACAGCTTTTTAATGGTTTCTTTTAGGTTACTTCAAGTCTAAAATCGCTTTTTGATGATTTCTAACTTGAAAAAAAAAGAGAAGGAGAGAGACAAGAAAACGCAAAGAGATAAACATGTAAAAGAATGCGAAAAAAAGATAGTCTGCTCACTTGTTGTCACAATGAACCTTAACCTATTTTTTTTGTATGTACAGTCAACCAAAGAAAGTTTTGTGTGATTTCATGTTTGGACATGGTCTTCTCAACGATCATAACTATGTTAACAATCTTACTTCTTGTTTCAGGAGTTAAGCGAGACATTTTAAACGTTCTTCTTATTGCAATTTGTTAGAAATAAAAAGAGTTTGTATAGCAATGTTCAAAGGATGAACCTTCATCAAAAGTATTTCGAAATTTGAAATCCCACAAAACTTTCTTTGGTTGACTGTACATCTCCTTGGTCATAGCAAAGGCGCCACTGATTTTTTTTTACGAAAAATGAACAATAAAAGAAAACTACATACTGCACTTTACGTATGCTTTTTTGTTAAGCTTTACAATGGATTCGTTGACTACTCAGATACGCTATCAAAATGGTTCATTGTTGCGACTGTCTTTTAGCATGACTGATTGACTTTGATATATTAACTGATTTCACTTTTTCTCTTCGCCTAATAAACACGAGCCTAGTTTTTGTCTCATTAACTTTTCAAGGCACTCTCAGTCAAATGAAGTGTCATCGACTACAAACAGCAGTAGAAGCATTGGTGACACTAAGCCTATTACAAGGAAGGAAGCTTGTGAAATCCCCGACATGAGCTTCCAATACTGCAATCGCCGTCTTGGATGTGTTGAGATTGGCGCTCAATCAAGTGAATTTGAGACCAAGGTATTACAGAAAGCATACTTCAAGCGCCCTGTAATGCTCCAAAAGCAAGCCGTTGCCGTCAGACATGTGGGTATTGTAATCGATTGTAAGTACACATCATAAACAATTAGACAAGTACTAACAACTTTGATTGTTCGATAAAGCAACAATATCCAGGCAATGGCTCTGGAGAAGGCTAAAGGCTCCTTGTTTGTTGTGAAGCGCTCGACACACCTTGCTTTTCCCACCAGCATCAATGAATTCTCCAGCAAGCACATACCAATCTTGCATCTGATGCTAAGCATAAGAAAGATAATAGCCAATGACATTGAAGTCATTAAGGCTATACAAAGAGGAGTACCTGTGTACTCATTGCGCAAGAGAAAAACTTGTCTTTAATAAATTCATTGTATTATTATCGTTATTTTAACTTTTAATCTTTGGCTTTCTTTCTTTCCATCTCTGCATTCTTTTTCTTATGATGCTCTTAATGCAGTCGAGAGAAACGGCCCATGTAAAATCGAAGAGCGATTTAATTGGGTAATGAATCAGTTGCAGACTGACATGGACTTCATGAGAAACTGTGTGTTTATTGACGAAGCCGCGTTTCACATCAATATGAAGCGTTCTATGGCTTGGTCCAAAAAAGGTGAAAGAGCTGTAATTATTGTACCTAAGGCAAGGGCAAACTACAATACTTGGAGCTATAAGCCCATATGGTGTAGTAAATGTCAGAGTTAGACGTCCAAAAATCCAGGCTGCAAGCAAGAAAAGAAAAACTGTTGATGGCTCTTCATCATCTCATAAAAAGATTAAAGGTGGTGCTGTAACTGGCCACCACTTCAATTTTGTTGCCAGTTGCATGGAAGTCATGGATAGTCACCCTGTGTTTTAGGGCCATTACATTGTGATAGATAATGCTCCAATCCACAAACATAAGAACATTCAAGAGTACATTGAGAGTTGTGAATATCGCTGGGTATACCTTCATCCCTACTCTCCAGAACTCAATCCTATTGAGCAGTTTTGGTCAGTGGTCAAGAGCAAGCTTAAAAGAGAAAAGCTATTGGAAGAAGAGACAGTGACTCTGAGAATTCAAGATACTGGCAACAAGGTTTCGATTAGCAACCTTCGAGGATTTTTTATTATTATTATTCTTCGAGACTTGAAGACTGCTTAAGCAGAAAGCCTATTTAATATTTTCGTTCACTTTGCTCACGATTTTTTTTATGAGCGATGTTTTTTAGTGAGCCATTTTTTATTCTTTTTGTGAGCGAGTAATTTCCGGAAATAGTGTACAAGCAATGAGAAAAGATTCAAATGACAACAATCATTATGTACAACTGTAAGGCATGCCTCATTGTTTGAGAAAAAAAGATATTTATTGTATTGTTTTAGTTTGAACAGAGCTTGTAAGAATGCTATTACTCTCGCCAAGTACGAAAAACTACTTGCAGTGCAAGAACGTTCCATTATAGAAATTCAGGGAAATGCTTCCAAATTCGAGGTCTGTCCTGATGCCATGTCTAAAGCAGGTAGCGATGACTTCAACAAATGAAAGCGATGGCTTTATTAAATATTATCATAGAAACCCGGAGACATGAACTTCAGAATAGGATAGATGATATCAAAGAATCGTAAGTAAAATAGTAGAAAAAAAAAGAGGACATAGGATTGACTCAATTTGGTGCTGTCTAGAATAAGCGATTTGCAGGCAGTGTTTGTGCAGGAATGGATGAATGCACTCACTCAAGCATCAAATACCGAGACACAGCTCAGTTATATCCAATTGCCTACAAAGGATGAGGATGTTGCTCATTTAGCCGATCCAGAGAAGTACAATTCAGTTATTAAGAAATTCGAAGAAGAAGCGCATCAAATGACGAAGGACAAGCTGGACGCTTCTGAACTACCTACTCTGATGGAAGAAGCTAAACAAACAAAAGAATCACTGGACACAATGCTTAAAGAGTTACAATCAAAAGCTGAGCAACAACTTGAAGAACAAAAAAACACTATAGAAAAATGGAATCAGATGGTAGCAGAGCAGTCAAAGTTGTTCAATGAAACTTATTTAGTACAAAACATCACAAACGAGTTGATGGGCATACCCTGCTTAAAGGAAGAAGATAAGGAGAGAGAAGTTGACAAGTCCCTTGTTCAAGGTGTAACGCAAAGAGCATTGAATCATATGATAGGGCAACAGTTCATCCATCAATTCAATACAGACAAACATGATTTGACCATATACCCACCCAATGATCCATTGGATCAGACCCTAAGAAAATTAACACAGGCACACAAAGCCAAAATTGCCAAGCAAGAATACAATCAAAAGAGACTAAAGGCAGGATTATCCAAACTGTCGAAAATGGAAAAAGAATCGGATGATTTGTTATCCTTATTTGATAAAAACATGAATGCTGATCCTGTAAAGCGATTGCAGCACAATCTGGAGCATATTCATGAAATCATGAGGTAAAAGGAAATGTTATTTTTTTTTATTTAGGCTCATGCTAAAATATCTCTTTTGTTTAGCAATCACTCAGAGCTTATTACATTTTTAAACCATCCCGATGAAAAGGTTCAAGTGATCTCTAACGACAAAGAAGACAAACCGCCTATTCCTGAACTCATCAACCTTTACGAAGAAGATAGAACATTAAGCAATGCATTGGCTACCTCACTTGCACACTATACAGAGGAATGTCTATTCTCAGATATCAGGCAACGTCTAGATGTTCTAGAGAGCCGGATTAGTTAAATAAAAGAGAGACAACAAACGACCAAGAGCAAAGGCAGCAAAAATATGTCAGATACTTTGGGTTTCTGGGAAAATATATACCAAACTAGAAAAGTGGTCGCTTTGTTTTTCTTTGTTAAAGTCCTTACCTTCACCAGACGAAATAAATTGTATAATGGACTTTCTCCACAGTACTTGGTCTTTTTGACCCTTTGTCAGAGCAGCTGGCCCTGATTCAAGAACATGTCCCAAATGGATGTATTTCTCAAAGATGCCTCTACTATTAGCAGCAGCGTTCACATATCTATTCCCAAACTAGATTGAGCGATTGAGAACATAACAAGCTAAAAAGAAATTTGAACATGACTTACCGAACCAGCATTGTTGTTTGCTAAACACTAGGAGCACAGCCTCAACCGATAAATAGTGCGACTACTTATTGTATATAATAAGATTAGAAACTGAGAGTCTATCCAGAGCAAACTACTGTTTACCTATTATTATTCAGTCAGGGCATTGACTTGTTATGCGTATCAGACTCCATAGCTTAATCGGAAGGTCAGGAAAAGAGGAAGTGGCTTTCAAGAGACAGTAATTGACATGAAGATACTTGAATGAGTGAGCAGTGACGCTTTCATAATCGTTAACATGCTCATAATCTGTTTTTTTTTTTGCAAAATCAGCGGGACAAATCAAATGAACAGAATTATATAGCTGAGGCAGACCAACAAAAGCAGGGAGCTCTCATTCAGTGTTAGGATTTTCTTTGTCTTGAAATACAATCCCTTCTGATTATTCATAAATTGCAATATCGTCAGCAGCTTTGCGAGCTAAGCCAACATCATCAAGCCCATAGTTAATGTTCATCGTTTGTATTGTTCATTAAATACTTACCAAAAGCTATGATGGGAAGTTGTGTATTTTCTTGTATAAAATAATTTTTGTATGTTCTTGAAGTCCATAGCCGAATGTTCAAAAGATCCTCTTTCTTATTAGCAGCTTATATATCTTTTGAAGCAACTAATATTCTTTTTTGATATAAAAGGGTAGCGTAATATCTCATAGAAGTAAAAACAAATAGAAATTGTATGAGACGTGAGCATGCAAAGAATACGAGATGTAATTTGTTCTGATTTAAATATGTCAATCATGCATGATGTGCTAGAAGATATCAAAACTAGTATAGTCCTTAACTGATTGATAGGTCGGTGAGAGTTCTTTCTTTAGAGCGAAGCTTTTTTGCTTAAACTATTCTATCTAAATTGCAAAACGTATTAAATCGGAAGTATTACCATTTTCGTTTTTAACTGCTCATAGTGAATACAGTTAGAAGAAGTAACTATTCATCTTGCGATATGTTAGCGTTCTTCTCCTTTAAGTCTTTTTATGGTTATTTCGAATACTAACTACTGACATGAATAAGGCAAACGTTGCGCTGCATAGAAATTCAAGAAATCATGCTTAGGCATTATCATCTGCTGGAACAATAGAACTCTGCAAAATTACATCAATGGCAGCTTAAAGGTACTATGTTCTTTCGCAATTCGGTCAAATATAACATGGAGCAACGGAAATAACGCTCGCCGCTAGAAAAAGTCTTTACAATAGACACAACAGGTATTGTACTTGATATCACAAGTTAAAGTAAGTTTAACTTCAACGCAAGTCATAACCGTTTTTCAGAAGATAGATTGTATATTTCGAATCATTTTTAAGGCACTCTTAGACCTTTCCTTCTCAAGACAAAAACTGAAATCATTGCAATAAGTGACACCAAGACAGGTCTTGAAGCGAGTAATAGCGTCCCTTTACAACATGTTGGCCCTTCTTTTTTTTTAGAGCCTATCGAATGACAATAGTACGCTTAGTCAAATCACAAAGTTTCTCGCCCCAAGACTCAGCAACACAACTCTTTGCACGCTCATCATCACTGTATTTCACTCTAGGATAACTATTGGTTTCGGGTGACAACTTTCAATGTGGAGACACAGCTTAGTTTGAGCGCCTTTATTAAAACTCCGTACACCCAAACCATTCCATTATTCGCCATCAAGAGGACCTAACGGGACTGTGTTTGGGGATTTTTTTGTACTTGACTTCGCGTTATTTTTTCTTTTCTTCCATTTTTTTTTTCACTTAAAATCAAACAATGTCTGCACCCGCACAAGACCCTGTTGAAGACCTTACTCAAAAAGCCAAGGAAATCTTCTTGGAGTAAGTGGCAATTTCTTTTCTCAAACGAAACAAACTTATTTATCATTCAATCAAAAAAAGTGATGAAGGTAAGCCTATCACCAAGAGTGCCTACAAGAAGCTTCAAAAGGATAAGGAGAAGGCCGAAAGAAAGGCTGCTACTGCTGCCAAGATTGCTGCCGAAAAGGCTCAAAGAGAAGCCAACAATGTCGTAAGTTTTTTTTTCTGTTTCATGCTTTAATTTTCTAAAAAAGAAATCTATAGGATTTCTCTTCTGACCGTTATGGTAAACTTCCTATGAACCAATCTCAAACCCGTACCGGTAAGTAAAATTCATCTATAAAAAAGAAAGGATGTAACGAAAGTGGGGGGAGAGAGAAAGAGAGCAATTGGACTAATTTCAAAATGCCTGATGTCAACAAAGATACCAAGTACGAAGATATCGATACCATCAATGCTTCTCGTGAAGGTGAAACAGTTACCATGCGTGTCCGTGTTCAAACCTCTCGTGCTACTGGTGGTAAGATGTGTTTCTTCGTCTTCCGTCAAAACGTCTCCACCATTCAAGGTATCATCACTGCTGACGAAAAGACCATCTCTAAGCAAATGGTCAAGTACTGTGTCGGTATCACTCCTGAATCCATTGTGTTGGTTCAAGGTAAGATTGTGAAGCCTGTTGAAGAAGTCAAGAGTTGTACTATCTCCGACGCCGAACTTTCTATCGAAAAGATCCATGTTGTCTCTGAAGTCAACGTTCGTCTTGCCTTCTCCTTGGAAGATGCCACTCGTCCTGAAAGTTCTTACGAGGATCAAGAAAACCAACTTGCTCGTGTCAACTTGGACACCCGTCTCAACAACCGTGTCCTCGATCTCCGTACAACCACTAACCATGCCATTTTCCGTTTGCAATCTGCTGTTGGCTTGCTCTTCAGAGAGTTCTTGTCTGAGCGCGGTTTCATGGAAATCCATACACCCAAGTTGATCGGTGCTGCCTCTGAAGGTGGTTCCAACGTCTTCAAGGTCAGCTATTTCAAGACAAGTGCCTACTTGGCTCAATCCCCTCAACTTTACAAGCAAATGTGTATTGCTTCTGACTTTGGTCGTGTCTTTGAAATTGCTCCCGTCTTCCGTGCTGAAGATTCCAACACACACAGACACATGACTGAATTCATGGGTCTTGATATGGAAATGGCCTTCAACGAACACTACCATGAAGTTTTGGAAGTTTTGGAAGAATTGTTTGTCTACATCCTTACTAACTTAAAGGCACGTTATCAAACCGAAATCGATGTTGTCAAGAAGCAATACGAATTCGAAGATTTCGAATTCTTGCCCAAGACTCTTCGTTTGACCTTTGCTGAAGGTATCAAGATGTTGAGAGAAGCTGGTGTTGAAGTTGATGACTTTGAAGATTTGAGCACAGCCAACGAAAAGTTCTTGGGTAAGCTCGTCAAGGAAAAGTACCACACTGATTTCTATGTCCTCGACAAGTTCCCCTTGGCTGTCCGTCCTTTCTACACCATGCCTGATCCTAACAACCCTGGTTACTCTAACTCTTATGATTTCTTCTGGCGTGGTGAAGAAATCTTGTCTGGTGCTCAACGTATCCATGATCCTGAATTCTTGACTGAACGTGCCAAGGAACACGGTGTTGATATCTCCACCATCCAACCTTACATTGATGCCTTCAAGATCGGTGCCCCTCCTCACGCTGGTGGTGGTATCGGTTTGGAACGTGTTGTCATGTTCTACCTTGGTCTTGGTAACATTCGTCGTTCTAGCTTGTTCCCTCGTGACCCCAAGCGTTTAGAGCCTTAAGTCCGTTGTAATTTAGAAACAAAATTGTATATTTAAATAAAAATAAAAAAGAGAATTCCTTTATTATTTATTCAAAAATAGGTAATTCGATACCAAATGTCTCAACGACTGGTTGATTGAAGCGAGCATTGGCTTCAAGCTCATAGAGAGCCTCCATATCTTCTTCTTCTAGCTTGTAGCTTGTGATATCCAAATTCGTCTTCATGCGCTCCACATTCACACTCTTGGGAATGACAGTGATGTTTCTTTGAACAGCCCAGGTCAAGACAATCTGACCTGCATCTCGCTTGTACTTTTCAGCCAACTTCTGGACAACAGGGTGCTTTAGCAGGTTGGTAAAATGGGCCAAGTGCTTTGGTAGCTTGGTGTAGACAGCGTTACCAAAAGAGCTATAGGCAATAATGTGAAGGTCTTGCTTTTGAGCCCAATCGATCAAGCGCTTTTGTTGCAAGTAAGGATGATGTTCGATTTCAAGCACGGCAGGACGAATTTTGGCGTAAGTAAGCAAGTCCATGATCAATTGCACATTGAAATTGGAGATACCGATATTGCGAACGAGACCGGCTTCTACTAACTTTTCCATTTCGCGCCAGCAATCTTGCATAGGTGAATTTTCTAAAGGAAGTTCCTTGTCCTTATTGAGGAATGTCAAGTTCTCTCTAGGGTTTACATAGGCAGCAGGAATAGGGACTGATTCGAGAACAATAAGCAAAAAAAAAAAGTAAAAAATCAAGAAATGAATTACTTACAATGAATAAGGTACAGGTCGATATAATCTACTCCATAGTTTTCAAGTGTAACATCAAAGGCTTCCTTCACATGATCTTTGCCATGGAAATTATTCCATAGTTTACCGATAACTTCTTATGTGTCAATTATCATCCCGAGAAGATAAATTCTTTTAAAACTTACTAAATAATTCTTCTCTCTTGACAAGTCCATCTTGAATTGCTCTTCTGACACCTTTGCCTACTTCGGCTTCATTACCATACAAAAGAGCACCATCAATTAAACGATAACCAACTTTAATAGCATTGTAAATGACTTCTTCGGTTTCATCCGCCTTAATTCTAGCTGTACCAAAACCAACCAAGGGCATTTGGTCGCCAGTGCGGTTCAATTGGGCATGTGTCTTCAATACGTTAGGACTCATAATGTGATTCTAAGAAACAGAGAAGAAAAAATAACCATAATAAAGGAGATGAACTGTAGCTTTATACCTTTTTTTTTAAATCACTGTTACGCTATCCTTTTAGTTATTTTTTTTTATGCACGCAAATGACATCACTAATAAGTTGGTATATGATTTATTGACATGTTGCAAATACAAAGAAAGAAAAAAAACGTTCAAATTTTGCCTTTATCAATATAGTCTTTAAATTGAAAGCATGGATCGTCTTTTAAGAATGGATGCCTTAAAAGGTCAGCAGCAGTTGGTCTTTGAAGAGGATCACTAGAAAGAAGGATTAGTAAGCTTTCTCTTCTTAAACTTTATACTTACATGACAAAACATTGCTGTAAGAAATTTTCAGCATCTTCTGATATATGATTGGGTATTGTAGGAGAATTCAATTTACCGAGCTATTTTAAGAGGATTAGAGGTTAAAATCAAGAAGAATAGAATATAAAAAAAAAAGTTACGTTATAGAGAGCAGCTATCTGATTGAAGGCAATCCAAGGTCGCTGACCTGTAAGCATCTCAATCACCGTACAACCAAGGCTCCAGATATCCACTTTGGCACTATAAGGTTCATTCTTCACTACTTCAGGTGCCATCCAGTAGATAGATCCTCGCAAGGACATGCGTGAATTTTGATCATACACTTCTTCATAATCATTCTTTTTGGACAATCCAAAGTCAGATATCTTGCAGATACCATCTGCCTCTACTAATATATTAGCTGCCTTGATATCACGATGCAGAATGTGTCTTGAATGAAGGTACTCTAACCCCAAACAAATCTGCCGAGTAAAATAACGTGTCAAGGGTTCATCAAAAGCCCCTTGCAGTGCCAGTCGACTGGCCACACTCCCACCAGAGACATAATCGAGAAAGATGTTGATAACGCCCTCTGCTTCATCATAGCCATAGCCTAAATACTGTACAATATGCTCATGGTCTAAGTTACGCAACATCATGATCTCTTGATAAAGTGCCTCTACTACATCGTATTGTTGTGGGTGCATCTGATCTGTCTTGGGGACCTCTACCTGCTTGACAGCAATGACTTCACCTGTATCTACATTGAATGCCAGATAGACACGGCCAAAGGAACCTTTGCCAATCATTTTACCTCGAATCCATTGTACTGTTGTATCGGTAGGTGTGGCATGATGGGATAGACTGATATGTTCAGAGACAGAGGGTAGTCTGGCAATCACATGTGCTGCTCGAGATGTCTTTTTTAACTCAATGACCCGTTGACCCCATAGTTTGGTACTCTTTCGACGACTGATGCCCTTTTGTCGCGTCAAATGAGTGTATTTGCGACTGGCTTCACGAGCGACTAAGCGAATGGACTTTGTGTCTGTGGTAGGCAAGACCACTTCTTTATCGAGATCTTGACTGTCAAAATAATCCTCCATGTGTTGCACCACCATCTCAGCAGGAGGTCGTTCACCCCAGAAATGGGTTTTGCTTTTGTCTGTCTGATGATAAGAAGGTGCTCTGGGTTGATGAAGGTAATTTGAAGGTGAAGGTGTATGTGCATCCTTGCTGGTGGCGAGTGGTTGAGAGCATGGTGGTACAGCCCAAAGTGAACTATGGGCATCCATTGAAGGTGGATCTGAAAGTTGGACACCTACTGATCTTTCACAGGATGATTTCTTGATTACTTGACGGTGTAATGGCTTATAAGGAGGAAGAGGAGGAGAAGACCTTGGTAGACGATAATGAGAGAATTGACTAAATGATCCTCTTTTTTTTTAAACAAGAAAACTTTAACTTTTACTTCATTCTATTCCCCCCCTCTTCTCCTCTTCCAAGTTATTTTTTTTTTAATTGACTTACTTTTGTCTATATTTCTGAGGTGTACCTGAAG
Organism: Choanephora cucurbitarum; assembly: GCA_025331435.1. Classification (NCBI taxonomy): domain Eukaryota; kingdom Fungi; phylum Mucoromycota; class Mucoromycetes; order Mucorales; family Choanephoraceae; genus Choanephora; species Choanephora cucurbitarum. Next base: position 71,924 of record JAIWNI010000032.1, read on the forward strand.
GTGATTTACCTAGTTCAGGTGTGGATAAAGCCAAATGACTGTTACTATAGAGTTGAGCAATGGGTCGAACAAGAATACGTTCATTTGCATTATGATCAGCAATAGAGCAAATATACATGAGTTCTTGAGGATCCATAGGCCCACCTAAGAATAAAATCAGTATCTAATTTAAATTGAGAGATGTGTATCCTTACTGGCATAACCACTGTTTTCATGATAGAAATAATGATGATGAATATCACCGATGATTTTGAGACGATTCAAGATGTGATGTTTGATGGCTACTGGATCTCGCATGTTAGTCACATTGAGACTATACCAAGTCTCTCGATCTGTCGTGATCTGAATACGCTGAGCAGTAGACTAATTTGTATAGAAAATATCAATATCGTCATGTCATTTGTTTTATAAGGAATTGTCTAAGTCACCTTTTGTTGATTAGGAGAAGAAGGGGTATGCTTATTTGTGGGAGAATGCCAACTTGCATAAGATGCCCAAAACTTAGAGACTTTATCAGGTGTAGAAGAGACACGTGCAGGAATAGCAGGCGGCCTGTTCATCTCTTCATCCTCTTCATCCTCTTCTTCTTCGTCGTCGTCATCTTGCCGTGAAGTATGATAGAGGGTAGGTGCTGATTGTTGTGTGTGTGCATAGAGACAGTAGTGTTGATGAGAACGTTGAAAGGTGGCTTTTAGTTTAGAGAAAGCAGCCTTGGGTGAATAGGTCAGACGTGTAGGTGATTTTCGAGTGAGATCAATTGAAGAAGAGGAAGAAGGGGAAGAATCAGCCGAATAGGTGTCCATGATTAACATTGTATCGTTTAAATGTAGAGAAAGATGACTTGAAAAAGGACTCTTATAGACTAAATCGTGTTCATCTCCTCCTCCTCTTCTTGCTACCACTAATACTCCTCTTCTTTCATCTTCTCCCGTTGTGGTAGTGGTAGTGATTGATTCTCCTAGTCTAGGTTGATATGGGTGTAAATTGGTGTTGATCGAAATCTATTTAAAGGTGAGATGAATGGATTACTATCTTTTCTTTTTTTTTTTAAATAGATTACATTAGTAGGTGTTGTAGGCGTAGGTTGTGTGCTAGGCAACAAGGATCTAATTTCTTTTAAAAGTCTCCGTCTCTCATAATAAGTTGTCATAGTTCTATAGATCTGATATGTTAATGATGTTTATCAACCTATTTTCTAATGTTGCCAAACCTGGGCAAGTACTGCACAAGTTCTGCAAGTGTGACGTGAAGGAATCGTTCATGGCAAATCTCATATTCTAATCCAGAAACAAAATCAGGGTTTTTTCTTTTTTTTTAAAAAAATATCTTACTTTCAAATGTAGATATAAAATGACCCCAGCCTCTTTCTTCAAGCCATTGACTCACTTTCTCTTGATGCCAGTGTACGCCTAATTTTGCCTGCACCTTGTTTTCATTAAAAGATCGCATACAAACTACTCAAGTCATTCAGACAAAAGAAAGAGAAGAGAGAAAGAGAGAGAGAGAAAAGAAAGAGGCAAGTGTTTGTTGTTCGTGTTTGAAATAAGAAACAAGAAAGAAAGAAAGAAAAGAGAAAAAGAAGGGATACGATTTAGGAGAAATAATGAAGATCAAAAGGCAAAATTTGATGTTACACTTGCTTTCGGAAATCATGCAGCTGACTTTCTAGATGACATTTCATGTGGAAAATAAATTCCATAGGCTCTTGTTTCAAAAAACAGTGAGAAAAGTAAATAAATAAGCTATCTGGATTGAATCCGAGACAACATAGGTATGTCAATACTAACCTGATAGTCTATTTCAGATAGTAAGCCTATGTTTCTCTTATAACAGCATTCTCTTTACAAAAAAGGGATAAGCATGAACAAAATGGGCGTAAGAAGAAAAAAGAGAGAGAGAAGGAGAAGAGAATTTAACTGAACAATGAAAAGCAGCATGGTTTCTTCCTTTATTAAGCAGTCAGTTATAGTATCAGATGATCTACTGACTTAATTAAAGTAAATTAACGCTCATGTTCAAAACAGAAGTTAAAACTAGTTTAGAGAAGATGACAAAAGTTATTTAAAGAACAATGAAAATCTTTCCATAAGCCAATCAAATGGTATATTCTCTTTTTTTTTTCTTTTCTTTTATTTTTTGTTATATAGAAAAGCAGGTTTGTGTGGAAATAATGCCTTGTTGTGTCATGGCATCAATCAGTGCTTGTAATGGTTGAACCTCTTTCCTGCTTAACAAATCAAATTCGCTGGCAAAGGATATAAAATGCGCAAATAGCGAATTTAAATGAGGCTCCTCATGCAGTGATAATATCTTGTCATAGTGATGATAATATATGTGAGCAAACAATCGAAACAGTTGCTCGAATATTCGTCTGATCAGAAAGGGAAAATCGTGAGGGAAATCTCGGCCGGCTTTTGTTGGAAATAGAGATTCATCCTCCATCATGCTCTGTATACTGGATGCCATAGAATCAATGTATTGAGGTGCACACAGTTTTATCTTTTTTGAAGAAGCATCAATCCAAGTATACTCAGTACTAAATACACCTTTCATTCTTTAGTTTCTTACTGTCTACACACACATAATGTATTACCTAGATCCTGCAGACATGACTGGACATGTATAAGGTGTACAGAAATCAGTAATGGAACCATAAAACATATTTAGGTGATTGAAAAACTCAAAGGCTATAAAAAGAGAGAGTGAATTCTTCTATTGTCTATGTCTTCTAAAATCACTTACTGTTAAATGCAAGCCATTCATTGACATCAATGTATTTAGGTAGTTCAGTAAGCAACCTAAAATTGCCTTTTACTAGTGTGTGCGTTACATAAGGTGGTGTCAGAAACAGTGGTTTCGAATCTATTTGCATGGCATTGACGTGATTGGCATTCTTTGTCTTTGAAAGTTTGTTCTTTTTTCCACCCAAGCTAACCTGACTCATTTAGTCATCTGAGTTTCCTCTCTCTCACTTTCTAATCTCTCTGTGTATAATATACCTAAAGCTTAAGAAACTCATACTGTTCGTCTTTCTTCTTTTTCTTTATATGACCTATACAAAAAAAGAGAGAGAGAGAGAGAAAGGAGGGAAGTGAATAGAAGAGAAGTTTTTAAAAAGCCAACATTTTAAGTTCAAGTTCGGACGATTCTATTTTATTCAGGCCCTCTATCAATTGGCGCATTTAAGAGTGAGAAGAGAGAGAGAAAAAAAAATATGACTAAGTGCAAAGCAGACAAGGTAATTTTTTTTTTTACTGAATTTAGGTCTAACTTGTTATACAAATATCAGTTTCTCTTGTGCCCATTTCTCTATTGGTTCTGTACCAAGTAAGGATAGAAAGAAAGGCTCATGTCAAGAGCAAAACATTGAGACTAGCCTTATTACAGTAACTTCAATATAATGCTTGCTCTTCTTTAAGTAGAACTTTGGTTTCTTTTGATTTGTTCCAACATATTTAGAGCAAACTGCTTTTGTGAGTCCAAGTACACTTGAATTCAAGAATATATGCTCAATAGAGAGTAACTTTTATCAAGAATATCAACACTTTTAAATATAGCAATTATTGTACCACCTGCTATTAAATCTACTTTTCTTTTGAACAGTATGACTCGGGAATAAGTCTTGATGACATAATAGGCTCGAGTAACATAAGGAACGAGAAGAAAGAGAGAGCGTCTTTGATCTTATTACCTTCTTTTTCTTCTCTACAAATAATATAAAAATAACTAACCAGATAAACAAGTTATTCTCTTGTACACAAAAGAAGTTGTCAATAACCTCCTCTCCTCTTTTCACAGTTTATTCTTTTTTTTTTTTAAGAGAAATCGAAATAGTAGTTATGTCATTTCTGCAGCATAAGCAACACCTTCACTGTACCAAACAACAATGCCCTTTCTGAGCTCTTTTTGCCAAAGTACACCTTTGTATTGGAAAGTCCAGAAGCTCCAGAAGACAATCATCATTAAACCACCTATCGTGCTGACCAGCAACAATTGAATGATATGGTGAATCTGAAACAAGTACTTGAACGCATACCCATCCCACTTGGCTAGCCCAATATAAACCAGAGCCCAAAAGCTACCTGTCCCTAACAGACACCAGACACGAAAGACAAACAGACGAAAACTACCTAGCTCCCATAGTCTTTCCTTTCTTTTTCTTTTCTTTTTACTTCTTTTGTCGTTTCTGTCTTCATTGTCTTTGGAATCCAGTTGATTGGTGAATTCCCAGACAAGGATACCCCATGCATGGCGTCTTTCTAACATGAGCATCCAGAACAGGAAAGTAGTGGTCTTGTTAAAGCCTGTTACATACAGTCGTTCAGAAAACAGGTATTCAGACAATAGCCAACCTGTACAATACAACCAAGTTCCATAGATCACACAATGGCGCTCAATTTGAAGCCAGCCAAAAACGTGTGCCAATAAGTGTGTTATATGGAACAGAAGATGAAATAAGATAAAGACAGGCGGGAAAGTATATCCCCATGGAAATGGTTGGATATACACAATATGTGCTGATAATAATATAATGGCAAATGATAGGGTATATGTAATGTATGAATAGGATAGTTGGCTTCGTTTCTGATTAGTTTGACTATACCATTTACTATAGACTTCTACACTTACATCATGCGAGTGCTTTTTAATATAGGAATTTCATCATTTTCATCTGTATGATAGCCTTCATCTGATGTATAAGAATCAAATGAACGGTGTGTATTGGGTGGAATATCTGATTCATACGATTGATTTGTCACCATATAGAAGAGATAAAATAAGTATGAAAATACAAAGAAAAAAAAGTTTATCTCCACTTTATATATAGATCAGTTATTTTCACGTGAATTTGAAATGGGGAGAGGGATCGGAAACTATAACTACGAAAAGCTGTCACGTTTGCAAATCAAGTAGTCTAGAAGAGGGGGTTTGCCTTCAGAGAAGGTTTACAGGGAGAAAACGTCAGGGCAGACAACTGTGTCAGAATGTAACGTGTATAGTTCTCGGTTTGTTAAAGGAAAAAAGTGTAATGAAAGAGGGGGGGTATTGAGAGAGATTGATGAAAATTAGCCATACCGAGTCATAGATAACAAGATACTATAACGATAGGCAATCACCCGCTTATCGAAGAAAATGTATAGAAGAAGCAACTTCATAAACTGTTATCATTGAACTGAGAAGAAGAAGACTTCTTTGTTTATGCCTGTGTTGTTAACTACGAACAAGGAGTTAAGGCACTTGAATATCATGTACATTTGTTTAGCTATTCTTATTTGGATGATAGTACTAATAAAGAAAGAAGGTGCTTTTGGCTCATATGACAGGTGTAATGTATAGCTATATATATTTCAAAGTGATCAAGTTTTAATGAGAACATAAAGCAAAAGAGAGAGAGAGCATCTTTAAGGTGGACTTGAGATTGTATGAAATCAATTCAGGCTGTATGTATGCGTTTTATTAGCTATTCTTGTTGAGAGAGAGATTGCGACCTGTTTATCAACTCAAGATCTGCTTAGCAATGTTTATATTCAACAATAGGACCGCCAATATCAGACACTTCTGGCAAAGTACAAGTCAAATCAAATACTTTGGCCAAGACGATCTTATAAATCTTTTGCACATTAATGGACTCTGCTGTTGAACAAAACACAAGGGGCGCTTTCATGGCTCGAGAATACTTTCTTGCCTAATCAAGGTTGTGTTTGGATTAGTTTTAATCGAAAATGAGTTCAGGTACATTGTTACGTGCCTGTCGTGTAATTTCATCTTGATCCTCATAAGCTAAATCAACAAACTCATCATATTTTGTGCCCACTAGCACAGGAATAGCACTCTAAATACACATATAAGAATGAGATGGGTCAATATCATTGTCATTATCGTTTTCTGTTTAAAAAAAGGTATACCTTATTCAGACCTCTTGCTTGTCTATACCATTCTCGTAGATTGTTCAATGTTGATTTTCTGGCCAAGTCAAACGTAAACAATATGGCTACAGCATCACCACATACTAATGGCATCATACTAGCAAACTCTTTTTGTCCTATAAAGAGATACGATTTAACTTTGTCTAGTCTCGTTTTCATTATTGTCTTACCTCCCAAATCCCATATACTAAATGTAATTTCTGTTTGACGAATCACAACAGTTTTCTCCATGAAATTTACACCTAAACCCGCATACAAAAGAAGGGCTAAGTTTTCGTTGTATATCATCTTTCTTTTGTTTTGGCTTATTTACCAAGTGTTTGTGTATATTCTGTATCGTATGCCCCTTCTGCATATTTTATCATCAAGCTTGTCTTACCAATCTGTGCATCTCCAATGATTCCCATTTTCAGGATAACACTATCCTTTGTTAGTTACAAGAAAAAAAAAGGAATCAAGTTGTTTCACCATCACTTGTGGTTCCTTATACCTGCTGTTTGGGACAGAGCTTTCGCCTGTATTTGCTGAAGGAAGCGAGCTGGTGGGTGTTACTGTTGATGAACTTTCATGAGAGGTCATTGTTTGATTTTTTTTTCGAAAAGAACTTGAAGAGATTCGAGTTAAGCAGAAGAGAAATAGAGATAGCAAGAGAAAAGAAAAGAGAAAAAGATATTGACTACCAATTGTAGATTTTAATGGCTACAGGAGTAAATCAGTAATTCATTGTTTGTTCCATAATTGATTGTTTAAATGAATTTAATCTAGTTTTCTTTTCTTTTTCATCTTATTCACAGCATGCAACCTACTTGATATTTTTTATCGGCGTTCAATAGATGTCTAACAGCGTTAGAGACAAACAATTCTTGCATACAATCTGAAGCTGAAAACAACTTGGTTACTCCTCCAAGAGAAATGACTTATTTTTTTTAGTGTTGAACCAAATGTAAGAGGGTAAAATTCTTTTGACTGTAGAACATTGCTATTTCTACTCTGTAATGAGATACGTGCTTAATTCTTACAGAGAACATGTTGAACGGCAAGGCTGACTATACCTACGAGAACTGTAGACCCATAAAGATAAAAGTTCAAATCTCTTTATTTTTAATATAATCAACATTTTTTGTAAACAACCTAGGTAAGCTATGAATTAATACTATCACTGTGACAAAAAAGAATTGACTGAGATGATAGCTAAATGTACTCAATCCTTCAGCTATTTAAATCGTTGAATGATGAAGGTATTTAGCTATATTCAAGTTATTTTGTTCGTAGTGTACTTCTAGAGCAGAAGTGTCTATAGAAAGAAGTCTCTTCAAAGCTTTGTTAATAGTTGTCTTCTTCAAAAGATCTTCAATGTTACCTTGGCGCAATCTTTGTTTGTACTACTGAATGTTTTGTCTTACATCCAAACTGAATAGCGACAAACTCAATCGTTTGACACTGTGACAATACCTTCAATTGTCTCAGGGTAATGGGATAATAATTTCTGACTTGCCAGTCTCTATTGTAGGTCCGGAATCAAGTTTCTAGCCTGAACATACTCTGACAACAAATCTTCCTTTAACAATGTTCGCTCTGCAAACTCCCAATTTTTTTTAATTTTTTGTTTTATTTTGTCTTTTTTTGAATACTACTAAATGTATAGAAAGAGTGCATGCGTGTGATGTGTGTATATACTAAAGGAAGAGCGTAAGAGAGAAAGGGAGATGAAGAAGATATTAAGCAGCTTAGATAAGATCAGCAACGTTCATGGGCATTTCTTCAATTTGAGTGTTGTAGAATTGTTCAATATCTCTCATGGCACGGACATCATCGCTGGAAACGAAGTTGATAGCAACACCCTTACGACCGAAACGACCACCACGACCAATTCTGTGAATGTAGTTTTCACGGTTAGTGGGCAAATCGTAGTTGATAACCAAGGAAACTTGTTGGACATCAATACCACGGGCCAACAAATCGGTGGTGATCAAGACACGAGAAGAACCAGAACGGAATTCCTTCATGATAACATCACGTTGACCTTGGTCCATATCACCGTGCAAAGCAGAGACAGTGAAATCACGGGCTTGGAGCTTTTGAGTCAACCAGTCGACCTTTCTACGGGTGTTACAGAAAATAACGGCTTGGGTGATGGTGACAGTTTCGTAAAGATCACACAAAGTATCCAACTTCCAGTCTTCCTTATCAACAGCAATGTAGAATTGCTTGATACCTTCCAAAGTCAATTCATCACGCTTGACCAAAATTCTAATAGGGTTTCTCATGAACTTCTTGGTAACTTCCAAGACGTCAGCGGGCATGGTAGCGGAAAGGAGGACAACTTGAGTAGATTCAGGCATCAATTGGAAGATATCGTAGATTTGATCCTTGAAACCCATGGACAACATTTCATCAGCTTCATCCAAAACGAACAACTTCATGTGCTTGGTGTTGAAAGCACGTCTGTTTTGGATCATATCCAAGACACGACCAGGAGTACCAACAACAACTTGAACACCAGATTGAAGAGAGGCAATGTCTTCACGGATGTTGGTACCACCAATACAAGCGTGAGACTTAATGCCCATGAAATCACCCAAGGCCATAACGACCTTTTGGATTTGAAGAGCCAATTCTCTGGTAGGAGCCAAGATCAAAGCTTGAGGTTCCTGGAGGGAAACATCAATAGATTGGAGGACGGAAATGGAGAAAGTGGCGGTCTTACCAGTACCAGACTGGGCTTGGGCAATAACATCGTGACCCTTGATAACGGGCATAATAGCACGTTGTTGAATAGCAGAGGGTCTTTCGAAACTATAGACCGTAAAGTAGAGAGTTTGAGTATCTTTTCCACTTTACAATAACTCTTCCCTCATATTTGTACATATGCTCGAGAACTAAATCAAGTATAACTTACCCGTATGCATAAACACCACGAAGAAGTTCGGGCTTGAGGTTCATGTTATCGAAGTTGTCGATAACTTCTTCCCAGTTGGACTATAGACAGAAAAAATTTTTTAGTACATGATATAACGTTTTCAAGACTATCTCTTACTTCGATTTCGTTATCTTGGAGTTCTTGCAAAGGTTCGTTACTATTCGATAGAAAGAAAGTCAAGCGATTTAGTAAGCTAAGCTAGCCATCCTTATGTCTCTTCTTTTTACCTCATATTGAATAATAGGTTAAAGAGAAAGAGAAAGAAGAAAAAAATTTCAAAAAAAAAATAGTCTAGGGGTTTGAATCTCAAATTAGTACGTCACATTTTAAGCCTTCTTTTTTTTTTAGGTGAAAGAGAATGACCCTTTTTAAGGAAACCTTTCCTCTTTCTTTATCAGATATGACTATGCGGTTTTCAGTACTTCCGCAGCCTACAAAAATTAAAAAGATCGACTGCGATAAGTTCTTTTTTTTTCTTCAAATCTATTGTGAGCATATGAAGTTCAATGAATGTTTCTTAAAGGAAATGAACGTGAAGGTTTTTCTTCTAAGTGAGAGTGTTATTAGCTCTGTTGAATCGCTGGATCATATAAACATTCTGTTTCGTAGCTTTCACGCTAGTATTTGCTTTCATTCACTGTTTTTTTTTTCGAAGTAAATGGGTCTGTTTTATTAAACTATTCAATGTGGATTATGTTCTTGCTACGGTTGAGCTTTTCTTATGTAGCTTCATCATGCCCTGAAATTTATGTGTATCGTTGTAGTGACAATGCTAGCGGTTCCATTCCCTTTTTCTTTTGAGAAAAAAAATCAACTCTTACATCTGAACCTCATACAAATCAATCTCATTGTCAACTCGTACCTTGCTTGCTACTATTGTCTACTTGTTGTATTCAGCTACATGTGGTCATCGAACTTTCTTATGCTGGCATAATGTTACTTCAACTGTGGACTTGCTCTATTTGGGAAGAAGAAAAAGGAGTGACCTGCATCAAATGACTGTCCATATGATATGAACATGAGATGTAGTCATTGTACTGAAGACATTTTAGTCTTATACAATGAAACAGGTTTTTCTCATATTCAGTTAGTCTCTCATCTGAAGGATAATCCATTGTTTCTTTATCGTGTAAATAACTTTATATTTCTCCTTTACCAACTAAAGGCTCAGACCAATCATGTATGTAAACATAGCTTGATTTGAAGGCAATTCTCTTTTATCTATCATTCAAAGACGAACACTGCCAAGCAGTGCGAAAAGTGGATGTACTAAATTTTAGTAGACTGTATCATCTGAGTTTGCAATAAGATTTAAAACGAAAGAGAATGTATAATACAAGGATGGCTTAAGAAGTCCAAATGGAGGCATGCACATATATCCAGATCGACAGTTTCATGAGAGAGATGGACATTCTTGGGGCTTGAAGATTGATTTACTCAGGCTTCTCTTTTTTTGGTTTTGCTACAACAAAGCAGGTGGTACCCAAGTGCCATCGAGAATGTTCTACAACCTCTAATTTTTGTTTGACCCGCTCATCTTCAAATAAGCTCATAATATCTCTGTTCCACCAGCAACCCCATTGTTTGACATGCTTGTCTGCATTTGAGTCTAATAGACGGTTAAGCCAATCATAATGAGAACGACCGTGTTCTAACAAAAGCACGCGTGATTCTTCTGATCGGCACGAATCAGCCATCTGAACAAGTGCCTCTACAGGATCACCACAAGAACACAGACCAAACGTGTCTACTACTGTATCATACTTCTTTGTCTTCTTCTCTTCTATGCTGACTGTCTCAAAGAATGCTTGATGAAATCTGTCTTTGTAAGACCCGAGGAACTTGGCTTTTGCCTCATCCAACATAGGCTCATGTCTATCTGTGAAGGTAGCTGACTGTACTTTGTTGGGTTTATAGTAATCAAAGTTTCGACCTGTGCCTGTTGATACTTCCAAGACATCACCCTAGCAAGTCAAAATCAATAGTATAAATGTACACATGCTTATGTAAGTAAAGTGATAATATATTGATACACATATATATTTACTTGAGCTTTTCCAATCAGCCAACGTCTTAAAAGTCCAACACCCATCACAATCTCATCCCAGCCGATCTCTTGATCGTACTTTTTGGCAACACTCTGCCATATATTGGCAGTATCGAAACTAGAAGGTGTTAAGCTGGGATCTTGTGCGCCTTTTCCTGACACCATGTCGTTTGTGTCATTCTTGCTCTTGAATACAAGCATACTAACATAAGCAGCAGACACATAGAGAACTGCTCCGCCCATCAGGACGGGACCTAGCTTTGGTTTAGGTTTAGGAGAAGGTGTAGGCTTAGGAGTGTTGATAGGTTTATATTTGAGGCCTGCTGATGCTGCTTTGGTAAATGCCTTTCTCGTAGACATAATAATTTTTAATAAAGAAAAAAACAACCATTGAAAACTTCAAATTAAAAAAAATTGCAGCACATACACTAATGATTGGTTTGAATAGTAAAATTAGACGTCTTGCACAAAGATGCGCGTTGGACAACACAATCCTTTCTCCTTCTTTGCTGCTTCCATGTGAATGATTAATTAATCAGCCATTGCCAAGATATTCAAGACCAATATACAAGGGCTGTTTCTCTCGACTGCATTAAGAGCATCATAAGAAAAAGAATGCAGAGATGGAAAGAAAGAAAGCCAAAGATTAAGAGTTGAAATAACGATAATAATACAATGAATTTATTAAAGACAAGTTTTTCTCTTGCGCAATGAGTACACAGGTACTCCTCTTTGTATAGCCTTAATGACTTCAATGTCATTGGCTATTATCTTTCTTATGCTTAGCATCAGATGCAAGATTGGTATGTGCTTGCTGGAGAATTCATTGATGCTGGTGGGAAAAGCAAGGTGTGTCGAGCGCTTCACAACAAACAAGGAGCCTTTAGCCTTCTCCAGAGCCATTGCCTGGATATTGTTGCTTTATCGAACAATCAAAGTTGTTAGTACTTGTCTAATTGTTTATGATGTGTACTTACAATCGATTACAATACCCACATGTCTGACGGCAACGGCTTGCTTTTGGAGCATTACAGGGCGCTTGAAGTATGCTTTCTGTAATACCTTGGTCTCAAATTCACTTGATTGAGCGCCAATCTCAACACATCCAAGACGGCGATTGCAGTATTGGAAGCTCATGTCGGGGATTTCACAAGCTTCCTTCCTTGTAATAGGCTTAGTGTCACCAATGCTTCTACTGCTGTTTGTAGTCGATGACACTTCATTTGACTGAGAGTGCCTTGAAAAGTTAATGAGACAAAAACTAGGCTCGTGTTTATCAGGTGAAGAGAAAAAGTGTTAAACGCGCAAAAAAGTCTTTTTCATTTTTTTCTTCATTTCCTAAGGCCTAAATAATACTCCGTATAAAACGCCAAAAAGAATTTGGATTACACTGAAAGTCAAGGGTTCAATCATAATCAGTTGAGTCTACTTTGCAAGCAATCTTTGAATAATGATAAAAATAAAGACATAAAGTCTTTGGCTCTAAACATATCAATTTCTCAAAGTCTTTGCTTCTTCTTTCAGTTTATGATTTGTTTTTTTACTACTAAAACCTATGGTGTTATACTAAAAGAAAGTGTATGTGGCTGTCTATCTTTATGGAAATTAAGCAGAAAATATCAGCAATATGTCTATCATTGCTCATGTCGCTTGTGCACAGGGAATTGAAAGGAAAGATATCAAACATTGCTTTGAAATAAACTTAAGTGTAACTAACTAGTCAAGGCAATATTTACTTAATACAGCAAAGTGATGCCATTTAATCGCGATAATAGTGTAATTAATAAAATGACGTACAAATCCTTATTGTCAGCCGAGGCATAAAAAAAAGCATTGAGTCATTTATTTTTTCTCAACTCGTCTTAAGGCATGATGTTACGGATTCGGATTTTACAACCTGCTTTGTTTCTATTTGAAAAGAAAGTTTAAAGGATTTGCTTCTGACGTGTAAGGTACCAATCATTCTTTTATTTGATAAAATGAAATTCCACTAAATTTCAATGCTGTAGTACTCTACCATCAATCATATAAATATTCACATATTTTTCATGAAAAGCTTCTTTAGCTATTGGCTGTGTTACATAGTTTCAGCTCCTGGCATATTTGCTCAATCAACTTTGAAAGCCATTAAACAATGACTTTTCTTTGAATGTATCAATTCATTTGCTTCAGTGGAACAATTCAAGAGCCCTTTTAAACACCAATCTCTTTCTTTGTCTACTATCAAAAAGCCCTCTTAAAAGCTTCTTAACAGATCTTCCTGCTTCTCGAGTCTCATAGGCTCAGGTGTGCCAATTTCTACTTACTGTATTCTGTAATAAATTCATTCATTGAGATTCTATTTGTCTGAATTCGAAAAGCTGTAGCTTTCATTCAAGCCTCGGTTTATCCCGGTTACATTTTTATCCATAGCAAAATTCACAAGTCGCATAAATATTATGGCCTTGTGATCAACACCTAACTGTACTTGGAAAAATAACAAATCCTTTAATCGCATAACTGCTTTTGTATGAAATTGACAATGTCTATCCTTCGAACAGAATGATCTGTCACCGATATACTTCAATTGCCTTTTTTTTTCTTTAGTATTATTTAGCTATGATTTTGCTCTTTGGAGGATGCTAAAAAATCATGATCTAAGCAAAAAAAAAAAGAAAATTGTTTCTACTCAACTACTCATTCGATGAGCTTTAGCTCTTTGAGTAGAATTGAATTCAGGCTATTTCTGGCTTTTTTTAAGCAGGGTTATATAAGTTTTCCAATTTCAATTCATAAGGGATCAAACGCACAAGATTATAGCTTGGGAAAAAAATGTTTTTGAGACTATATTCATCTTCAAGGTAAGATTTGATCTAAAACCCGACAAAGAATTGTGCTACTCTTGATCCGTCTCTCTTTTTTCTTTTAAATCTTCCCCTTCTTTTTTCTCTGCCTTTTCTCTTTTTCTTCTCTTTTCACACAACAGCAAGTTGTTCAATAAAAAGAAGATGCGATACATTACACCGATCTTTTTACTCTTGCTGAGTGCAGCTCAATTGTCTTCAGCTTTTTATGCTCCTGGAGAGCGCATTAGAAGAATGTAAACATATTTTCTCTTTTTTTTTTCTGTAGTGATCATGCATTTACCAGTAAAATTGCTTTCTTTTTAGGTATTCAACGTCCAATCGATTTGATGCTTTGAATAAAAAAAATCATACCTTGCCTGAAAAGTATGGTCCATTCTTTCATGATCAACCTATAGACCACTTTTCTTCGAACTCCAGTACATTCAAGCATCGTTACTGGGCTAACATAGATCACTATCAACAAGGAGGACCTGTTGTTTGTGAGTAGCATAATTAAGCTTAAAAAAAAAGAAGTTGAAGCTAAAGCTGTCCTGCCTTACATAGTATATAACGCTGGAGAAACACCAGCTGACGATCGTTCTTTCTATGTGATCAATTCGACCATGGCTGATTTAGCCAGAAAGTTGAATGGTATTGTTGTTGTCATGGAGCATAGATTTTATGGTAAATCGATGCCTGCCCCTGTAAGTAATTGCGACATTGTATGAATCAATAACTCATCCTGTATTTCCTCTCTTAAAGAATTTCTCAGCCAAGTCTTTAGCCACTTTGAATACCAAACAAGCTTTAGAAGACATGGCTCACTTTATTCAGTTTATGAAGGTAACCTTTTGTTTATTTTTAAATTTGTAAGCAGTAAACTCAATTGAATGGTTTAAAGATTCCCAACCTTGATATTGAACTTCCGCCCGCTCCTGAAACCAAATACATCGTATATGGTGGAAGCTATAGTGGTAATTTAGCAGCATGGATGCGCCAGAAGTATCCTCACCTTGTTTTTGCCGCGGTACCTTCATCTGCTCCTGTACAGATGAGTTACAACTACTACCAATACTTTGATCCTATCCTCAAATATGGTCCCAAGCATTGTATTGAAGCAATTCGTTCTGTTGTGCTTTATGTAGATCATATCCTATTTAGTCCATTCAAAGAACCGAAGGTCGCACTTAAGAAAAAGTTTGGTGTAGAAGAGTTACAACACGACGATGATTTCGCAGAATGTAGGGAATTCATCGTACACTTTGTTTTTCTCAAAATAGCTAACATTTAATTCCTTTTTTGCTGTATGTGTACCAAAAGTACTATCCTCTCCACTTGGTATGTGGCAAGCAATGACACCTACTCAAAACCCTTTTAACGACAAGTTCTGTTTTGCTTTTGATGGCTTAAGCAATGTTCACGATTACGTAGAGGCTTATGCCAACTACACCAGACAATCGATTCAACGTAGCTGTCGAAACCAAACTGTTACTGAATGCCTTGATACCCACGACCCTCACTCAAAAATGTATACAGATGAAACGAATGAAAATCGAGCTTGGTTTTGGCAAGTGTGTACAGAGTATGCTTACTGGCAAACATCTTCTCCTCTTTGGCGCCCTACCATTGTTTCTCGCAAACTTAACACTGCATGGTACCAACGTCAATGTCCTTACATGTTTGGTGAACATGCTGTTCCCAAAAGACCTATCTGGCGTAAGATTAACCGCGATTATGAAGGCTGGTATACAAGCTTGGACCGTGTTTTCTGGATTGATGGTGAATGGGATCCCTGGAGAACTCTTAGTATTCAAAGTGAAGACGCACCTGATCGTTCTGGCTGGTCTGAAGATGCACGTTATGTTGTTCTTCCTAAATCAGTTCATCACTGGGTAAGACGCAAACAGTTTTGATAAATCTCTTTTACTAATATCAAAATGTTATAGGACTTTTTCACTACTGACGCTGTTTCTGATTTTATCAGAACCACACAAGATGAAGTTTATGAAACCATTAGTCAATGGATTACTGAATCTGACACGAAGCATGACAGTGCAGAACCTAACCTTGTGTATCAACCTTCTGTCTATTAATTTTGTATTTATTACTACTATTACTACTTCCATAGTTAATATTAAATAACCACCAGATTAAATAAACATAAAAAGATTACATGTAAAATGTGTTGGTTGATTTTATTGTAATACTTTTTCTTTAAAACCAAGTCAAAGAATTGAAAAAGATAATAGAATCCATGCATATAAATACATATATGCTGTTTACTTGAGGGGAACAAACTTGGAAGAGTGAGTAGCACCAATACCGGGACGACCGTGCTTAACAGGCTTGTAGGTAATGGAGAATTCACCAAGATAATGACCAGTCATTTCAGGCTTGATTTCAACTTGGTTGAAGGTCTTACCGTTGTAGATACCGATGACGGAACCGATCATTTCGGGAACGATGATCATGTTACGGAGGTGAGTCTTAACAACTTCGGGCTTTTCACCAGAGGGAGCGTTCTTCTTGGCAGCACGGAGCTTCTTGATGAGACCCATAGGCTTACGCTTGAGACCACGTTGGAATCTTCTACGGGCACGACAGTGGACGAGGTCCATGAATTGTTCAGAGGACAAGTCCAAGAGTTGTTCGAGGTCGATACCACGGTAGGTGAACTTACGGAAGGTTCTCTTTCTGGGAGTTTGCTCGTCAGCCTATAGTAAACAACAGTTTAGTGTTCTTGCTTTCCCTTCATTTTTTCTTAAAGGGTAGTTTAATAGAATGAACACTGAGTGCATCGCTATGCTGACACCAAGCACTAACAGAAAAAGAAAGAGTGTGTGTAGATGTGACCAATTTGTGCTAGACGCAGTACTGTTTGCGATGTAGTGTGTTGTATAGGATTGTGATGCGTAGTCTAGAGATAATGTATGACTATGGTGTTCTCTTCATTATCCAAACATCCATACATCTTTGATTTCATTCATCCATCGAGTCTCAAAATAAGTCCTTTCTCTGCCTCTCTTGTCGATACATGTCGATCTCTGCTACTCAGTGTTCATCTACTTCTACCTATCTTCACATACCATTTTAAAGCACAAAAGGAAGGATTTCCTAGGCCCATCAGCTTCATTGCCTTCATAGACTCTGAGCGCGCTCAATATCCGGTAGGCAGGAGCTTAACACAAATTGACTCCCCGGCCCGAAGCTGCTCAAAGGGAATAATTCTAGGTGACCAACGAATTAAGACAGTCACAGTCAGAAATTTGAACAAAAAGCAATAGCCGTCAGCTATTCTCCTTTTCTTGCAGGAAGAAAGATGCTTTGATTTTGAGTTGTTTAGTTTCGAATTGATTGATTTTTTTTGTGCGAGAAGGTGGAAACTGGCTGTCCAAGGGCCATAAGCGAAAGGCCTGAGAGACCTATCGTAAGCGAAGACAGAGTGTTTCTTGACTTTGTTGCCCTGTCACAACTTACAAAAATGCAATCTTGGTTGACACATATCAAGCTGCCGACTGCGTTTCTTTCTTTTTTGATTCTTTCTTTTCTACGAACAGCGAATGTTCCAACCCTTAAAAGCAATAGAGACATGTTTGAGACTCCATGCACTCATTGGCAATGTATGCCTCTTTTGCCGCAATATTGTTTCATTCTACTACCTGCACGAGTTCCTCTATCTTGAATAAGTTGTACTAAATGCTTTCAATCTATTAAGCCATCGCAATTCAATTGATTTTGTAGAGTTGAATGATGCATGATAGTAGATACATACGTTATCTTCTCCAGGTACCATTGTTCTTCTTTCGCTGTCTACCAGCATGTCTAGATACCTACATTTTATGAGCCAGCGGAAGAGGTTTCTCTTTCACATGAGGAAGCACTTTTGTGTTTGAAGATTTCAGAAATTATGCCAAAAAGCTCATTAACATAGTCTTTACAAGGATTGATAGGCAGCTTATTAGCATTGTGCTCTATGAGATTCCCCATCACACTTGCTTCTAGCCTAGCAATGCGCGCAGCTATCAGCCATAATTCCAGTAGGCACTCTCTTCTTGTTCGACAGGTTGATTTTTGGCTTTAAGAGACTTGCATTAAGTTTTTTGCTGCCCTTTATTTTTTTTGGTATCATGGCAGAAATATGATTGTGTGTTGCTGTATCAAAGCAAGTCGGGTAAGAAAGATCCTTGTTGTGCCGCTTCTTTGTCCTTTTGTTAAGCCAGTTACAAACGGCTCTTTATTACTGAGTCTTTGCTTGTGTGAACGTGTTGGTATAGGTATCTCTTTTTAGTTACCAAATGAACTTGATTGCCTTTTCTTTCTCCAACTTCGCGTGCTGTACAGGCAATTTCAATTTTGACGTACATAGACGCGTGTTTTACTAGATTTATCTTTTTGTAAAACAAAGAAACTGAGTCAGATATGCTTTTGCATGCTGTAAACAAAATTGAAGACATCAGTGATATTGATGAGGCCTCTGCTTCTTTTCCTCGAAGACAATAATAAGCATTCTTTTCTTTTTCGAGGACTCGTTTTTTGTTGAAATATAGAGATTCACATGTTCAAATTAGTTCTCTTGACAACATTAATTAATGTAAACACATAAGCTAATATCCTGTATTTTTTTCCTGTTGACCACAGGAAATGATGCACTAAAGAAGATTCTGTGGCATGAATATTTAAAGATGCCGCCTTTCAAAAGTGCTTATTGTTTTGCCTTTATTTTCTTTTCTAAGTTGATCATAAGCCAGACAGATAAAAAATGGGATACGAAGAACATAATCCAGGCACTGTTGCCGCTATGAAGTCTTGGTATCTATGGGTTCCATTAAATAGTTTCTTGGCGAGCATGCAAAAGCTAGACACCATTAACTTTCTCTCTGAAGATTCTGTTGCTTCAGCGGAAAAAGTGCTGGCCACAATTATATCGCCAACTGATTTGAAGGGTCATTCTGCATTTTTTGAAACAGACCGACGATTTCCACATCCTGGCGCATATGTATTTGTATTCTCTGAATATATGGCATCTCTCATAAGCCTACTGAAAACTGTGAAACTAATTCGATCAAATCTGAGGGAAAAGCTTGCAGCTGACAAATTTACCCCCCAAATTGCTGTCTACCTTAGAGAACTATCAAGGATCAGATACTTTGTCGCAATAGGCAAGAATATATACGATCAAAGCAATTTTGAAGAGACTTTTAAACTTGGCTGGCATTAATCTTAATAAAGCTTTGTAAAATGGGTTATAACACACTTGCTCCCAACGTTACTGTTACTCTCGTTTAGCAACAAACGTCAAGTTTTGAGCAATGGGAATATAACATGGAGTAAAAAAAACGAACTGCGATTGCTGCAAACCCATGAATTAGTTCAATTGAGTGTCTGATCTGGCAACCATTTCTTCATTGTGATACCGCAGGACATTTCCTATTACTTCTAGAAGCAACAACAACAATAAGGAGTGTAACTAGAAATATTTAGATTTTTCTTTCTTGAAGCTAAACATTGTCCTAAAGAAAAGAAAGATACTGTTTACTGATTGTTCGCACTTGAACGCAACATATTTAAGCATACTAAAAGGTTTTGCTAAGTTGTCAGATTGAAGTAACTATTACCCAGATTACACGAAAATTCTCCAAGAAGAATCAAATCAAACTGAGTTCATTAAAGGCTTTCCTAAGACCTGTCGGATGTGATACAATCTTGAGTAAAGAGGGTTGCAAGAATACCTTGAACATGTTGATCTTTTCTATTAGAAATGGTACAGAATTAAGTATAAGTAAAGCGTCAACTACCAGATAAAAAGCCACAGGCTCAAATGTCTTCAACTAAACTTACCTCAAACGAGGTCGGGTCTAAGACAATTTGTCTTGGGAATTACAAAGTCTTATCATGAGTTAGCAAAATTCAACTCAATGTTCTATATAAGAAAATACGTGTATGATTAAAGACACACTTCAAACTATCTAAGGTACAGTTTCGGGTCAATAGTTGCGTACTTTGTAGTTTTGTTATTTTTGACCAAAGAAAGAATATGGATTTCATTTACTTTTGTACTATGTCTTTTGTTATTCTTTTCCTGCATTTTACTTTTTGATTGAGAAGAGCTTACAACATTAGATTACCAGTTGTTGAGCAAGTGTAGCTGTACTAATTATTTCTCTTGCCTACAAAACTCAAGATGATCATCATACAATCGCTACCATTCAACCTTGATGAGCATCTATATAACAACATTTTGTTTGTAAATCGTCTTTACTTATGTATGTCTCACAACCCTTATTTTGTGTAATATCTTTAATTGTCAATATGTTTTTAAATCTCCTTATATAAGTAGAAGTTATTCGGCTTGTTTACTACAAACGGATTTTGTTTAGCACATATTGCAGCCATGTTGGAAAAAGGACTCAATTTATCGATCTAAGTGACAAAGAAAAGTCATGAATTTAAAACACTTTATGAAATCTCTTTCTGAGATTCCTCCTCTTTTTTCTTATGTGGCTTTCATGAAAGATGCTGAACTTACTAGAGACATGGGTTGGTACACAAACGAGAGAATTACTGTCTGCAATGGATACCCGGGGAATTCTCAAGAAACAGAACGTGATGCAAAATGTTTCCAGCTTTGATCGCTTTATCGGCCACATGAGAGATTCTATAATAGAAAAGATCAAGAATGATTAAACAATAAAGTATGGTGCAAGGTTTAGGATGTTGAAAGTTGCTTATATCCTTCTCAGACAACTGCAAAAAAGATAAAGGCTTTGTCTTGAACAATTCAATGGAATCACAATAAAATTAAAGTTGTTTCAGAGAGTTACAGTGAAACTAAGTGAAGCCGATATTCCAAAAGCCATGTATGGTTTAGTGAAAAAACTAAAAATTTCTGAAAAGCAATTTTTGATAGTTTCTCTGAAAATAAATCGCTACAAAAACCCAAAATGTATCCGTACGAACAGAACAGTGAATCATATTCCCTTTCAAGTAAACAAGCTTCTCCGGTAGCATATTTCTATTGAAGATGTAATGCAATAAGAAGAAGCTTCTGTCTTTCTAGTTATGTCTTTTGGTTCATTTAAGTTCTTGATTTAGGCATAACCAAGAGAAGAATTCCCGAAACTAGTTTCGATCTATGTTATATAGAACCTGAATAGTGCAGATGCTGCAATCAAAGCACTTTTAACAAACAACTTGTTTTTTCGTTACAAGACCATGGTTCCTGATTTACAGAAAATTTAATATAAAAGGAATGAAGCACATGATCGTTTTTCATGTCTCCGTTTAAAATTAAGTTCAGTCTATAGAAGCTAAATCTTGTAAAGAAAGAAACGATAGATTGAGATGTTTGAATCACTGTATAATCCTGTATATATGTACATATACATTTACTTAGTAAATTAACCAATAAGAACACATGACATAGTATATTTGGAGTTAGAAGCTACTTGAAATAAACTTTTTGAAATGTGGCTCCTCCAACATAGAAATTCAATCCCAAAGGGGGGTACAAGCTCATGCATTTTTTTGGTTATAAGCAATGAGCTCATTCTCAGTTTCATAGTTGAGGAAATATGCACAAGGAATAGGCCTCAGACCATCCTACTTTCTTCTTTTAGTATCATGAGTGATTGAAAGGGATAGATGAGAGATGAGCATACTGCAAGATACAATTGAGTAATCTATGACAAACTTTTTTTTAATGGATGATGATGAAATTAAGAACAGAGGTGATGGAGAGTGAAAAAGAAGCATAAGTCTGTACATAAATAAGGTAACCGAGAAAAGCAAAAACAGGTAATCATTCTAGTCTAAAGGCGAGAAGCGAGAACAAGAAAAAGAACAAAACAAAAAAGATAATAAAAGGTGGTAACTATTAGAGGAAAGGAGGAAATAGCAGGGTATGTATTGTATTTAAAGTTGTTGTTGAAAGTAGTCTATCTACTAAGCATACATCCATACTCTTCGCGTAAGTTATAGAAATGGAAGGAGCCAATGTAGTAAAACTAAGGAGAACATACAAAAAGAGAGGGAGGATAGGACTGGTTAGTAAATGGACTTATATTTTGAATTTCTAAGTAACTTACGAAAATACCCAAACAGACAAAAATATGCCAGATGGCATGGCTTGTCATACCAGCAGCATCAAATTTACCAGGGAAAAATTTTTCTGGAAACCGCTTGCCATATACTGTAACACCACACACGTACATAGCGGAGCCAAGTAAGGCAGGCTTCAAAAAGGTAACTGTGTTAGAAACACCTTTCACAGTCGTCATGTGGAGTAAGGGAACAACACTGGAGAAAGCCATAGCAACAAAAAGTCCAATACGAAGTGGACGGTAACGTATGGTATCAAAGAATCGGAAGAAAGGCAAGATCACACCAATACTACCAATAAGACAGCTAAATATAATATAGCGGTTGCGAGGAATAGGGTCACAATAAAATCCAAAATGGACCACGATGGAAATTGAAGCTGTTATTAAAAACGTGATGCCAATATAATCAAGTGTTGCTGTAAAGCTTTTAACGTGTCGTGCTGAATGGCAAATAAAGGTGTGATAGATCGAAGAACACAACAAACAGGTAAGTGATGCCACCGAGAAAGCTGAAAACATAAGCAGATCACGATTAGAAGCGCCAGGAAATTTTCTCTATAAGAATGATATAAAAGAGACCTGTTAGTCTTACACTTCTCTCGAGTTAATTTCCTTTTACTTTACCTGAAACACATGGATCGATAAATATGAGAAGAAGAAGAAACCAAGCAAATGACTCCAGATATTCATTGTTTCGTTATGTAGTCGAAAGAGAGACTTGAGACATTCTCTGGTACTACGGTAGAAACGATAGCCAGACAAGACATATTGGTTCTCCTGTCGATCTTTAGGAAGCTCCTCGATCAATAAGAGTCGCTTTGAACCAAGCATGAGTGCCTTAGCAGTCTCCCAGGTCTCATGAACTTGGTTGTCCATATAACTAATGAAGTCTGATTCGGTATAAGGCTCTTCTTTTAACTTGTTGTTGACAGTAGCCAGTATCTGTGCTGCCAAAGACGAGCCTTGGACAACAGAGGTAGAAGAGGATCGACCACGTGTGCGTGGTATAGTGAGTGCATCTTTAGTAGAAGAAGTAGATACTACATGAGATTGAGAGTAACGACGCAAATGAAGGTTGGTTGAAAAGAAGCCATCATCCAAAAGAGGTTGCTCGACAAGCTGAGGAGGTGCCATTGGTGTATGTGAGAGGTATCGAGATTAATAAATAGTTGATTAAGTAATAGTGAAATGAGTGTCTGTCCTTTTTTATTTCTCTTTGAAAAAAAGGAACAAAAAACAATAAAAAGTATGCTATAGAATGATGAAAAGAAGAGAAAGAAAGAAAAAAGCAGTAAAGCTCATTTTAATTATACTAAGGCACAAAAATATTTCTAAATCAACAAGTTGCTCTGATCACCCAATCGGATTCTGACGCAGAACCAATAAGGACCACCAGGTCTACAACCAGTCACTGTCCAGGGTTTTAAGCAGCAATTCATTAAAATTCATTTCTTAACTTCCAGAAATAGAATCTATAGGCCTTCTAGTATTCAATTCCAGATGCAACAATAGTGTAATGAATCAATCACTGATTCAAGACAATCGAATGTACCTTTCTTTGGATATAAAAGAACATTGAACTGCTCAAAACACAATGGATCTTAATTGTATAGCTTTGAATTGTAGTCAACAAAAGAACGCTGACTAGAAAATGATAAACATATCTAGACATTCCATCTAGATCATACATGAACAGGATTTAATTGCCTTATGCAAAGGGACTTCTAGTTTCAGTTAGCTTTCTCTCGATGCCATGCTTGTGTTTAGGCCTGGCTTTACATGTGTTTATTTTCCTCCTTTATTTCCTCTATTTAGATATTATTGAATTATTTCAAGTTTCTTTTTAGCAATGGTAAATTCCCAAAAAAAGGGGCAATGAGAGAAAGTCTTTGTATAGGACAACAATAGGCTATTATGAGTACAGCCATAATTAGAAATAGTTGTCGACTTACTTGGAAAAGCTACATGCTTCTTTGTTGTTGTCTTAAACAGTTTTAGCTCACAATTTTTCTGAATGTGTTTCAGGCTTAACTATGATAGGCCCTCTTAAAAGAGCTGCAATCCTGAAACAGCCTGTTGGAGGATTAGCGGCATAGATCTCCTTTAACTGCTCCTTGGCTTCTAGCCGATGTTGATTTCTGATTCAGCCAAGTTTACATCAGAATTGGCCCTGGAAACATAATTAGTGCTGGCGACAATAAAATATGTCATGAGTCAGAAGATTGTAAGCATTTCGCTACTAATTTGAGTCCTTTCAAAGGCAGGATAGTTTTTGAATAACGACTCAAATACGTCATGAAGCTCTTCAACAGTGCCTGAAGGGCACAATACACTAACAGGTGTACTTATTAAGCACTCAAATATTGATGAGACACAAGTCAAAGGCCTTTCTTTTATCTTTGCGGGAAAAAATACATATGGCGTACTCAGTAGTTCAACGGGAAAAAGCTGCAAAAATTGAATTGTTTTATGACCAAACTATTTGATGAGATAAGTTGTTGAGGAGTAACAATTCAAAAACAACAACATGGGCTTATATATAAAAAAATAAGGATCTTTTCTTTAACCAAACTAAAGACATGAGTTAGTCTATCTATATTAACAATGACCATGTATTTGCTCAGGATGAACTAGTTTCAGGTCTAAAACTTTTAGAAAAAGACACAAAAAACATCATGCATAAAGATGATACTGGTCTCATTGTTTGACATATTACCAGAGAAACAAGATTTCTCTCCTTTTTTTTTGTATATCAAGAAAAGAGAGAACCCACCTATACACAGAATACCTAACCAAAACATTGCTTCTAGACTGTTGATAATGACTAATTTTACACTGGCAGGCAGTCTATTGTTGTCTGAATGTTCTACACATACAAAAAAAAAGACAATCTCGAGAGATGTCAAAGGAAAATCTTTGTTTGTTGTCACGAGGAGTATAATTCAAAAGAGCTTGTCGTTAGATAAAAACGATTTCCTTACAAAAAGCAAAGCCTAGTCACAAGCTCTGCCTCCCTACTCAAAACACAAAACAATGAACCAGCATAATTTTGTGTTCCTGATGCACGAAGCTTCAAAGATGTTGATTGGAGATTATGTAATACCCCATATGTGACTATACAGCCTAGATTTCTGCGTACAACCCCATCCTTTCACTCCACTGATAAGGGCGCCGATTAAATGAGCTGACAAACCGAGTCAATTTTATTTTCTCTTGCTTTTTTTTTTGCCTTTTTGTTTTCTTTGTTTTATTGTTCCTCCTTCCCCTTTTTCATCATATAGCTATCTATCCTCATGAATATTGTTGGAGCCAGCGTATCTGAAGCTTTTTATGCTGCTCATGAAACAAGAGACATTGTATTGCCCAATCAAACAGAGCATGTCTCTCAAATAGCTGTTGATGTAACATAAAAAAAAAAGAGTCAAATCACTTGTACTCATTTTACCCCTTTTCTCTTCTTTTATAGATAGGTGGCTCTCTTGCCAAAGTCATTTATTTTACTTTGTCAACTGATAAAAAGGGAGGTCGCTTACACTTTAAGAAGTTTGAGACAGAAAAAGTAGATGAATGTATCGATTATATAGTCGCATTGTTGAAGGATGCTAAACGACATGGCACCCATTCCCAAGTACTGAAAGCGACAGGTGGAGGTGCTCATTTGTATTATAATGAACTTGCTTCACGGTTACCTGGTGTAGTTGTACAGAAAGAAGATGAGATGGAATGTTTGATTACAGGTTAATAAGCTTCTATTGTATTTCGTCTGGCTTGTTATTGATAGAAGCAAACATACAATTATAGGCCTAAGTTTCTTCATTACAGAAATACCTTATGAAGTATTCACCTATAACGAACTTGATGCTGATCCAATTCGATTCGAAGAAAAATCAAAAAATGTATACCCATATATGGTAAATCCCCATTTTCTAAATTTATTTTCTCACTTTGACAGCTGTGAGAAAATAGCTTAACAAATTTTATATATTAGCTTGTCAATATCGGTTCTGGCGTTAGTATTCTGAAAGTAGATGGACCTGGACCTCAAGATTTTACTCGTATTAGTGGTACCTCGGTAAGAAGTCAAGATATGCATTTTATTTCTTTGACGTAACTCATACTTTTCTTCACTTTCTGTTTGTGATCTAGCTGGGCGGTGGTACACTTTGGGGTTTATTGTCCATGTTAACAGATGCACCTTCTTTTGATGGTAGGATTTCCTTTTAAAGCCTTTTACATATAGCAAAGAAAAAAAGACAGAGATTAATTCAATTCTGGTAGACATGTTGGAGATGTCTAAAGATGGCGACAATCGCAACGTAGATTTATTAGTGGGGGATATTTACGGCTCTGATTACAGTAAACTTGGATTAAAATCGTCACGGATAGCATCTAGTTTTGGCAAAGTATTCAAAAAAGGAGCTCGTCAAGATAAAAACAATTTTGCTTCTGCTGATATTGCTAAAAGCTTACTCTATATGGTGAGCAATAATATTGGTCAAATTGCTTATTTAAATGCTCAACAACATGGTATTCAACGTATTTATTTTGGTGGAAATTTTATTCGAGGTAATACTATATATTACCAATGAAGTAGCCAAAAAAAAAAACAGCTTACACAACTATCTTCTAGGCCACCCAATCACTATGAATTCATTGTCTTATGCCATCAATTTCTGGTCTAAAGGTGAAATGAAAGCATTATTTTTGCGCCATGAAGGTCATTTAGGTGCAACAGGAGCAGTAAGTATAAATTCTTCTAGTGCCATGTCAGTCTCTCATTATCTTGACATCATCATAATCAATAGTTCTTAAAACATCAGCCTGTTCGCAAAGCAAGACACTCTTTCTCATTTTCGGAAAATTATAAGCCTGATATCAACGCCCATACCAACTCGGTTCTTGATGTTCTAGAGAATTCAGATAAACTTGAACTTCGATCATCTGAACTCAATTAGTTGTTTTCATTAAGAAAAAAGAGCATATAAAACACGACAAAAAAATTGTAAATATCCATATAAATGACATACACACTTTATTCTCTTTCTCTATTCTTGGGTATTATCTTCATCTTCAAAAAACCAATCTACTTGTTGAATGATGGCCTCTACCACTCTGCCCTGTAAATCAGACATCATAATGCTACTCAAATCCTCTTGTGGTGCTCTTAAGAGACCTACAGAAAAGATAAGAGCTAGGTTGGAAGGCTCCATCTTGTTGATCTCTGAAAATGATGCGACTCGATTCAAATGTCGCATAAGGTATTTTAATACAGTAAAATTTGGTTTTGGTAGACTGTGAATGACAGATTTAATCTGATACATTCTTTCCTCGTAATCTGTAATTCCTACATTTACAGATTAAACTTCAGTCTGCTTTTCACGATACAAGGTAACCTTACTTGCTGCATCAATAAACCATTCGTAATACTCATATGTCATAAGAGGATTACGAAGTTCTCGGAAATAAAGCTTAAGTAATCCAGTAACAGCATTGATATCATGTTCTTCTTTCAGAGATACATGTTCACCTTTACATTTGATTGTCAGTGATTGTCTTGTCTACTTGATGGGTTTCTTTAGGCTTACCTTGGTTAAACATGGTCTTGTATTTCTGTATAGAAGAAGCTGGTCCAGATAATCGATAGATGCCTACTGATTGCAATCCTCTTTCCTCTACCTGCTGAATACAGAGTGATACAACATGAGGAATATCGCCGTTCTCTTCCATTCGCAATTCACCACCAAATACAGCATTTTCTATAGTTATACGCTATGAGTCTTTCTTCTTCCATGCTGTCGCTTCTTTAATTACCACCAGGTGCACTTGTTTGCTTAGGCGAAGTCATTGTTTCAGAATAATCCCCACTTTTTCCCTGTTGTTTAGGAGAAAACCAATATTTCTTTCGGCTTTCATCTTCTTGAATCATTTTTCGGTTGACTTTCATTTGACTTTCATCAATGCTGAGTGACTTCAATAGTCTCAAGATATCTGTGTGATCATCAATGAGTTCAATATCCTATCACTTCAGCTCTGCAATCTTCTTTATCCTTACCTGAATCCTCATTTTGTCCTTCTTTACGTGCAATTAGTTCTCTCATGATAGCATCTAACCACGCAGAGAATTCACTGTTGTTTGTTGTCTGAACGTACAATTTGACTTTTCTAGGTGTGGATATGATAAAGACGTGTTTGCGTTTTGTATCCTGTTTTCCAGCAGGATCAATTTTACAAGAATCCAAATCAAAACTACCTACAGGAACACGAGATTTGGACGATTTCTATCACATATAGATGTAAATCTCAATAGTCTGTTTCCTTTGATTTCTTTTACCTTATTTTTGGCATGGCTCTCTTTATACAGCAGCAAGAATCCGTTGGATAGTACTGCATAGTATGCTTTCCAAGAACTCAATTTGCTGCCTGCATCTTTCTCTGAAATCATCTTCATTTCAACATAGCCTTGATGTCGAATCCATTCCTTTTGTAAGCGATCCACTTCGAGCTTGGATAGATCCTCAGCAGACAAGCCTTCTATCATCTCATCCAGATCGACATTGTTTCGTGGTGGTAGTGGTGGCGGAGAAGAAGGTGATGGTGAAAGTTGATCTTCTGCTGTTTCATCCTCTGTAGGGCGGTCCCATGTTGTCTGGCGTGTATTTTCATTAAAATAATAGATGCTACCATCAGGTGCTTTTTTTTTTGAATATGCATCAGTACAAATCAAATGCATACGTTCAAGTAGAAAACGATCCTTACCGTAGGCTTCTTGCCAACCATCAGGCAAAGAAGCTTTGTTCATAATAGCAGGTGCTGAAGCCACTGTGCAGAGAGGATGATCTTTTACTACCTCCTCTTCTTTTGCAATTATTATATCTGTATCTGATTTGATTGAGTCATGGTGTTCAAGTGGGATTTCTTGAGGTAGGGTTGAGTCTGCTACCTTGTGTATATCAAAGTAAGTATTTCAAGATAAAGTAAAGAAACAGAAAAAAAAGTAAAGGCTTACAGTATTGTCTAGAAGAACATCAGTCGAAGAAAGTTACGCTAAAAAAGAACGTTACCTTGATCTTCAACTGACTCCAGTTTTACTCTGTTTGCAGGAAAGAAGCCAATCTCATTACCCAGTTGACCTATTACAAAGTGCTTTTTTAACCTTTTGCCTCAGATCTGCAACTCTCATTCAGACTACCTTCCCACCTTTAAAAAAAAAGAAAGAGAAGAAAATAAGTATGTGTTTTTGGTTTCAAAGCAATAGAGTGGTTACTACCAGTCATCGTTATGTTTCTCTAATAGCTTGACTTTATCACCTTGCTTAAAGGAGAGTTCAAGTTCCCCTTCTGCAGTGTAATCCCAGAGAGCTATAAGTGACATTTTACAGATAAAGAGGGAAAGAGAAAGCAAGTGGTTCCTTTTCGGTTCTTAACATAAACTAGCGGCAATCTAAACCAATTTAAGATTACTGCCAGCCAGAATTTACCAAATACCAAAAAAGTTAAGCTTATATAATACATTTTATTTGGAAGAATAAGCCTTATTACACATAATCATCTTATCGCCAATAAAGAAAAAAGATAAAACAGAATGAAAAGAGAACATGCCTTTAGATAAAAAAAATAATAATAATACTACAAACACATACATATATATATGGGGTTAAAAAAGAAAGAAAGAGAGTTGGTCTAAACGTAAAGGGAAAAAAATGAACAATAACAATTAATCAAAAACAATCTTAGTAGGCTTCTTGACTTCTCCTGTGGTATCCTTAAAGAAGGCACCGTAAGCACTGTGAGCCTTCTTCTTAACAGTAGTACCGAAAGCCATCAAGTCTTCAGGCACTTCTTGGTTAGCTTGCTTCAGGACATTGATGAGCTCACCAGAATGAGCCTTATCCTCAGGAGTGAAGAAAGTGTATGCCACACCCTTGTTACCACCACGACCAGTACGACCAATACGGTGCACATAAGATTCAATAGTGAGAGGGAATGTAAGGTTGATGACATATTCAACTTCAGGAATATCAAGACCACGAGCAGCAACATCAGTAGCAATCATCAAAGGGTAAGAACCATCCTTGAATGAGTTCAATGCATCTGTACGTTGTTGTTGATTTTTGTCACCATGGATACCAACTACCTTGAAACCATGGTATTCTAATGAACGCTCAACACGGATAGCTTCCTTCTTGTAAAGAGCAAAGATCAACACTCTGTTCTTACGAGACTTGTGTACTTTCTTCAATAAATCCAAAAGGTGACGTTCTTTGTCTCTAGGGTTTTGGATAACCTTGACAATCTGTTGTACGTTTTGAGAAGCTGCAAGATCAGGAGAACCAATGGTGACACGCATGGGGTTTCTCAAGAAATCACTGGCAAGTTTACGAATGCTTTCAGGCCAAGTGGCAGAGAACATGAGTGTTTGACGATCCTTAGGGGTTTGACTCATGATAGAACGAATATCGTTTTCGAAACCGTCATCCAACATACGATCGGCTTCATCCAATACCATAAAAGATACTTCGCTCAAGTCACAGGCACCTTCGTTCACAAGATCAATAAGACGACCTGGTGTGGCGACGACAATGTCAACACCTCTTTGGAAAGCTCTACGTTGGGGCTGTTTATCCACACCACCATATACACAAATAGAACTGACACCGACAGCCTTACCAGCAGCTTCGGCTTGTTCAGCACTTTGCATAGCCAACTCACGGGTAGGGGAGACAACCAACATAAGGGGCTTGCCTGACTTTCTACCCTTCTTCAATTGGGTAGCGATATGAACTAAACCAGGGATAGTGAAGGCAAGTGTCTTACCAGAACCTGTTTCAGCAATACCAATGATGTCTCGGCCTGAAAGGGTAATGGGCCAAGTAGAGGCTTGAATAGGAGTGGGATTCTTGAAGTTCTTGACAACTTCCAACATGTTGCTGGGAAGGCCTGCATAGCTGAATTCAAGAATAGGACGAAGCTTAAGATCGCCAGTGATTTCGATGGTGTGCTTCTTATAGTATTCATCGATAGTGCTTTGAGGAAGAGCTGTGAGTTGAGAATCCTCTTGATAAGTGTAGGATGCAAGAATTTCGACATTCTTGTTAGCAACCTTCTTGGGTGCTTCTTGTTGCTCTGTCTTTTCTTCAACCTTTTCCTTCTTCTCCTTCTTCTCCTTCTTTTCCTTTTTGTCCTTCTTCTTTTCCTTCTTTAACTTCTTGTCTTTCTTGGACACAGCAACATCCTCCTCTCTCTTTCTCTTCTCAGCCTATTCAAACAGCATAAATCTTCATGCTCTAGTTTAAATCGTGTCTCTCTTTTCTACCTTCTCGATCTTGCTTGGGGACATAATAAAGCTTATT
This sequence comes from Choanephora cucurbitarum, assembly GCA_025331435.1. Classification (NCBI taxonomy): domain Eukaryota; kingdom Fungi; phylum Mucoromycota; class Mucoromycetes; order Mucorales; family Choanephoraceae; genus Choanephora; species Choanephora cucurbitarum. The sequence goes on from JAIWNI010000032.1 coordinate 103,091, forward strand.
ATAAAACAAGTTTCCTTTTGAAAAAAGCTTTTTTTTTTATTTAAATATCTCAACTAAAAAATTTAGAAATTGTGACTATTTGTCGTTTGGAACAAATCGTATAATGGCCTTTGCACTTGATTTGGAAATAATCTACCAAGGTATTTTTTTTTCGCTAGTGGTTGGCTTCTATTTCGATGCTACATTAAGCAGTAAAAGAGATAAAGAGTTCAACACAGAGCTATCATTGCTCGCTAGACACAGGATGTCGCAGTCGTCATATGATGTAATAGTCCTTCTGTTGTCATCGGCAAGTCTTGATCTTGGGCTCAAACCTTGTGTTTTCTTTAGTCTACTTGTTGAAGATGGATGAGTTAGTTTGAATTCTTCACTAACCTTGATCCTTGCTAGCACAACTTGAGCAATCCTATTATAATTCGTCCTACAATTAACTACATTCTTTGTTTTCTCGATAATAGTATGCACTCATGCTATTGTTTTTCTAGAGATAACTGATATATATATATATATATATATATTGTATCGTTATATCTAAGCTAGCGATCACACGTACTAAGAACTTCAGAAACAAGTGAAAGCGAGCTTCAGAGCTTGTTCAAAAAGATGGAAAACGCAACAATTCTAAAGATAACAGAAATGAACCAGTCGAAACGGATGTCGATAGTAAACAGCTTCTTCTTGATGGCATGATGGCATTACCAATTTTGAGACCGGCGTGAACTTGAAGCTACCTGAAAGATTGGAGAAGATAAAGACCATCAAAGCTGAGATAGTTGCTGATCAGGGTTGCAATCAGTGTGAGCACACCAGGCATAGCGAAGAGAAGAAAGAGTGCTTCTTTCGACTAGTTTGCAGTGGAGAAATAGTTGAAGGAGAAGACTTTGACCTCAAGGACAGTTGATGCTTGTAATGGCGTTTACTTGAAAGATTTTCGAAGCTTCTGTCAATACTTTGATTCAAGAAATAAAGATGGCATTCTTAAAAAAAAACAGAGACTGTACATTACTCTAAAGCCAGTTGTATGGCTGTGCCATCTCAGAGAGGTTCTTTATTCATTGATATTTGTAATTTCGATTTGACTTTTTTTTGTGTGCTACAATACGGAAATGCTGCATGTGTAACACCTTCTCTGGGTGACTGGCTATTTTTTCTTTTTTATAAATATCTCTTTTTTTTCTCTCTCAATAAAAATCAGCTTTGTTCTCATCTATTCTATTTCTACCTAACTTATCCTATACGGATCTTTTTGTCCTTCGAGACTTTAATTTTCTTTATACTTTTCTTTCTTTATATTTTCTTTGTATTTTTCTTTTCTTTGTATTTTCTTCAATTACTACACGTTAAACTAAACAAGTCTGCCATATAAGACTACCATAGTTAACCTTCGAATAAACAAGTCTACCTGATTAACATATTCGATTTCACTTTTCTTTACCCAAACTAAACAAGTCTGCCATATAAGACTACCATAGTTTATTGAACTACCAAGTCCATTAGGATTAATCAGTTCTCTTCACCTTTTATATTACTAACAACTAAACAAGTCTGCCATATAAGACTATCATAGTTATTGAACTACCAAGTCCATTAGGATTAATCAGTTCTCTTCACCTTTTATATTACTAACAACTAAACAAGTCTGCCATATAAGACTATCATAGTTATTGAACTACCAAGTCCATTAGGATTAATCAGTTCTCTTCACCTTTTATATTACTAACAACTAAACAAGTCTGCCATATAAGACTATCATAGTTATTGAACTACCAAGTCCATTAGGATTAATCAGTTCTCTTCACCTTTTATATTACTAACAACTAAACAAGTCTGCCATATAAGACTATCATAGTTATTGAACTACCAAGTCCATTAGGATTGAACTATTCTTTTTATTTTTCATACTTCTACAACTAAACAAGTCTGCTTCTAAGACTACCATAGTTCCTGAATAACCAAGTCCAATAGGATTGAACTGTTCTTTTTACCTTTCTCTTACTTTTCCTCATAAAACTAAACAAGTCTACTACTAAAGACTATCATAGTTATTACTTATATCTGAATGACCAAGTCGTTAAGATTAACATATTCATATATTCTCTAAAGAAAACTATAATTATTCCTTTTAAAACCCCTTCTCTCGTACAACAACGCTACACATGAAATACTATGAATCTCAGACGCTACAGCTCAAGTAGGCTATGAATCAGATTATATAATTAAATAAAAAGCATCTCTCCTTTCGCATCCTTTGTATTTGAGCTGGCGATAATCGCAAAAGGATTGCAGAGCTTCAGATGCAATAAAGGGAATTAAAGAGGGTAAGTAAACTAAGGTTTAGAAAGGTGTGAAAGACTCTTAATTTGTCTGATTTAAATATATGTGCTTCAGTCAAACGGTGCTTGATGCAAATAGCACTTATCGGGTGCGTGCTCGAAGTCTTTGAGTAAATTAGTCTTTCGACAACAACAATGAGGCAAAAGAAGGACAAATAACTTGTCTGTCACAATATTTTTGTTAGGTCCAATCAACTCAATCTCTTACATCGCCCCCCTATATGACGCCTACAACAATCCTTTTCGGTGACTTTTGAAAAACGCGACACAAAGAGTTTGTTTTTCGCTCACGAATTGTAAAGACAGTCTTGAACTAAAAGCGCCCTAAAAATGATACCACAAAAAAGTAATCAAATGCCTTTCGTGAATTTGGCCATTTGAACTACAAATGCTTGATGAACCAAATTCGAAAGTTTCGCCAATCGAGACCGGGAACTGTAAGTAAAGCAGTATTAGATATGGTCAGCATTAACCTTATGTTTTAGGGCATTATGACAGCGCGTGAATCGCCTGACTGTAAGATGCTCGTGTAACTCAAACTTTGACTTTCAAAAGGAATAGATGGAATCAAAATTTTGTCTCTTATCATGATTCTCCCAAATCGAAGTCTTAAATCATGTCTTCTCGCGATCGAAATGAAAAACGCAATCAAGCAGAATTCATGTCTTATCTTCGGTAGAAAAAAGAGTATTTGAAGAGGGTATCGTTTCTTTTTGCTTTGCATTAATTTAACTTGTTGTTTACTCCCTTTTTCTTGTTAGCCGATAACGACATGTTTTCCTCTGATTCTTCAGTTTACTTACCTGCGGTAAAGAAGCTCAAGCCCATCAACTATCTTGGTGGAGGTAAGGGCCAAAAGCTATGAAGCCCCTCTTCCTCTGTAAGTGTGCAATTGTGTTTAGTTATATATGGCTACTTATGTATACAGTGACCCGCAAAACTGTCCAAAAAGAATTAAATTTGGCATTTATCTTCATTTTAGGGACTTTGAACTCTATCAAACCCAAGCTTATTGTACCTCTTCTTGTAGCTCCAGATGTTTACTACATCCTCACAATGTTTGAAGCTGAATTTGAAAATCTTCAAAAAAATAGTCTATTTGGACAGTTTTGCGGATGCGTGTTGTATCAGACACGAAAATACAATAAACTAAAATCTATAAGAGCAAGAAAAGCACAACCAGAATCTATATAATCCTGGAAGAGCGAAAAGAGAGAGGAAGTTCTTTATTATCAAACGTGTGTGTCTAATTAATAGGAGATGGGCTGAATGAATTACAGTGAGGTTACTATGCTAACTCTGATCCATCTTGAGCCAATGACAGACTGCAAAGTGGATCAAGAGTCTTAAGAGCGACAAGCGTTGTATGAATAAATCAATCCCATATCAAGTCAACTCAATAGACTATAAGTCAAGTACTGAGCCACAGCTATGTCTAAGTGCACTTTCTGCCTGAATAAAGCTATTGCATGTGTCGTATACTAAAATATTGACATAACAATGAAGATTGAAGCTACGCATAATTTATCTGAAGTCAGTTGTGAAGAAAATGAATATAAGCAGTATGTATTAGATCAAGACTATCTAGTTATACGCTTTAATTGACATGTGAATACAACAGGCCTCTACAGATTCTATTGCATATTGCAGAGACTTGCTTGATGCAAGCTGCTATATATATTAATATGTGCCTTAAGTAAACGTTTCCTCACGCTTGAAGAAGATGATAATGCGCAAGAAATATCATTTGAGTCTGCCACTCTCATTGAAAAGATGATCAAAAGTACAGCTCTTGAGTATACAAGCACAAGCGTTGCTGCCAAGGAAAATTCTGAAGCAGCATTCATGCAGACGCATTTACCTTATCCATTCCTAATGCTAACCTCAAGCGCTTTAGTCTTCTAGTAGAAATCAGACTAAATCAAACGTATTCAAATCGATAGAGTGTGTAAAGGCGGCTGGTGGATTTTGATATGTTTGGCAGGTCCGTTTCGTTCAAAGAATAATCAATTTGGACTACAAATTTTGCTGGTATCAAGATCAGGCATATCTTGATATTTGTCTCAGCCAAAATTTACTGTAGTCAATGGATGTAGGCCCCATTCAGCTGCATGTATGGTTCTGGTGGAGTTAGCGTTGAATAACAACAAGCGAGATGAAAGAGACAAAATCACAGGATCCGTTGAGTCTTATATAGTCACTGGTGTTGATCCGTCATTTAGGCGTATTCGGTTATTAAAAAGTATAGTCTATTGTTCTTGCACATTTCCTGCAGTGAAGTTATCATGGAGTTAGCATCTATTGGGTGTAGCGATTGAGATTCATAAAGTGTATGTTAGATGATGTTGAAAACAATATATTTAATCAGATCCTCAGTCACGAATAGTTTCCAAATGTAAAACAAAGCATATGACTTATTTTTTGGAATATGTTCTGAAGGTTTTCAAGATCCTCAAACAGGTGCAGTTAGTTTTTCGAAACGACCCCAAAACTCTTTGTTGTTCTTTGAAGGCAGCTTCAGTGTGAGCATTCAATTTTTATAAGTTTGTTTGACGCTGATAAAAAAAGCTCTAGCTCGCGTTTAAAAATCAAACTAAAATAAGCTTCAAAAATAAAGAGGTCTTTGCTTCGATCAACAAGCCAGAGTGACGGTTCTTCAATTGATAAGTCCCCTATTGATTGGCAAAATAAGCACCTACACCTCAAGACCGTCACTTATCGGTACATAAAATATGCATTTTCGTCAGTGTATAGTCCAATTTGAGTGCTTTTTTTTCTGTTATTCTGTGTATAATGCCAACTGACGAGAAGAAGCGACACCAGCTGGAAAACATTCTATCCGACAATGTATCCATTATGGATACAGAGGACTTGAGTTATGAACAGCCTTCTTTGGAAACTGAGGAACAAGTGAAAGAAGGGTTCTGTGTCGAATGCAAAGATCAAGAGGTATACTTACAAACGACCCAAAAAAAACCAAGTGTCACTATGAATTATTGAATTCCGTCTTTCTTAAGGCTGATATGTTCTGTACCAACTGTAACGAACCGTTTTGTGAAGTGTGTTATGGTAAAGAAAAAGAAAAAGGAAGAAAAAGGAATATTTTTTCATTTATTAATTGTGCCTGCCATTGCTATATAAGGCATGATCCACAGAACAGGCAAGCGTGCCACCCACAAATCCAAGCCATTCAATGTTCGAGAGTCAAAAGAGGAAACTGAAGGCGCTGAAGAAGAAGATCATCAAGTAAGTTTGGTTGAATGTCTTTTCCGATTCTGCTCATCATGAATTTAACTTTTATGTCAGGTCAAAGTTACAGAAGAAAAAGACCCTTTGCCCAACAAGAAAGCTGAAATTAACATTGGTGAAATCATGGAAGAAAGAGCAAAATATATCCCATTGCGTCTAGAAATGGCAGAGAGAAAATTCTTAAGAATGTAAAAAGAAAAGAAAGATGACAAAGAAATGGAGGGACGAGTTTAACCAAGATAAACTAGGTTAGAGGCTGCTTTGAATGTAACAAACTACACTGAAAAGATTGATGATCCAGTTAGTACTGGTAAGGCCAAGCGAGTAGTGAACCAAATCAAGGAGCTCTGTGCTATCTTGACTGGTATTGTTCTTGGTTGCGACTATAAGCGTGGTCAAGAACTATTTGCTGATCGCAGTTATGAGGACAATGAGGAGTTCTTTCAGACTATTTTCGAAATTGGTCGTCGATACAAAATCATGAACCCTGAAAAGATGCGAAGCGCTTATGGTAAATTGATGTATCTTCTATCTGTAAGTCTATACCCAAGTGAGTTTACAAGACATGAACTGACTAAAGGAGGGGGGCTTATTTGTCGTTAGGACTCTATGATTCCTGAAGTCAAAGAGATGCTTGGGTTTGATTGTGTTGTACCTATCAAGACAGTGTACAGCTTTTTAAAAGAGCGACATGGATTGAGTGTGCTGCATGAAGATATCGTCTTGCTTGCCACGATGGAAATCATTCCTGATGGGAAGACTCGACCTCAGATTCAATTAGAGATTAAGCGCAAAGAAAGAAGTATAGAACAATTGAGCCGAAAATATCAATCCAAGTTCCTTTCAGCAGACGAAATCCGTCGTTGTCTCTATAGTATTGGTGATAACAATGCTTACCTTAGAGCCAATCGGTAAGGCAATTAGAAAGGGAATGTTACAATAATGAATTGATAATAACGAAACATAGCGATCCTTGTGAGAAAATGATTCGCTACCTTGAAAAGTACTTTAGCCCTCAACAAGAAGACAACAGTGATTATTCCCTGTCTATTGCATCTGGCTCTCAAGGTCATCGTCTTAGCCACGACCATGAAACACAATACATCTATGTGAATCAGACATTACAGCTATGGCGCGCTATCTTGAATGATATGTTTAAGCTTTGGACACTTGCTGATCAAGACATGTTGTCCACTTCGAATCCATACCAACTTGCCCAGACAGGTCAAGGATTGCATCGTGTTCAGCCTTGTCCAGCTGTCTCTAGAGAGATGCATCGTACACTATTTAAAGCTCAAAAAAAGGCAGGAACTTGGATTGGCAGCAGTGTCATTCATTTGGGTGATAAAAATGTACCTAATGCACTGATGTTCATTGACAAGGTAAAAAAAAAGAGAAGCTAAGTCTGGGCCACATACTCAATTATACTTTAGTACAATCAAGTAGCTCGTATTTTGAGCCCAATTTGTATTACTATAGATAGACTAGAAGAGCTGGCAAAAGATAAAGGCATTTGCAAGTTCATTGAGAACAAATTTGGTAGCTTAGATCTTTGTAGAAAGGCTATTCTGAGTAAGTTCATTCTCTTTAACAATGAAATCCTTGTTATTCAACAACTCTTTTTGGTAGCCGATTTCTTCCGTTTCGCATTTGATGGTTCAGGTGCAGATAACTTTTATGATGCCGGAAGTTGTATTGATGGTAGACTTACATCTGCTTGGAACTGTAAGACAAAAAAAAACATTTTCTTTTTCTTTCTCCAGTGCTCATAGCGTTTTGATAATAGGGTGTTCACAAATTGAAAAGAAGCCTTATTTCCCTGTATTTTTGTTATCTGTAAAGTATCCTTAAAACCTAATTGGCTTGATCTAACTTATTTTTCTGTAGGGATTTGCTGGTTTTGATGGTGGTGGATGGTAGATTGATAGAAATAATCAAAATAAACACATAGAAATAATTTATCAGCACAAAACCCCCAATTACAATAAATATTTCCCTATTTTGTATAAGATGTTTCACTCTTACTGCGCTCCTTCTCATGAGATCGGGTATATTGATATCCCTAAAACACTATTTTGATCGCTTGGCGTACCAATTCAATAAAGAAAAAGGATATCTTGAGCTTATGCTAGCTACTTCTTGACATACAAAAGAAAAGAAAAGCCAATGCACACATATCTCCGTGTTTGAATATATAATTTAGCCATTAGAACAGAGTGCAAAACTATCACTTTCAAAGAGTATATGAGCCGCAGTAACATGTTTAAAACAAAAAGATCCGTCTTGTGAAATGTGCTTATCGCTAGCACACTATATTTGGAAATGAAAGGTCGACGCAACTTGATCGAACTGCGGCAATTACCAAACAGAGATCATAAGAGACAATTGTAATTGTTTAAGTATGATGAGCAGCTGAAATTTATTGATGAAGCACTACAAAACCAAGGGAGAAAAGTGTGACAGAAGAAGAAGTTGAAGAAAGTGACAAGAGCTTGACGTAAAATAAAGTACGAGAAAAGTACAACAAGATAGTTTCCAACCCAAAAATAGATGGATGTTGGTACAATAGTTTGGCAGACCATTCCTTGTCCTTCGGATTTATGTTACTGAATGATGTGATGATCTCTTAGCTTAGTTTCTTAGCTTAAACCTTATAGGCTTTGTATGGACTCTTTATCTTTTGAGCTTTGTTGTCGTTGTTAAGAGTAAATATGCGCAGATCACCATGTAAAAAAAAGAACATACTTTAGTAGTGGCTATGAATTTCTAGTTTGTTTATCCCTTCTCTTCTATGCAGATGGACAGCTGAATTTTTTGTTTTCAATGACAAACAAATTCCAGAAGCAATGTGTGGTACTGATTAGGTTCTACAGGGATTACAAGATAAGGCTTTTTGTGCTACAATGTTCTCGAAAACAAAAGTGTGTACTTTACTTGAATGAATAAACATTCAAGAGTATGAATAGTGATAAGCAAGTATTGCTACTAAGCTTGGGTTTTTGGTTGCCTTGATTTTCATCTAATTAAGTAGATATGAGAGAGAAGAAGAAAAAAGAAAAAGAGAGAAAGGACAGAAGATCAGCTTTGCTTAAAGATAACAAACAATTATATTGTTTCACACTTGGCTTCCTCATATAAAACAAGGACCTCAAGGTCAAGCGAGTGATCAGTATCTCAGACCATTGGTGTCTTCAGTCATGTCTTTTTTTTTTTATCTGTCGAATGTATCAATTAGTCGTTAGCTTCTTGGTTTTAAAAGAAGGTAAATTTAACGTCTTGTCGTACAAAATCACCTTTTTGCCGTGCATCATAAAGAAAAAACTTTCATACATATTACTTAATTGAGCCTTGGCAGTGTTACTTGAGTACTAAGCTGTAGATCAACTGCTTTAGTTGACAATGTGAAGCAGACGGAGTATTTGATTTTCCTATTATTCTGAAGGTTCGTCAATCCAGATCACAAGAGACGTCATTCACTTTTTTCTCCTTTGAAAGCACCCAATATTCTTGAATGGCACAAATCAGGTTTCAGCAAAGTTCAATGAGCAAAACATCAATTTTAATAAGCTATATAGTCTAACTTCCATTCACAGATGTCGATGAGTGTTTTTGATTCGTAATGATTTGTGCAACTCTATCCATACACTTACAGAGATCACTGTCACATGAATGCCATCAAAACCTCACCACCTGATAAATACGTAAGAACGCTATTTTACTTATCTACAAACTCAAATTCATGAGCTTCAGAACACAACTGACAACAGCAATGACAAAATAGACACAGCCCCAAGATACAAGTATGTGCATTGACTAGGTATTCAAACTCACTTTAGTATCAACATTGATGCTTTTAGGAAATCAACAGACGCTTGATAAACCTACAATGCCAACTTGTAATAAAACTAAGCCTCTTTTTAAGTCGAGCATTATACAACATGACAAAGATCTGCCAACCATTTTTTTTGTAGTCATGCACTTCCTTTTTAGTAGAGCTTGAGAAAAGAACACAGCAATTACCAAAAAAGGATCATCATATCTACAAACTATAAATAAACACTATAGAGTTCTTCTGTAACAAAGGCTTAATGTAGTTCTGATCGCTACCACCAAGCACAGACTTAGATTACCTAATGATGCAAAGAGAATATATTAAAATATCGCTATTTCAATCAGTTGAGAAGGCTGCATATAATCTTCTTTGTAGCCAAATAGAGTTAATATGACCCTTTATGGTCAAGACAAATGTAACACTAAAAAGCGAAGCTATTTCTGAGTGCTTTATTGTAATGCTGCGGTCTGGCCAGATATAAGCTTCAGTTGCTATGGTTTTCCTTTTGGGAAAGAATTACTTTGTTTAGCAAAATTTATCCGCTTGTACGACCTAAACGATCTTATAAAAAAACTGTCCCTTTCTCGCAACTATTTAAACAATTTCTTCCTGTTGTTTTCCTTGAACATATATAAGACAACAAGGGTGTTCTTTAGTTGCATTAATACAGGCACTAAATCAAGAGCAATATGGTATAGCCTGACACTCGAACAACTTCGAAATGAAATTAAGTCTTCTTTTTTAGGAAAATCCTATCACACAGAATGCTGTGTTAAGGTAAAGACGATAAATGAGATGTGCAGATAGAATTTCTACTAAACAGCTTCAATCGTTTGATTCATATGGACAGAATTGCCGGAACAATTTGGCCTTTGCTTCTCACAGGTCTATGCACTTTACAGTTGCTCAAAAAGAAATACGCTACAAAGTATCCAGTTACTCCAGAAATTCTTTCTGTCACTGTTTCCCTAAAGAAAAGAAGGTGGCTACTTCTTTTACTCACTGGATTCGAAGTTGCTGGCTGGCTTTATTACTTCATCCAGTGTTCATTGGAGTCTACCAATAAGCAGTTTTATGATGCTCTCACACTAGCCATTTGCTTTATCAACTGGGTAAGCCAAAAAACACAGACAGAAGAAACAGGTGGGATTCTCATTACTATCATTGTAGTTTGCTCTTTTTGTCTTGTCTTTTACTTCGCCTATCTTAAATCACTACAAAGATCGTGGCTACATTTATGCTTTCTGTACGATTTTCGGCTTTCTTTTTGTCGATTCCATATACAGATTGTTGATAATAGGATCAACTGCTCAATACTGGGACATATCCTACTTTCTTGTCACTTTAGTGCTTTTCGCTATTGCAGGCTCTACTCCTCAACCTTACCATCCAAGAGATCTTCAAGTTGAAACATATGAGAAGCTTGAAATTAAAGACGACAAAGTATACATTGATGTAAGTGTGTTTTGGGAGAGAAAAGAAGAAGAAAGCAAAACAGATCTGACTAATGTCTTTATCCTTAAATTGCAGGGTCGTTTGTTAAGTCCTGAATCAACTGCCAGTGTTTTTTCATGGGCTGCTTTTCAATGGGTAAGACAGTATAGAAAAAAAGAGGCACTCAATAATTGACTCGTTTCCGTTCAACGTAGATGAACCCATTGGTCGTCTTTGGATTCAGAAATACTGTCGACAGAAGCAACATCTATGCCATGACATTTCAACATTTAGCTCGTAATGCATATGCTGACTATATCAGTGCAGCAACATTTTTGAGTCGTACAAAAGTCCTTCGCCGTATTTACAAGTCCAATAAGCGAGAAATATGGGCTCAGTTGATTTTCAGTTTGCTTGCCTCTCTCATTGCTTATCTTGCACCTTACTTCCAACAAAAGCTTCTTGAATATTTTGAGCAAGGCGACAACCGAGGACCCGTTCAGACTGCCTATTTATACGCTTTTGGTATGTTTTTGGTAGGCGTGGTGAAGCTTATGTGTAATTCGATTCAATTGTGGGCCGGCCGTCGATGGAATATCAGAACATTCAGTATGTTAGATGCAGAAATCTTTAACAAGACATTGAAAAGAAAAGACATGCTTGGCAAAGTATCAAATTCCAAACAAAATGAAGAGAAGGAAGACGAAGGAAATGAGAAGGAAGATGATGACCAGTCTTTTAGTAACATCGGAAAGATCACCAATTTGATGAGTATAGATGCTGACCACTTGGCTAATATCCCTGCCTTTATTCATGTAAGTTAAATATAACTTTGTTGGACAACATCCATTAACAAGCTGTTATGTTAGATGATATACGGCTCGCCTGTTGAGGTTACTGTTGCTTTGGTTTATTTGTACAACCTGTTAGGTCAGGCTGCTCTTGTTGGACTTGCTGTCATGCTGCTTACTTTCCCAGTGTCCGCCTACCTTACAAAGAAAATGACCAAGAATTACCTCTCGTACAATGGTGCCAAAGATAATCGTAACGAACTTGTAAATGAAATGCTGCAGGGTATTCGAATGATCAAGTACTTTGCCTGGGAAGCAAACTGGATAGAAAAAGTAACTGACTCGCGTAACAAGGAAATCAAGAAGATGATTCTAGTAATCATTGGTGACGTGCTTATACATGTAGTATTCTTGCTCGTACCTGTCTTAGTTACAGCATGTACATTCATCTGGTACACCAAAGTAGCCGGTAATGAGCTTACAGCTAGTATTGCTTTCGTCAGTATCACATTGTTTGAAATGTTGCGTAATCCACTTATCCTGGTTCCTGAGACCATCAACACATTCACTGAAGGTTACACCAACTTGAAGCGTATCTGTAATTATCTTGAAGAGCCTGAAGTCGATGAAAATATCAATTTCGATCCTATTGAAATACCTGACGATGTTCCACCTCATGTTGTTTTGTCTCGTACCGGTTTCGAAAATTCAGTCTTCGAATGGCATGCTGAAAAAGGCAAAGAAGTGCCTTTCACTGATGTACCTTCGGATGAAGAACAAGGTAGCTCCCAGAGTTTGACAGGTTCCACCGTGTCCAGTGGAACAGCTCATAGAAAGTTCCAACTCTCTGTTCCTCGATTCGATTTCCCTACAAGCAAACTAAGTATTGTGTGTGGTCCTACTGGTAGTGGTAAATCTAGTTTCCTCCATGCCCTCTTGGGAGAAATGGATATAATCTCAGGACGTGTTTACTTGCCATCTAAAGTTGTACTAAACAAGAAAGATGTCCCCAACGTTGATCCAGAATATCCAGATTTGTACTTGAACAAGGTTGCCTATGTTGCACAACAACCCTTCCTTCAACATGCTTCTATTCGTAGCAATATTCTGTTTGGCTTACCTTTTGATGCTGAGAGATATAAGAAGGTTTTGTTCCAATGTGCCTTGATCAAGGATTTGCAAATTTTACCTGATGGAGATCGTACAGAAATTGGTGAAAAAGGTATATCCTTATCAGGTGGCCAAAAGCAAAGAGTATCCTTAGCCCGTGCTGTTTATTCGCGCGCCAAGACTGTTCTTTTGGATGACTGTCTTAGTGCTGTTGATGCTCATACTTCAAAGCACATCTATAGACATTGCTTGACAGGTGATCTTCTCAAGGGCCGTACCGTCATCTTAGTGACTCATCAAGTCAGACTCTGTCTTCCTGGAGCCAATTTCTTTGTCAAGATTGAAAATGGAAATGTTGTTGCCTATGATACAGTTGAACGCTTGAGAAGCACAGGTACACTAGCCAAACATTTGGGTACTGAAGATCAAGAGGATGGAAATCAAAGACAAGAAGATGCCATTGAAGAAATTACCGACGGCGACGATAGCATGAACATCGATCTCGACTTGGAAGACGCGAAAGAAGCCAAAAAGCTAATTCAAGAAGAAAATTCTGAAAAGGGACAAGTGAAGTTTAAAGTGTATTCCACATATCTCTCAGCTTGCGGTGGATGGTTCTACTGGACTATGGTAATTTTTGCTTACGTCTTTTGTCGACTCTTAGTCTTTGGGGAAAACTGGTGGTTGAGAATTTGGTCTGCATCCTATAGCTCCTCTCATGACAACTCTTTGGGTGCTATGATGCAACAAACTCCTCAATATAGTATCATGTTTTCTAATTCTCCTACCGCTCAAAGCGTAATCAACTCCTTAGGAACTGCTGCTCAAAAGCAAACAATCTTTAAATCATGGGTCTTTGAAGAGAAGTCACCGGTGAATGTTGATTATTATATTGGTATTTATCTTGCCCTTTGCTTTGGCTATGTCGCAGTTGATGTCGTAAGAAACGTATTGATCTCTTGGGGTACTGTTCGTGGTGCCCGCAAACTGTTCAACGCTATGCTTTACCGAATTACCCATGCACCGATGCGTTTCTTTGATACTACTCCTGTAGGACGTATCTTGAATAGATTCGGTAAAGATATTTCAACTATTGATATGCAAATTGCTCGTAATGCAAGCTTTTTGGTTGAGTGTGTCACTTCAATCATTGCATCCACTGCTATTATCAGTTCCATAACTCCCCAATTCCTAATCGTTGCCATCGCAGTTAGTAAGTATATATTTGATTCATTGATTGTGGCAAGATAGATTAACCTGATCCATTTTTTTTCTTAGGTGGTGTATATTTCCTTATTGGCGTATTCTATCTCCGTATCTCTCGTGAACTAAAGCGTCTCAATTCAGTCAGTCGTTCTCCTATTTATTCTCATTTCACAGAGTCTTTAAGTGGTGTTGTTACAATCAGAGCTTATGGCGTACAAGAAGAGTTTATGCGTACTGTCTATGAGAAGCTTGACAACTATATTGCACCCTTCTATCTCCTTTGGATGAGCAATCGCTGGTTGTATGCTCGTATCGAATTCTCTGGCGCATTCGTCACTTTCTTCACTGGTGTTTTCTTGATCATCAACATTGATAAGATTGATGCTGGTATGGCTGGTATTTCTTTGTTCTATGCCGGTTCTTTCTTGGAAAACATATACTGGTTTATCAGACAATATACTTCTGTTGAAATGGATTTAAATTCTGTTGAGAGAGTTCAAGAGTATCTAGAAATCGATCAAGAACCCCCCGCTCGCATCGAGGGCCACCGTCCTCCAGCTGCCTGGCCCACCAATGCTGCTATTGAAGTCAAGAATCTTGTAGTCCGCTATGCCCCTGAGTTAGATCCTGTCTTGCATAACGTCTCATTTTCTTCTAAGCCTCACGAGAAGATTGGTATCGTTGGTCGTACCGGCTCAGGCAAGAGTACAATGGCATTGAGTTTCTTCCGATTGCTTGAAGCAGACAGTGGCTCTATTTCCATTGATGGTATTGATATCTCAACGATTGGTTTAGAAGATCTTCGCTCTCAAATTACTATCATTCCTCAAGACGCTGTTCTTTTCTCTGGTACTATTCGATCTAATATTGATCCTTTTAACGAACACACTGATGAGGAAGTTTGGGAATCTCTTGAACGTGCTCATATCACAAAATCATCAGACCGCTTAAAACAAATTCGCAGTGGTACTTCTACACCTAGCGGTGCTTCAAGAACACTCACTATTGACGGTGAAGAACAATATTCAGCTATTACAAGTCTTTCTCAAAAGGTCAGTGATGGTGGCAACAACTTTTCTCAAGGCCAACGTCAACTCCTTTGTCTCGCCCGTGCTTTGTTGAAGAACAGCAAGTTAATTGTCATGGATGAAGCTACTGCCAGTGTTGATTTTGATACTGATGCAAAGATCCAACGTACAATTCGTGAAGAGTTCACAAATTCCACCTTGCTCTGTATTGCTCATAGACTCCGTACAGTCATTGATTACGACCGAATTTTGGTTTTGGACCAAGGAAAGGTTGTTGAATATGATACACCATATAATTTAATTACCGGTAGCACAGGTACTAATGCGTTCAAGTCAATGTGTGAAAGATCTGGAGAATTCGATTCACTACTTAAAATGGCAACTGAAGCTCATCAAGCTAGCAAGATTACCGAATAACAACTATACGATATCGCATAAATACTTAGACCATAAGACCTTTCTTGTTACCCACTTTTATCATTTTAAAATAAAACAATTATCAACACTACAGTTTTTGAAGATACCTTAACTGAATATGTCCTGTTCTTATCAGTTTATTACAGGAAACTAGTACGACATCCACAATTGTCTTGACGTCAACAATGATAAGCTTGTAAGACACTGTTATTCTTGCTGAGAGGCCTGGAATGAATGGACATGCTTTAGAATATTTGAATCAAATGTTTCTCAAATGAAGCTTATGGATTTCAAACAAGTACGAGAAGTTTCTTGCTGCTATTTTGTCCAAAAATAAGGTTCCCAATATCTTCATCATTGAAAGTAACAATCAACCAACAGGCTTTGATCAGAAGTAAAATCATCAACAGGCTTTGAATACAATAGAAGAAGATAATACAAGGCGTTTCCTGCTCAAAACAGACTGCTAGCTGTGCTATTAGGTAAGTACTCATCACTACGTCAATGATACCTGCTTGTAACAGATACTGTTCTGGCTTTTAAATTTCTAAGCCGTCTACAGATTCCCTGGAAATGGACTAAATTCGTTCTTTTCTCGATTGTTTTGTCTAAGCCCGTTTGTTAAAAGTGAAAGGGGCAAAGGAAAGAAATGCTTTGCTTGAGATGCATCAATATAAGCATAGTTAAACATTTTGCATAAAGTGTTAGTAGCTACCCTTTAGCAGGATTGGCCTTGATAAGTTCTCCGACTGGTTAATATATGCTGCTCTCATATTTCTTTTTTTGTTTATTTTAAGCCAAATCAACTTGTCCTGAGCCTCATTTGAAAAAGTCACAGCAAAACTTAATATGCTAAATTAAGTCTGATTTCTTTTTTCTCCTTTTCCCTTTTCTTTTTTGGTTCACTTTCTTTTGTTTTGCATAATCTTCTTCCTATACAATGAGCTATCGGAAACTGACCGAAAATGACGATATAACTAACCAATACATGCACAGCGGAGAAGAGGCAGTTCCTCTAACTAACCCAAAAAACAACAGCTCCTTTAATGAAAAGCAACCACAACAAAATATCATGGACGATGTCCCTGCCGAACTCGAACAGTACCTTCAGACAAAGCCTACATATGGCCTGACCGACGCTGAAGTTCAAGAAAGAATGCAACGATTCGGTAGAAACGAGTTGATCGAGAAGAAGAGAAATAAATTACTACACTTCCTTTCCTTCTGTGAGTCCAGCTTTAGCTTTCTAATAGAGAGTTGCCTAATCAATTTTTTTTCTATTTAAAGTTACGGGTGCTATTTCTTATTTGATGATCCTATCATTGGTCTTAACAGCCATTACCTTAGACTGGTTAGATTTTGGAATTATTTTAGGCATGTTGATAATTAATGCAGTCATCGGTTATGTTGAAGAAGCAAGGGCAGAAACATCTATCGCATCACTTAAGAGTAGTCTTGCTTTACACAGCAAGTGTTGGAGAAACGGAAGATTGATTGAGGTCAATTCTGCTGATCTTGTCGTTGGCGATATTATTGTTCTCAGATTGGGTGACATTGTTCCCGCCGACGCTCGTTTATTGGGCATCGGCGCTTCAGGTGAAGATATTGAGACTGACATTCAGATTGATCAGAGTGCTTTGACAGGCGAATCACTACCCTCCAAAAAGAAGCCTGGAAACCTCGTGTTCAGCTCTTGTGTAGTCAAACAGGGTCAGCAGCAAGCAATTGTAGTTCGTACTGGTGCAGATACCTTTATTGGTAAAACTGCAAGTCTTATCTCTGTTACTACTGGCTCAGGGCGATTTCAAAAAGTTATCAATTATATCGGTAACTTCTTAATCATTTTATCTGTAATCCTAGTCCTGGTTATATTTGCACATGAATTGATTGAAGAGCGTATTCAAACGGGCACTGTAACTGAGGCTCAAGTTTTGTCCGCTCTGAAAGAAATGGTTGTCCTAACTATTGCAGCGTATGACCCCTTTTGTTGATGATGTTTATTTATAGATTTGACTGACTTTCTATTCTTAGTATTCCTGTTGGTTTGCCTACTGTGATGTCAGTTACTATGGCTATAGGTGCAAAGCAATTGGCCAAGCGTCAAGTCATTGTCAAACGACTGACAGCTGTAGAAGAGTTCGCCTCGGTTTCTATTTTGTGCAGTGATAAAACTGGTACCTTGACAAAGAATCAACTCACTTTTGACGAGCCTTATCTTGCGGGATCCTACAGCAAAGAAGATATTCTATTATATTCATACCTTGCTGCTGAAGTAGCTACAGATGACCCTATTGAATTTGCTGTTCGTACCGCTGCTGAAAAAAATCACCCATTAGTCAACAACGATGGAAGTCATTCTGTACAAGGTTACAAAGTTGTTTCGTTTAAGCCTTTCAATCCTTCAGACAAGACGGCTGAAGCTACTGTTCAAGATTTGACTGCCGAGAGCAAATTCCGTGTAGCCAAAGGTGCTCCTCAAGTCATTTTGAATCTTGTAGGTGGTGATGCAAAGGCTGAAGAAACAGTCCAGTCCTTTGCGGCTCGTGGCCTGAGATCACTAGGTGTTGCTCGTACTGTTAATGGTGTGAATCAATGGGAATTGGTGGGCTTGCTTAGTCTGATTGATCCTCCAAGAGATGATTCGGCTGCCACTTTGGCTGAATGTCAGCAATACGGTATCTCCGTAAAAATGATTACTGGTGACCAAGGTATCATTGCAAAGGAAGTAGCTGGCCGACTCGGTATGGGTAAGAATATTTTGGAGGTAGACGAGCTGATTGATCCCAGCAAATCTGAAAAAGAAATTTCTGATGCTTGTTTGTATTCTGATGGTTTTGCCCGTGTTGTACCTGGTAAGCTCTAAACACTGACACACAGGCATTTCACACAGTTATCTTCTTTTTTTTCTAACCACTCACTATAGAGCATAAATATCGCGTCGTTGAGTTATTACAAGAAAGAGGTTATTTTATTGCTATGACTGGTGATGGTGTGAATGATGCACCTGCCTTGAAAAAAGCCAACGTTGGTATTGCTGTAGCAGGCGCAACAGATGCTGCTCGCTCTGCTTCCGATATTGTATTATTGGAACCAGGACTTTCAGCCATCGTGGATGGTATCAAGATCTCTAGAATTATTTTCCAACGTTTGCAATCTTACGCTCTTTACAGAATCACTTCTACAATTCACTTCTTGATTTTCTTCTTTGTAATTACTTTGGCCGAAGACTGGAAGATGCCTCCTGTGTTTCTTATTTTGATCTCATTGCTAAACGATGCCGCTACTTTAATCATGGCAGTCGATAATGTCAGTATTTCCAAATCGCCCAACATGTGGCGCCTTCGTTTGTTGATTGTTCTTTCTTGTGTATTGGCTGTTGTCTTGTCCGGATTTTCATTTGCTCACTTTTACATATTCCGTGATGTGTTACATGTTACACCCGGTGAGCTTTCAACTATAATGTACCTTCATATCTCTTCTGGTAAGATTTTGTTTGCTGGTGCATACATTTTGTTATTAACTCAGATATGATAGCTCCCCATTTTGTCATCTTTTCTACAAGAACCAATTCTTTCTGCTGGACAAGTGTGCCTTCCTTGATGTTCACTATCATTGTGCTTGGTACTCAAGTGATTGCTCTTGTCTTATCCGTATATGGAGCTTTCGGTGCCGATCCTAGTATTGCTGGTATTGGCTGGCCTCGAGGATTGATTATCATTGCCATTTCTCTTGTTACCTTCTTATTTATTGATCTGATCAAAGTTGCAACTATTTACTTCTGGGATATGTTTGCTAACAGATCGAACAACGAGTTAATCATGAGCTCCAAGAAGCCAAAAGAAACCTCCAAAGCTGCTAAATTCATACAACGTCAACAACAACAACAATTCCATTTTGGCTATGATAGGGCTCAAAGGCGCGAATCTGATAGCTCTGTCAAGTCTTACTAGTTACAGAAATAGGCGGGCTTCCTTCCTGTATATTTATTCAAAGGCACTGTGTACATACCATCATTCAAGCGAAAGCGAGACAGCAACATGATATGCCTCCAAACTTAATCTGTTTGAAATAAACGCAAGCTTTTATAGCGATATTACTTTAACAAAGCATGTAAAAAAATTTTTTTTTGTTTCTTCAAATTCATAGATTGTCTATTCATCAACAGTATCCAGAACAGGTTCACCGCATAAGAAGCATTCTGTTCAAAAGCTTAAGAATATAACTACGCATAAGCAAGAGGATATCATTGACAACGAACTAAAAGGCAATCAAGACAGAAGTTGGTTTATCAGTGAATCTTTAAATATAATTACCATAGGTCTTAAAGAGCTTGTTCTCTTTTGTAAATGTTTATGTCTTTTTTTTTTAGATCAACAGATTTCGTATCTCGAATGATTTTAATGTGAAAGCATGAGTCTTCAGAAATTTGGATTTCAATCAATTTTCAGTTGATCTTCATCTATTTAACTCGTTACCTGCGAGAGTCCCCAGAGAACGATGCCACAGTTGAACCCGAGGATGATTAACATCTTTTTATTTTACTTTATTGTGCAAACACATGATACATAATATCTATTTACATAGTGGAGTTCTTCTCCACTTTCTTTTCTTTATCTTTTTTGAATCACTTAAGCAACTAAGTTGATGATACTACCAGAGGCCTTGATGTTTTGTTTAGCATTTAAACTAATGCCAGGACACTGGCTGATATTCAAGGTATTCAGTTTGGCCAGCTCTAAGATCGATTTTATACACATATCTGTGATTCGAACACATCCTCTCAAGTTGAGACATCGAATCTGTTCCAACACATTAGACTTTAGAAGAGATCGAATCGAAACATCTGATACAGCTGCACCACAGAAGCTGGCATCTAAATCTTGTAACTCGGACAAAGTAATGAGGCCTTCGATAGCACTGTCTGATAACGCACAACAGAAACTTAGAGACAAACTCCTAAGGTGAGGAGCAGCAGCGACGAGATAGGCAACGGCTTGATCGGTCAAGAAACTACAATCTGTCAAGTTCAATGTACTTAAAGAAGGGAAACGTGTTTCTGCCCATTTGCCGAATCCCTGATCAGTTATCCGAGTGCAGCGTTGTATGTTTAGAGAGACAAGCGACTGAGAGCAAAAGGTAGCTAAATGACTCATGGTCATGTCAGACAATTTTTTGCAGTATGAAAGAGATAGATTCGTCAGTTGAGGTTGATTTCGAGATGCTTTACCGTCCAGCAATTGGAAAATGCCAGCATCGCTTATCTTTCGACAATTGGATAGATCCAATTGTGTCAAACGTGGACAAGATGATGCCAAAGTAGCCATACTTTTATCTGTCAAGAGCCAACATGAATTCAAGTCTATGGATTCTAACAAAGGTGTACTTTCTACTAACTGCTTGAATCCAACATCAGTAATGTAAAAGCATTGTGATAGGCTGATCTGTTTAGCACGTCCATTGACGAGTGAAACAATGGATTCAATCACTTCATCGGTAATTCGTTTGTTGAGATAACTCAAGTCAACTTTTTGAAGAACTTTGTCACTGTATTTCACAAAGTCGCGGCATCGTTTAGAGACAGCAGCAAAGCGAAGAACCGATAAGAAATCGAGATGTTCTACAACCAAACCTAAAATTTCTTCATTGAATAACGTCAAACGACCGTCACCATGAAAGTCAACAGACTTGCTTGTCTTGGTAGATACAGAATTCTCTTTGAGATTGGTTTGTTGTTCAGAATTAGTTTGCTTCAGATTACGATTAGCAAGTGCTACTAAATAGGGATCAGACCAAACGGCGACACTAGCTCTCCGCTTTCTGGTTTCATTTCCTCTAAAGGCACTAGCTGCCGTCTGCGGCAACAAAGTAGGATCTTGATCACTGGTTGTACTACATACTGAACTAGGCTTGATTTTTGATGTTTGATCCAACACAGGTGAATCTGTTTTTCCCACCTCAGTATCAAAAAGAAGAGGAGCCTATATGTCTTTTCAGCAAACCGAAAAGTTATATGTAAACTATTGTTCTACCTTTGTCTTTAGTTGGCTCAGAGACTTTTCTGCCATCTCTTTGAAATGTTGTTGTAAATTAGGAAAAGAGCTGACGGCTTGGATGAAGTCTGATTTTTTGAGAATATAAAGCTCAATCGCAGTGACAGCACGAGCATCAGCAGCTCGTGCCTTGTTTAAGAGTACTGAAATATCGCCAAAATAATCGCCAGAAGATAACCGTTCAACAGGCATATCGCTCCTTGTATCATTTAGGTTAACCAATTCAACAGTACCTATACATAAATTAGAAGATAAGCAATTGCTGCACAAGTAATGAATCTGGGATCAACCTACCGCTCAAGATGAAATAAAGGTCAGTACCTTCATCTCCTCTTTTATAGATCAAGTCGTTAGGTGCATAATGGCGGGGTTCTACTCTGAGTGATATATGATGCAAGAATTCTTCTGGACAGTCTTTGAAATAAGGACTCTATAAAAAATCAGTCTAATCTTATTTCTTAATATTGTCGTCACTCAACTTACTTTTTGTAGCAAATTACGAGCACCTGTAAACTCTTCTACGTTGCGCTCTGTTAGTGGCTTGTGACTGATACGTTCTGCTCCATTCATGCTTTTGCTTTTGTTTAGCAAAGCAAGTCTTTCTTCTGCTTCAAACAATAATACTTTCTGGACTTCAGGATACTGAGGCAAAATTGTATTGACATCATCCGCGGTCAGCAAAGCAACTATACATTTACTACTGGCAATGACAGTGGCTGTTCTAGGCATAGAGAACAAGATACCGATTTCGCCAAAACAAGAACCTTTTGGAAGTGTGGCATAAATGCGTTCAAAGTCAGCACTGCAGACATCAACGGAGCCTTTTAATAGAAAAAACATTGCTTTGGAAGGTTCTCCTTCTACTATAATCACATCTCTAGGACTGTATATTCTCAAATGCATATGGCAAGCAATCTCTTCAAGAAAATGTTCGTTGTTGGTGCGTTGAAAGAGAGAATGTTGTCGGAGCGAATGCAAAAGTTCTGGAGGTATTGAATTTTCGTCGCTTAATTCCATGGAAGAGACAGAAGAAGAAGACGTTGAATTGTTGAGCCAAAATGGTGGTCTTTCCGTTGTTTGTATATCAATCATTTGGAAAAAACAGAAATTAAATAAAAAAGAAAAGAATAGATTACAATCTAGAGCTAGTTTTATAAGTCTTGGGGGTTTTGGCTAGACCAATCAAATTTAGTTTATGCATTTCATTTTTAGTAAAATTGATGAAATCACCAGGAAAATCATTGTTGTCTTAGACTCGAATCAAGCCAAAATTCAGCACAAAGAGAGAGAAAGACATGTTAAAATAAGAACATTTTCAATGATAGCTTTGAACACCTTTGGTTGTTGTTATCGTGCTGACATCAAATCGCGTTCTTATGAACAGGAACCTATTTAATTCTTCGAAGAAGAGTATTATCCTCATAAGAGGATATTATGACCTACTTCGTTGCTTTGACTATACGAGTGTTTTGTTGGTCAATTGACTTCTCAGAACTGCATTCTTCTTCCTAGCAAGCATGTCTCATTCATTCAAATCTACATACCGACTAATTCTTCTGATGTTTATTCAGGTGCAAGAGATTAGGGGGAAATTTGTCAAAGACATAATGAGACCATGTAATCCCACAAGATTTGAGGGATCGACTCAAAGCTGTAATATTTAGTGTCTAAGCAATTCGATAACTGATGTCAAGGGTAGCTTTTTATTTTTATGCATTAATAACCTTCTAAATCTCAACGAGACGTATGGCATACAATAGTGGCTTTATTTAAGAGTGTGCATATTCTTGGGAAATACACTCTTATATCTGAACATACTATTATATTGAATGGTATTCTAACGCTTGAAGCGATTTTCAAGTTGAGGAATTGTACTCTTAAATCAAGCAACTACTGTATTAGAAAAAGCACTTTATTTAAACTGCTAATATTGTGAAGCTGTAGCTACCTGTGATACTGAGAGACTAGAAGACAAGAACTTGACAGTATCTTAATATCATAGCCTATTTTTTACCGAGAGTTGAATAGTTTGGCTATCAATTGCTGGACAAATAGTTAGCGTTTGATATGAGGGAAAGCAGCGAATGATGGTAATAACCTATGATTGGCTGATCCATTCTGAGTTTGGCACAAATACTACAGTTCTTAAACTGAACATATTCAGCCAGCTTGAAGACAATTCAAGAGTTCAAAGGAAGAGGAAAGTGCAGAGCAAATTGGTAACAGGTCCAAATGTTCTGGCGAGAAAATGAGTATATACGCGCATGCACACACGCATTTGCATGATTGTACTAAGAATATAAATTGCACTATTATCTTGAAATGGTTTCACAAAATAGTCTTGATCCAGAGAAACGTACAACTGCTATAGCCAATCAAAATTAGGCACTCACCTGAAAGTCACTTGATACTCCATTAAGATCAATCTTCTTGCTCATATGGTTACCTTACTTGCAGAGAATATTGTATGTCAAAAACTCCCTCATTTCTGTACATTCAAGCCGAGCTTTTTTTCTTTCCTTCTTTTGTTACTCAACCAGGCTTACTTTGTTTATAGAAAAAGGAGCAACAGGGCAGAATGAAGATACTTGTTTACGATGATCTTGGTGCATCAAGTACTTCAGTCAAGCACATTGTTGCCATGTTGAAATCAACACTTTGTCAAGATTATATTGTTGATGTTGTTGATCGGAAAGTGTTCGATTCAGAAGAATGGCAAACAGAATGTGCCATGCTTGTCATGCCAGGTGGTCGTGATTTACCTTATTGTCAAGCACTTGAAGGCCGACCCAACCAAGCTATTAAGGCCTTTGTGGAAAATGGAGGACGTTATTTAGGTATCTGTGCAGGCGCTTATTATGCATCTGAATCAATTGAGTTTGAAAAAGGCAATCCACAGATGGAGATTATTGCATCTCGGCCACTTGGATTTTATCCAGGTCTTTGTCGAGGTACTGCTTATCCAGGCTTCTCTTATTCAAGCGAGCGAGGTGCACGTCTGGTTCCTGTTGGATTACATAAGGAAGCTTTCGAGAGTAGTCAGCATACTATTTCAGAGGATGTTTGGATGTACTATAATGGGGGTGGCTATTTTGTGGATGCTGATCAATACAGCGACCGAGTAACAGTATTATGCGGATACAAGGAATTGGATGATGCAGCGTCCATTGTTCATTGCCGTGTAGGGCAAGGTCATGCACTCCTAATCAGCACCCATCCAGAGTATGAAGCTACATCAGATGACTTGTTAGCAGCTGCTACTACAGACAACCATCATTTGCAGTTATTAAATCAATTGGCACTTTCAAGAACAGACAGAAATGACTTGATGAGATTATGCTTTTCTCGGATCGGATTGGAGTTGAATTCACTAGAGAGTACCTTGGGATCCAATGTCAAAAAGTCTACGCCTAGTACCATGTATTTTACCGGATTGACAAAAGCATGTGTGTCCGAATCTATATCTCGTCTACAAAAACAAAGAAATTCAATAACTTACCTATTGCATGATGCAACAGATAGCTTTTGTGTTTCAGAACTAGATGATGTGATGGGCGAGCAGGCTATGTTATTTAACTTGTGCAGAGTAAGAGAAGGAAAGCCGCCTGTTATCCAGCTCATTTACCCTACATTGACAAGTACTATCGAGCCACTTTATCCTCCTCATTCTGTCACTCCACAATTTAGCTCAGAAGCTTATTACCGATTTCTTGTTCAAAAGAGACAGAGAGAACAAAACATGGGCACTGAACAGCAATATGTGTTTGGTAACAGCTTGATATATACATCAGATATTAGTAGAACTACATCTGTGTTTACAGAGTGAGTATTGGCTCTTCTCCTTAGTACAATAGCTAACGCCTGTTCAGAAATCCCAAATTTTTAGAAGGGCTGTCTTCTGGATTTGTATGCATCGACCTAAAGGAAGAACAGAATCAAGGTACTGTTGGCGGTAAAAGAAAGAAAAGGAAACTGATACGATTCTTCTGACCATAGATGTGCTCTGTTTTAGCATTGTTCTACGGCATAGTTTTGAATTGAAAAATGCGCCTGTTGTATTCTTGCAGTACTTGATTAGCTTAGCTATTGCTAAGTGTTTGGCATCAGTTGGCAAGGATTTATCTGTGCATATAAAATGGCCTAGCGATATTTACCTGAAGACAGAAAGGAATTTAATTGAAACAGGACAATCAAAGACGCATTTGAGCTTTGTCAATAATCAATATGTTCTTGTCATTGGTAATACTAAATTGTGTTGTTTACTTTTTGGGCCTGTATTCTAATGTATTTACTTACAGATAACCAAGTCAATTTGACTGATATAAGAGATGCAATGCCTGCTAGTGTGTTGCCTGCGTTAGAGGATATTTTGGCAGATATTATTACTAAATTTGAATCCATGTATATAACTTTTTGTCAGAGAGGAATTGAAGATCAACTTTTGCAAGAATACTATCATTATTGGCTGCATAAGGACTCCATCGTGGCCTTAAAGACAAGTTACCAAAACGATACAGTCAAAATTATTGGTATCACACCTGACCATGGTATGCTCAAAGTAGAGAGCCTCCAGCATCAAGGAAAACTGTATGGCCTTTTGCCAAATAGCCATTTTCTCGACATGGACCAAAGCTTAATTCGGTCACTGTAATCATTTGTCTGTCAAAAAAAAAAAGCTTTGTCTTCTTTTGCTTGATTGAAGATGACGAGCCTTATTGTTAGTCCAACCATACCCAAGTGTTCTTCATTTTTTCGTTTACTTTTCATAGAAATAAATCTTAAATAAATACTAAGCTTCGCTGTTGTGAAAGACTCAAGATGAATTAACAGCATAATGCAAAGACACTTTGACAAAACAATGCGCTTTTCTTCTATGTTTTATATCATTCAGTTAAGGATCAAGAATAGAGCTTTACAATTATTCATTAAAGAGTAATCATTGTAGACTAAGCTGCAGCTTAATAGTGAGCAAACAAAGAGTTCAAAGAACATTTTGTGAAGACAGTGGGACATCAATGCTTCAACCAAATTGATGATAAGCGACTACAAACAATGTTGCAAATTATTGTTTTGCCCTACCACTTAAAAAGGAAACAACTGAAGGCTGATTCGACTGTGTCAACTATTTAGTTAAGGAATACCACGGCTTTTTAAGCGGCACCTCTACATCAAGGGATAACTTTGATATCTAAGAAACAAAGAAAAACCTTACATACTTTAGGCATAAGCACACTTTATTAAAAAGAGTTTCAGGTAGAACAATACAAGACAGAAAACTAAAAAGGATGAAGGAGTTTTCTTTTGACTTGGGGAGGTCAATAAAGGAAATGCGGACAATTTAAAAAAAGGATTGAGCCCCTTCAGGTGCTACTAAGAATTCGTTTTCATTTTCGGGGACTGGGATTGATGAAACGATTAAGTCAGTACTGCAGACATTTTAAAGATCCCCAGTACATCTCAAATACAGACAATTGGTTCCCAGTTTTGGCATCTGGAGAAGTAACAATAGAAAAATGAATTTAGTTTCTGTGCTGTCACAAGCCACGTCTATTTGGCCAATGGGTATCAGCATGGTAACTAAAGTCATAGGTGAAAGGCAGCAGATGTCAGGCTGAGAGAGACCAAGCCGTTGAATAATGAATCCTGAAAAGGGACTTGTCAGTTGATATTTTTGGATGCTTCAAATGTTTCACACATTTAAAGTGCATACCCAATGAAACAAAAAAATGAGCCACAGTAGCTCTGTAACAGCAAGAAAGCAGAAACTGATTCTGAAAAAAAAAGCTAACAGTATGATCTACATGTAAAAATATTAAGCTCAAGCGATCGACAAGCCAAAAAGTAACAGCCAAAAAAAAACTTTTATAAAAGCATTTACTTATCATGCTCAGCAATTGTGGCTTTAGTTTGAGTTGAACTTCATTTGTATTCGAGAAACATTATATCTCTGCTAACAATAAGATCTTATAAATTACTGGGGGGGGGGAAGCATCAATTGTGTGTGTACTGTCTTGGCAAGTTTATCTAAAAAAGTAAAGAGATAAGGCACAAGGGCTCAAAGAATCTCTTTATATATACATATTATATCCATAATTATCTATTAATAAAGGAGGACGGTGACACAAATTACAGAGACAGAGTATTCAAGAGGCTCCAAAGCTACTGTTGACCTTGTTTCTTCTCAATCAGAATCGGTCATTCAAAGACAACTGATTTTATTAAAAAGAGAAAGGAGCGCAATCTGAATAAATCAGTTGTTCACAATTTGATATTCAGAAGCTCACCATTTGACGCTGCGTCCACTGTCCTTATTTTTTCTTTTTTCTACCTTTTTTTTTTCTCTTTTCTTTGTGTACCTTTCTTTTTTCTTTCTTTCTTTCTTTCCTAACGTTGCTTGTTGTCATGGAAGACTATTACCGAGGCAAAACAGTACTTATTACTGGAGCTACTGGCTTTGTAGGCAAGGCTATCTTGTGGCAACTACTAAAGCAAGCAGGTTCTGTTATAGACAAAGTATATGTACTCATTCGACCGAAACGAGTGCCGATGGGAAGTCCATCCCAACGCCTTTTAGACGAAATCATCAACACACATGTACAGTTCATTTTTTATTAGCCTTAAGCGATACTCATTCCTTTTCTCTTAAGGCTTTTAGAAAATTATTAGTGGAACATTTCGACAATGACAGAGAGTTCTTTCAGAACAAGCTAGTACCAGTTTCATATGACTTATCTTTACCACATATGGGCCTGTCAATGCAAGACAGTCAATCACTCAGAAGCTCACAGATTGTGATTCATTGTGCCGCAACATCAGAATACGAAAGCTCGCTCGAATGGAATTTAGAGGTATGAATACCTTGATTTGTAATAAAGCAATTGTATTAAACATGGTTGAATAGACAAACGTTTTGGGTACTATTCGACTGATGGACTATTTAGACAGCTGCGATGATGTATGTAAGTGGTACGCTTGCATTTTATTCATATAAGGCATAAGAACAGAATTAAACGTTCGCCCCCCCTATAGGTTCTTTTATCCATTTGTCTCCAGCTCATATCTATCAAGAATTGCCTGAAGGATCTGTAGATGCCAGTATATCTGAATATGTATATGATATTGGATTTGGTGATCCAGAGGCGTTTCTCAAAGAACTCTTAGCTGCTGAAGAAAAAGGCAAGTTGATCAATACATGTCGGATCAAGAAAATTGCAATAATTAATCTTCTTTTTATTGTTAGAATTAGCGGCCCTGATCAAGCGCATATTGCAAAAATATTCTACACTTCATTTGTTCACAAAAGCACTCGTGGAACATCTTGTCATTCGCCGCATGGAGCAAATGCGTGATCAGCAGGAATATGGAGGCAAACAACCTTATCCATTAGCCATCTTCCGTTCTAATTATTTAGGTCCTAGTTTGCAAGAACCTTCACCTGGCTGGGTAAAAAAAAAAAAAAAAAGAGAGACAGTACAAGATGCATGTTTATTAAATTTATTTTTAGACAAGTGGTGTTTCAGGTATCTCATCTTGGCTAGCTTTGTATGGTTATGCTATTCCTATCATTCAACCAGATCAAGGCTCACGACCAGCCAATATAGTGCCTGTTGATTATGCAGCATCCAGTATTGTTCGTGCAATTCCTCAGTTCACTTATCCAGGTGACCGATTTGTCCTCCCCTTAGTCTATAATGTCAACAACCTAGTTCATACAGGAGATGGACCTACAATCAACTTTTTCCCTTATATCTATCATATTGCTATACCAAAGGAGCCCATTTCTTGGTACAGTGCCTATGTTGCCATTCAAGATTACTGGAGTCGACCCAATCATCAACTGACAACCTCCGATCGATTACCTACTGCTGAGCAATATTTCTCATCCAACAAAACCCTCTCAAAGGCTCGATTTTTGATGCAGTACTACTTCCGATCAACTCCCACTGCCACAGCTCCTCCTCCAGTACCTGCCCTACCCTCCTCCTTCTTGCTCTCACCTTCCTCTTCCTCTTCATCCTTACCATCCACATTGTCACAGAAAAGAGCCAGCCAACGTGCTTCCATGTTGTCTAACTCTAGTGGTTCTGTCCTTTACAGTTCATCCACTAGCTTTGCGACTAAACCAGACTTGTTTCAACAGAACGATCACCAAAAATGGATGGAGCTGGCCTCCAATATTCGCAACAACCTCACTCGACAGAACAAATATCAATGGAAGCATAGCTCTGACAAGTTTCATGCATTGCTTGGTCACCACTTGGATGACCTCAACCAGCGTTTCAGCAAACTAGATTGGTACAATTATTTCTTACAGAGCTGTCATGGTGTTCATGTGCATACGATGCATGGCGGTCCTCATTTGCGTTCGATCATAATGTCATCACAAACACTGTGTGCTCTTTATTCGTCTGTGCGTCAGCCTGACAGTGTCTCTAGCATTATTGACGCACCTTTCCGTAGTGTTGTCTATACAGAAGAAGAAATGCGACAACGAATACAACATATGATCAACATCACTATCTCGTCGCTTAAAAATCCTATAAAGTCTATACAAGAAGAAAAGCAGTGGAAGCCTATCTGGATTGAATACTTGAACGATACATTAGAAGATTGGTGCGACGAAGGATCTACTTCATTGAAGGCCATCTTGCAAGAGAAACAAGATGCCTTGCAACACTGGAAGTTGCGGGTCGAGGAAAATGCTGAATCGGCCAAGGTCACTGTTCTCAACGATGCTCGAGTCATTGAAGCTATCAAACAGGTAAAGAGAAAAGAGAGTTTTATCAGAATGACGTCGTGGATATGTTCATGCACATTCTGTTGTTTTATTAACCACCGTGCTCTATCTAGTTGTCTAAGCGTTCAGGTATGCCAGAACCCAAGGTCATGGAAGAAGCAGCTCGCTCCTTTAATCGAATTCAGGAAAGAACACAACTACCTTACGCCTGGTTTGCAGCATCTTTCCTTCAGAAAGTGCTCAAAAACATGTTTAGTGGTATTTACATTGACCAACGCAGCCTTGAAAAGATCCGTATGGCTATCGACAATTCAGACAAACAAGTGGTGTACGTGCCATTATCAAAGACAGCATTGGATCCTATTCTTGTTTGGTATTTGGCCATTCGTTATAGACTCCCTATACCAGCGCTTGTCTTGGATGAGGCCTTGGCTATCCTGGGTCCCTTTTCAGACCTCCTGAGATTAGCAGGTGCTGTCTTTATCAAACGAGACCCTCATGCTCGTTCTGGTTTGACAACAGCGGTGACATCAGCCTATCTACAGTATCTGCTTCAGGAACGCGGTGCTCTTACACTAAGTTTGGATCAAATGCGTTCCCGCACGGGTATCTTCAAGACACCTTATCAAGACGGCTTACTGGATATGATAAAGGATAACAAAGATGCCTTGTTTGTTCCTATCAATATCACTTATGAGGAGACTCCTGATCTTGCTCTATTGATTGAACAAGACCTTCAGATGGATAAACAACAGAGTAAGCTTCGTGTCGTGAATCAACTCCAACGCCGCACTACATCTAATCGCATGTCTACACCCATGAAAGTCTCTAGACCTAGTGATAGTCGATCTCATCGTGTTCGTAGCCGCAGTTTAGGCAATGGATTTGTTGAAGAAAGAACCCATAGTCCACTCACTGGGACACATCTGGGACGATTGTTGATAGGTATAGGATTGCCTGTACCCACTATGGAAGATGCCACTGTCTTAGCACAAAGAATTCAAGAGGGTCAGAAGCAGGCCACTTTTGCCAGTTCCATCTCTTTAGTAGCAGCCATTTTACTTCATAGTCGGATCAACGGCAACTGCATTGATTTGGAAACAATGAAAGATCATTTGAAATACCTTTTAGAATTGGTCAAACTACAAGGCTACTTTATAGATTGGCAAGGTAAAGAGAAACAAGTAGAACATCCTTTAGGGACTCACAATTGTTTGAATATAGAATATGAAGATACAGAGAATATCATATTTTATAACATCAGACTCTTGGAAAAATGTTCAAACAGCGTATCGATTGATGAGCGTAGTAATAGTTTTATGTTCCGTATATCGACACGATCCGAAAATATTCTTCAGTTGGCTTATTATGCTAATCAGGTATAGTTATTTTCCAGTACTGTCTATTTTTTTTTTGGATACTAATCTAGCAATGATGATTATACTTGGTATATTTCTGTTGATAGCTACGTGAGATATTTGTATTGGATTCGATTTTTTCTGCTACTTATCTTTCATTTGGTACGCGCACCAGAGTTTTCGAGACAGCATTTTTAGAGCGTTTTGAACTTTTGACCACCTTGTTACAACATCAATTTAATTCAACTTGGAATATTCGACTTGTAAAGTGAAACAGATCAGCATACAAACTAACAATGCTTAACCTACTCTCTTTCTTAGGAATACAATACCTTGCGCAAACGATACAAAGACTACATACGAGAAGCACAAAACGCAACAGAAGAAGGAAGAGAAGAAGACAATGACGAAGGCGTTGAAGTGGAAGAGGATGGTACAATGCTCGAACGTCTTGTCACCAAAGTCAGCAATAGCAAGCAGTACAGTCATTTGACATTGCTAGCTTCTTTTGTGTATCCTATCATCGATTCATTCTGGGTCACACTGTGCGCTCTGTCAGCGTTGAATGATGTACGCGTCTTCCCTATCACGCTGGTACCTACCTTATCACAATGGATC
The DNA here is from genome assembly GCA_025331435.1 of Choanephora cucurbitarum. Classification (NCBI taxonomy): domain Eukaryota; kingdom Fungi; phylum Mucoromycota; class Mucoromycetes; order Mucorales; family Choanephoraceae; genus Choanephora; species Choanephora cucurbitarum. The sequence continues at coordinate 135,254 of JAIWNI010000032.1, forward strand.
GGTATGCACCTGATCAGCGGTAGAAGAACCATCTATAGCGAAGTTCTTTCAAAAGAGTACAGCCAAAACACACTTCAATCCCTTGTCTTGTTGGGTGTATTAGATCAAAAGCCAGCCAAGTTAGTACTTTCACCTGATGCACAGATGTTAATGCAGGCACTAGGATTATCTACCAATGATGATGTGGTGCTTCAGGCAGAAAAGGATAAGGTAATACTGCAATATTCTCTTTCAGGACCATGGACTAACTTAAAAAAAAACAAAAGGATGATGAGGCTGTTGCTTTAGATTCAATTGCTGAATTATGCAAAAAGATAGAACAGGTTAGGTTAAAAGAAGAAGATGTGACAGGCTCGGTGCATATCTATGAGAAATGTCAAAATCAGATTAAAAGCCTTGCCAAAACTACTGACAGCAACAGCTCGTTTTCTAAACGACATGGTGCTATCGTACTAGAACAAAAAGAAGAAGCCATGGCCCAATTAGGTTATGCATTAATACAAAGTATGGATACTATATTATAATTAAAGAAAACATCAACATTCGTCTTTGTTGTCTATTTATTCAAATGAGTCTCTATGTGTTGAATGCTTAAAAGGCAGTCTTTGTTCAAATGTGTAAGGATATTATCTATGAACAATAAGAGACAACTCAACTTTGAGGAATTGATGGCTGGTTAGTTGCAATTAAGCAGCAGAGAGATCAAACTCTCAAAAGATATGACTGCTGAATGCGTTTAGAAGAATACTCTATAGTGAGTCAAGACACTAGCCGACCTAAAAGAGAAAAAAATAAATTATAGTCGCCTAATTCTTATTGAAGAAAGTCTCTCCGCTTACACTTTTTTTTTGGGTGGGTTGTTTGTACTAGATAACGACTAGGTAGGGATTGTTGTCTTGACACGACAGAATAGTCTGATCAACAGTCTATTTATGGTCAGCCATCTCAAGTGTGGCACAGTTACTATTCAGGAACGAATTCAAGGTCAGACCCGAAACAGAAAGTGTATGTGCTTTATATAGTAGTATTCTATTAATATAGCAAAAGGTATATTTTGATAGGAGTTGGATATGATGGTACTGTATACGATGTAGCTCTTTGCATACTCAACAGTTCTGAAGGATTGTTTAAACTATGTGTTTCTTTTTCACTGGTTAAATCAGAGAGAGGGGGGGAAAGGAATTCATTTTCTCCCACCATTTCCTCCCCTGATACATACTCCATATATGCTCTAACTATAAGTCACTAACTGAATGGTCAAGATTAAACAGAAACATGTTGATTTGCGTCCTCAATCACCGATCCGCTATATGAGTAGTCAATTTTCAGCCAGCATGTGCCTTCTTTTGACTGACTTTGTAGCTTAGGTAGTGTATGCATCCTACTCATCAAGAACGCGGGTTTGAGACAATCACACGAAGACTTTGGCCAGGTTATGCCTTGGTACTGTATATTTTAACTCTAGAGAAGTCAAGACCCCATGTCCACAGTGAACTCTTTATTTGAAAGTGTTGATATTCTCGAGAAATGCACTCTTGAATTGAGCAACCACTGTGTTCATACAATAAGCACTGTAAACACAATTGTGATATACACATGTTAACTTGATATAATACAAATCAAACGACTATAATGAAATAAGAATGGTGCTGTCTATAGGCCATCTTTCTAGACAAAGTTGTCTTCTCATTTCGAGCTATTCGGCACAACAATTTGTTAGAGTCCATTTGACAACAAGTCCAGAAACAACCTAGAAAGTAATGACAGGAATCAGAGAAACAAAGAAAAAAGAATGAGTATCATCTGTTTCAGTCTGCTACTATCCAACCTAGAAATCAAGCAATTATACTAACTGATAAGCAATAAACAAGAAAAAAACCATGGTAGCTCTTGTGGACGATTCTAATGTTTGAAGTCTACCTATTCTCTGATCAGACACCAGGATTCATAGCACACTTCAAACAGCCATCAATATAATATACAATAGGCTAACATAAATAGGTGATAACTACATTTATCAAGCAAAACCTCTGATATAGCCTTACAGTCCAAATTTATAATTTCTTTGTCCTACACCCCAGACTTGTCTAACCCAGCCTACTGGTGTGTTGGCTATGTGTTACTTTAATTTATAGAGGAGTTGGTAAAAGGGAGGCAAAAAAAAAAGTTACTGGCGGCATAAAATATACCTTCTTTCATACCTGAATGATGGTTTTTTAATCGATGATAGAACGATGCTCACTATATAGTAAAGAGAATACGATGATGTCATGAATGCTTCAAACTATACACACACACACACACACACACTTCTTTAACAAGACAACTGAAAAACATATATTTTGTATTGAAATGAAGTCTACACAAAAGCACATTGTTTCTGTATGTGTTATCATGATAGTCAGTCTGAAATAGAAGCAGAATTAAAGCCCTATCACTGTAGACTGCGCGTGATAATATGCTTTCTCTTTTTGTTATGAATTTAAAAAAAAATAATGATAAGATGCCATCCACGTGATCATCCTATTATCAATGCATATTTTCATTTCATTTTTCTTTTCTTGTTCCTTTATTTTTTTTTCTTTATTTTCTCATAACTTTGGATATTCTATCAAAAGTTCTTTTTTTTTTTGTTAAAAAAAAGAGAGAGAGAGAAAAAAGAAAGAAAGAAAAGGAACATCACGCATAAGCTTATAAGAGGATAGAGTCTACTGTCTTTTTTTAAACATCTCCATTACTATTTTGTATGCATCTGAGTAAGTGATGCAATCGCCTAATCAACCACCTACATCTACATCCACAAGTACACGTAACTCTAAGCTTGATCAAATTATTCAAGTAAGTTGTCAGATATTAAAAAAAAAAAAAAGGCTGCGCAGAAAAGAGAGAATTAAAATCTCAAGTTCAATTTCAGAATTTCTATACAAAAACTGTGCAGATTATCATTCAAGGACGCTGTACGCCTCACCACGATATACGATATGGGAAAAGAGCAAGCCTCAAAGGCTCCTCTTCTAGTAGAAAGATAAACAAATGGGTAAGTAAAGTGATTGTCGGTTGTGGGCATGCTGTTAATGCTCTGTCAGTTTAATATTGCCACAGAGGATGTGGAGATATTAAGAGAAGAATTAAAGTATTGGAAGACAATGTCAGTTCAGCCTGAGACTGAGCCACCCTCTATGGTGCTTGATATCTATCTGGACACCTCTAAACTCTCTTATCATCAATCTCTTATGGTAGCAGATGATAACTTGCGCTGGGGTCGAATTGAGCTGAACAGAGCCGAGCATATTGATCGAATTCTGATTGAATCTTGGGAATTAAGCTTAAAGTAAGTAACCAACATGAAAGAGGGTGGGGAACTCTATGATGGGAATCTTATGACTGTTTGATTAGGCACCCATTGCCTGACTTTGCAGTTGATTTGCCTAATCTCTATAAACGATCCATTGTCTTTTTCCGTTCATTACATTCATTATCTCGGTTATTGCCAGGTTATGACCTTTATCGTCAAATAAGCGAGTCAAAGGATACACCTCTCTCTATAGGCTACCGTCTCTCTTCTTCTCTCTCAAAAGTCTATCCAGAAGAAATTGCCTTGAATTCAACTATACTTGAAAATGATGCTCGTAAGCCTACAAAGAATTACTCATTTTCGGATATTGTGACACCTATTGGGTAAGTGTACAGTCAACAGAAGCAGTGGTTATCTATCTCTCTAACCATGATTTGGGGGGGTTCTGAAAAGTACATTCAAGTTGAATGTGTCTTATCGCCGTAATTGTGATTTCCGAGTAGAAGATACAGAGCGTGATTTGAGTGCACAATTTATCGACATGGACGAAAAGTTCTTTACCCCCACCATGACAAAATACCATCAACAACAACAGAAGCTGTCTTTGACTATCAATTCAAAGCGATCTTCTTTAGATACTAAAATGGTAATTATAATAAGAATGAAGTGCTCTACAGAATTAACACTCTGTATGTTAGGATTTGACACCTTCTACATCTACCTCCAGTAGACATATACTTGAGCATCGCTCTTCACTCAGTCGACAGAGTGAATCACCCACCAATCGTAGAGCATCAGCGCCTTTTGTTGTATCACCCTTTAAATCCCCTTTTCTGTCTTCTTCTCCTCAAGCTGAATCGATATGTAAGTAAACAGAATTCTGTTTTAAAAGAGACTGTCTATTGAGCATCTGTTTAGTTTCTGGAGCAGGCAGCGGAGGCTCAACCACAGCCACCATAGCAGCTCAACGACAGTATGGTACATCCCCTACGTCTTCTGAGCGCTCTAGACCATTAGATAGTGGTTCTTACAGCCGAAAGATTGAATTCTCATCCAGTTTCGATAAATACAAATCACCCAGTCCAAGTCGTGAGTCTCCCTCCAATGCAAGCATGATGATGCGACGTTGGTCTAGAGCAAGTGATCTGAGTTCTGTCAATTTCAAGCAGGAAGAAGAAGATACTCATCTGGAGGATTTTGTACGCCTGGTGGGATCCAATCAAGATCTCCGGATGTTCTCCAAGACCAATTCAGACTTGCTTTCATCTACATCGGATTCAGACACAAGCAGCATGATGAAATTATCTCATTTCCAGAGCTTACGTGAGACACACAACACACTCTCCGAATCACTCTCCTCAAGCATGATCCTTCAGCCACAACCACAGAACCCTGAGGCCAGTACAGTCTCGCCTGTGTCATCGACTTCATCTACAGGACGCTCTTATCAACCAGCTGTGCCTTCTCCTCTACATGCTGAAAAGAGATCCACTTCGCCTGTCCATATTCCTCGAAGTTATCCTCAATTGATGTCCATGACAACCACCGGCAAGACCACCACTGCCAGTACGACGCAGAGCAAGAGTCACACCACGGACCTGTCTGCCTATTCCACTTATCCTCAGGACTTTCATCATCAGAGACCTCTTTCAAAACACAAGCCAGTCACTTTTTCTATGAACACAAGCAAGGTTGCAGAAAGACAACTGATTACACAACCACAAGCGGAGTCATCTGGTCAAGGTCATACAGTACATGCGGTTCCATTCGTAGGCAGGAGACAAGCTGGTGAAGAAAATCAGGCCACAGGAGAAAAAGACGAAGAAGAAGAGAGAATACAGAAACAGCAAGAACCCATGAAGACTCATAAGCAAACTAACCTGGAAGAGATAGAGAAGAATGTAGGAGAGGGATCAAGTGAATTCTATAATCGTAGTGAGGGAAGCAGTACATTATTACATGATGTTCATTCAAGTCATCGAGTTTCTTTGCTGGATGATGATGACTCACTTGTATTTAAGATGAGTGAACTTGAATGCGAGGGCCCACCTAGAGCATCTACTACACCTCCTAATAAACAACATGAGATGTTCTTTAATAACCGAAACAAGGCATTCATCAAGTCAGCATCTACTTCCACTTCACCTACACGTCACGATCCACGTCCTGATACTACCCTGACACCTCTCTCCCCTCCTCTTCTTCAACGGCTACAGTCCATATCAAGTCAGGCCGAGATGAAGGATCATAAGGATGAGTCAAAAGAGGAACAGACAGAACCTCTCTCTAAGCCCACCATGCCATTTGATGCTTGGTAAGATTCTTTTACACTCATATATACTCCCAAATTACACAACACACACACACACCTACTTTTTATATTGTATTTCTAGAAATTTATATCTTCTTTTGCACACTTTATTCATCTTACATTCTAACTCATACACACACACACATATTTATATGACACTCTGTTCATTGTTTCTCTCTCTTTTTTTTTCTCTCTTTTTTGATTGGAATAGATGTGTCTTTTTTTTTTTTTTCTTTAAAAAAAATGGATTATGTCGAAATACCTCTTTTGAGCCTAAATTTTACTTTTGTACACACAAATATAAAAGAAATAAATCAGCACAATTAGAGTGTAATACAAAGTTTCATTTTGACTGCAAAGATACATCTATATAGACTTTTGATATAGACGCTAAATACATGCTTTTAAGAAAAAAAAATAGCGCCAAAAGAGTGTTGACCTATTGTAATTCTTTTCAATTGAACAACAAAGATAAATGGTCTATACAATGCCATTGCGGAAAAATAAACAGATATTTAACATGAATCTCTCCCCCCCCCCCCCCGCTATTTTCAATATATTGTGTGAAAAGATGAGTCAGCTGTGAAATCGAGATATCGCATATTCCCGTCTGTTACATTAAAATGATCTGCCAATAATGCGCCTGGACTGAATGATCCTTGTTTCAGACAATGAAAAACTCTGAATTTTTTTTTAACATTTCTGTACCTTTTAAAAAAAAAATGCTTATTAAGAATCTGATGCTCTATTTTTTGAGTTGCTCTAGACCTACCAGTAGTACACTTTTGTCTTGGAAAAGGTTTATCAAGTAGTACACTTTTGTCTTGGAAAGGGGGGATATACCATCATCATCAATTGGCCTCTAGTACAAGATAAATTGGACTATAAAGCGGGTAAACATCATGTATCTAATGTGTGTATTTCTTCATCTCCCAAATAACTGGAAACCTCAGAAGAGCTGAATGTGTTTGTGTTCAGTATTTTAATTACACCAATGTTGGGCTCGAGAAAGACAGTTCATCACTATAGAAAATAATTGCCTTATTTAGCCTTCATCATCTTTTCATTGCTACCATGCTATTTAACCAGTTTGCCGCGGATAAGAAAGCCAAAGTAGGTGAAAATACATTCGATCAATGTGGTGCAAAGGAACAAAGAGGAAAGGCGTTGAATTTATCTGAACAGTTTTCTCATCCTGCTGATTTTCATGGAATATACCATACAATTTGTCAATCTTCCCATCATTGTACTTGCGTAACTCAATACACACCCTCTTCTTTGTGTCAGGGTATTGGTAAAGGTTGGGCATTCGCATGAAAATTTTGCTTAATGCATAAACCGAAAAAAAAAGTTTCCCGCTTAAGGTTGAGCAACATGGAAGACCAAAGAAAAATTTTCTTTAACTTGCTTCAAAAAGTCATGAAAAAAAATCATATAAAAAGAAAGATCATTTTGACCCATTCGTTTTTTTTTTCTTCACTATTGTCTTTAACTTTCCTTTTCTCTTATGGTTTCTTTTAACTTCCTTAAAAAGCCAGTATTCATTGTGATTACTTGCTTGACAGTCTCTGTCTGTGCTCAATCTGTGCCTACCAGTGACCCTGTCAAGGTCAAGACTTTCAGCTACGATGGTAACTCTTTCTCTGGTCAAATTTATGTAAGTGTCAATACTTATTTGGAAGGTACGGGGGTTTAATTGTTTAATTGGATTTCGCAGATCAAAAATATTGCTTATGAAAAGACCGTTACTGTCATCTACTCTGATGGTACTGGTAATTGGAACAACAACAACAACAAGATCGCTGCTGCTTTCTCTGAAGCCATCTCTGGTTCCAACTATGAATACTGGACTTTCTCTGCCTCTGTCCCTAGCATTAAACAATTTTATGTCAAGGTAAAGAAACAATAGTTTTAAACATACCAATCTAATGTGCCTTCATAGTATGATGTTTCTGGTAAAACTTATTACGACAACAATGGTAGCAAGGACTATAATGGTAAAATCAAATTTTCACATGAATTAAGAGTATGTTACACTAAACCTTTTTTTTTTTTAATAGTTGTTACCTCTGGTCCTACCACCACTTCCAGTGGTCCCTCAAAGACAACCACCAATGGTCCCGCTCCTACCTCCACCAACACTAACTTCCCCTCCGGTAACCCTTCCATCACTTCATGGATCGATAAGCAAATTGACATCAGTCGCTCTGCCATGCTTAAGAACATCAACCCTGCCGGTACCGTCAAGGGTTTCATTGCTGCCTCTCTCTCTACCTCAAACCCCGATTACTTCTACGCCTGGACCCGTGACGCTGCCTTAGTTGCCCATGTTGTTGCTAACGACTACAACCGTACCAAGAGCGGTGATGCCACTTACCTCGGCCTCCTCAAGGATTACGTTACCTTCTCTATCAACAGTCAAAACACGCCTACTGCCTGTAACTGTCTCGGTGAACCCAAGTTCAACAAGGATGGTTCTGGTTACAACGGTCCCTGGGGTCGTCCTCAAAACGATGGTCCTGCTGAACGTGCTGACACTTTCGTCTTGATTGCCGACAGTATCTTGACCCAAACCAAGGACGTCAGCTATGTCACTGGTACCTTGCGCCCTGCTATCTACACTGATCTTGACTATGTCGTCAGAACCTGGTCCAACGGCTGTTTCGATCTCTGGGAAGAAGTCAACGGTGTTCACTTCTACACCTTGATGGTCATGCGTCGTGCCTTGCTTGTCGGTGCCAACTTTGCCTCTCGTAACGGTGACAGTGCTCGTGCCAGTAACTACAACAACGCTGCTAACTCCATCAAGTCCAAGATCGACAGCTTCTGGTCTTCCAACAACAACTATGTTGCCGTCAGCCAAAGTGTCACTGGTGGTGTCAGCAAGGCCGGTTACGATGTCTCTACCTTGATTGCTGCCAATGTCGGTAGTCTCTCTGACGGTTTCTACACCCCTGGTTCTGAAAGAATGCTTGCTACTGCCGTTGCTATCGAAGACAAGTTTGCCAACCTCTATGGTATCAACCGTAACTTGGACAGCAGCCTTGGTAACGCTATCGGTCGTTACCCTGAAGACACCTACAACGGTAACGGTAACTCTCAAGGTAACCCCTGGTTCATTGCTACCAACGCCTATGCTGAACTCTACTACCGTGCCATCAAGGAATGGAACAACAACGGTGGTGTGACTGTCACCAACGTCAACCTCAACTTCTTCAAGAAGTTCGATGGTAGTGCCTCTGTCGGTACCAAGTACACTGCTGGTTCTGCTGCCTACAACACCTTGACTCAAAACATTGCTCTTGCTGCTGATAAGTTCTTCAACACCGTCAAGGTCCATGCTGCCACCAACGGTTCCATGTCTGAACAATACCACCGTGACACCGGTTCCATGACAGGTGCTCGTGACTTGACTTGGTCTCATGCCAGTTTGATTACTGCTGCCCTTGCCAAGGCTGGTACTCCCGTAGCTTAAGCGCTCTATTGACTGAAACCTATCTTCACCTTTCCATTCATTTTTTATTTATTCATAAATAAATTCTTTATTTATTACATGGGGATTAATTTACGAGGAATATAAGGTGCTTCAAGGTATTCTATGTCTTCCTTGCTTAGTTTGACATCAAGTGCACCCATTAAATCATACAAATGTTCTTCTTTACCAATGCCTACAATAGGTGCAGTCACCTCAGGCTTATGCAGTAACCAAGCTAATGCAACCTAAGAAAATAATTTTAGAAATGATCCCCACTCTTATATAAAATTTAGCTTACTTGAGATGCTGTATGACCTAGTTTTTCAGCAAGTTCCAGAACACGATCAATGACTTGATTGTTACTTTCTTGTTCTTTAGCAAAGAATCGATCAATGGCCTTATCACTTTCAGTACGTGTTGTCTTTCGGTTCTTGCCAGTCAAGAGACCTCTTGCCAAAGGTGACCAAGGAATGACAGCGATACCTGCATCCTTACAATAAGGAAGCATCTCACGCTCTTCTTCACGATACACCAAATTCAAACAATTTTGCATTGATACAAACTGAGCCCATCCCTTCTTTTCAGCGATGTGGTTCATTTTTTGAAACTACATAGACACTTTTCAATACCTTTGCTTTATCTATCCTTTTTTTGTTTACCTCCCAAGCATAACATGAACTACAGCCAATATATCTTACTTTTCCTGAACGAACAAGGTCATTCAATGCTTCCATGGTTTCTTCAAAAGGTGTGTTCTATAGAGATAGGTTCATATGTTGCAATATCGCCAATACTTTCTTTCTCTTACATGATCCACACGATGAATTTGATAAAGATCAATATAATCCAAACCAAGTCTTCTCAATGAAGCATCCACAGCATCAAAGATATGTTTGCGCGATAATCCATGACAGTTCATCAATGCAGGATCTTCATCATGATTTTGAACACCCAAACTGTTAGATTGAGTCAAGGGAAAGAAGACCTTGGTAGCAACCACAATACGAGAGCGAGGCATGTTGAATTTCTTGATGGCCTTACCGAGAATACGCTCACTTTCACCATTGGAATAGACATCAGCAGTATCAAAGAAATTGATGCCTGCTTCATAGGCTTTTCCAATCAGTTCAAGCGATTCCTTTTCATCCTTGACCCAAGCTTGCCATTGTGAAGAACCATAGGACATACACCCTAAGGATAATTGGGAAACCTAACCATGATTTAGTCTATGTATGACATAGCCCAGAACAAAGTACTTTACACGCAAACCAGTGTTTCCAAAACGAACATACTTCATTTTTGTAGTAGACATAATAAATAAAAGAAAGAGAGAGAAGTATCTCAGACCCAAGAAATAAAAATCTCTCTCTTTTTATCTTTACGTAAATGCATCGGATAATCTAGAAAGGAGTTTCAAAGGAAAAGCAGAAAATAGATAAAGTGTACACTCTAGCTTCATAGTTCAGAGATTAACTTATTGTAGACTATTTTTACCGAAGAAGACTTAAACTAAGTCTATCTAATTTCATTGAGACAGTTATATATCACCATTTTCTACTTGTATTTTTTTAGAGTTTAGATTCAACTGCAATAGATTATTAATCAAGTGCAGCTACATAGATAGAGAAGCATTCATTGACAGCTTACTGCTGCAGTCACACGAATTAAGCGGATAAGTGTGTTCTCTCTTGCTTTTATTTTTTTTTTTACTGCCTCTCTCTCTTTTATTACACTATGGAATACGATGACGATGAACCTCAAGAATATAACGAGTAAGCAACAATTAAAATGTTGTATCTAAACTAACGCGTATCTCTTAGTTACGATTATCAATATGAAGATGAAGTATGGGCTTGATCTTTTTTTTTTTTTAGGAAAAAAGAAAGTTGACCCTATGTGAATAGGCTATAGAAGAAATCAACTTTGATGAAACACAAGGTGAATCAGTAGCTATTCTAGACGATGTCATGACAGGCAACAATGCTGCCGATGGTAGCAACCCATCAGAAAGAACCGAAAGAATCACAACACCTTATCTTACAAAATACGAACGTGCACGTATCTTGGGCACAAGAGCTTTACAGATCAGGTAAAAGTAGCTTTTTCCAGATATTGAACCCCCCTTTTTCTAACCTGAGGACCATAGTTTAAATGCACCTGTGATGGTGGATATTGATGGTGAATCAGATGCACTTGCTATTGCTAATAAGGAATTAAGAGAAAAGAAGATTCCATTGATTGTTCGTCGATTTATGCCTGATGGTACTTATGAGGATTGGAAAGTAAAGGATTTGATTGTGGATTAATAAAGAAAAAGGAGCTTATGACTGGTAAAATGAAGTGTCAATCTAATCCTTTCTTTGAGAGCTATGGCACTATAAACTATTTAACACGTCTTCTATATTGTGTTTGTATCAGCTTCTTTAAGATAAACGTTCCTTTTTTTTTAAGCATCAACAAGGCAAACAGTGACATCACTCTGAGTGATCTCTGTTCGATCTCTTTTGAGATCTTGCAATCACTTTTTAGTAGATCGCTTGGATTAGATGCTCTTTTTTTTTTAAATGAAAAATAGAAAAAACCTCCTTTTTTGGGAAATTTGCTCTTCTCTTACCCCCCCCTCCACTCTCAAACCTATTTTTTTTTAAAACACAGTTGATTTGGCAAAGATAGATAGATATATTTTTTTTTTTTTTGGTAAACATATTTTCTTATTTCGATATACTCCATCTCCTCTTTCTTTCTTTGCTTCTATTCCATAACCCCCTCTTTTCTTCTACAACTATTCTTTAAGAGATAAACAGGTACATATAGAGCAAGAAAAAACACACATCATCTACACTTAAACACGTAGATGAAAACTGTACAAGAGAGAGAGAGCAAGAGATGGGTTGAATCTCAACTGTTATTTTCATCTATGAAAGCCTATTACAATCACACCCCGGCATCGACAATCCCTCTCTCTTTTTTTCTCTCTCTCTCTTTATGTTCTTTCTCTTCTGTTCTGATCCCTTTTTCTTTATAGTTAGACTGAACCAATGGCAGCCACTGTACCTCAACAGCAAGTGTCTGTTGCAAGCAAATTAGCTCAAATCAATGAACAAACATGGATGACTATGGGTAAAAAGATACACACATGATATGCTGCTTATGACTTACATGAATATAGGCAACTTGGCTGAATTAATGACGGATTACGATAAAGCTATCAGCTGTTATGATGCTGCACTAAAACACAATCCATATTCTATCGTTGCCTTGTCTCAGGTCGCGTCTCTCTGTAGAGGACGCGAACAGTTTGGACGTGCAGTTGAATATTTTAAACGCATTCTGTCAATCCAGGAAAACAATGGCGAAACATGGGCTGCTATTGGCCATTGTTATCTTATGATGGATAATCTTCAAGAAGCTTACCAAGCTTATCAACAAGCCTTATATCATCTTTCTAACCCTAAAGATCCTAAGCTTTGGTATGGCATTGGTATTCTGTATGACCGTTATGGTTCATTAGAGCATGCAGAAGAAGCCTTTTCGGCCGTCATGAAGATGGATCCAAAGTTTGAAAAGGCCAATGAAATCTATTTTAGACTGGGCATTATCTATAAACAACAACAGAAATATGATTTATCTTTACAGGTAAAAAAAAAAAACATAGGCTAAAAGTGGGGTATAAAGATGAGATTTATAAATCGTTGATTTCTATAGTGTTTTCGTTATATCCTTCATAACCCACCTAGACCTTTAACTGAATCTGATATTTGGTTTCAAACAGGTCATGTATATGAACAACAAAAAGAGGTAATTTAGAAAATAAAGCCTTTATAAAAAAAAGACTAACATTGCTTGTACAGTATGAATTAGCTAAAGAAGCTTATGAACGCGTCTTATCTGAAAACCCTGAACATGCCAAAGTACTTCAACAACTGGGCTGGCTATATCATCAACAAAACACATCATTCTGCAATCAAGCATTAGCCATTCAATACTTGACGCGCTCATTAAAAGCAGACAGCAACGATGCTCAATCTTGGTATCTATTGGGACGTTGTTACATGGCTGAACAGAATTACAACAAGGCCTATGAAGCCTATCAACAGGCTGTCTATCGTGATGCCCGTAACCCTACCTTCTGGTGTTCTATTGGTGTTCTGTACTATCAGATCAACCAGTACCGTGATGCACTGGATGCCTACAGTCGTGCTATCCGACTGAATCCTTACATCAGTGAGGTCTGGTACGATCTAGGCACACTGTATGAATCCTGTAATAATCAAGTTCAGGATGCCTTAGATGCCTATCAGCGTGCTGCCGAATTAGATCCCAATAACCCTCATATCAAACAACGTTTAGAACTCTTGAGAAAATCACAAAATGTATCTTCATCCTCTACTTCTGCTCCTGTGCCTCAAGATGTCAGTAACCCCAGCCAATATCAAAGTGGACAATCATCACAATCACAATCACAGTCTCTTTCTCTTTCAGGTGCTTATGGTCAATCAGCTCCTACTGGACCTCCTTCCAGTATGTCTGCTTATCATACTGCCTTAGGCAACCAACCTCATCGCCCTGATGAACGAGTGCCTACACCTCAACTGCCTCAACATGCTATGATGACACATGAATCAAACAGCAATGGTCTTGTCAGAGATTTACCTATGCCTGGTTCAAATGCACCCGTCAACCGTCGCTCTCCTGCACCCACATCTTATAACCAATACCCACCCAACACTAATACGAACATTCCACCACCTCCTCCACAACCATTACAGAATCGTGAAGAAGTACGTATTCCCGATATTGGTTCAGGAGGCGGTCGTGCTCCTACACCCTCGGATCGATCCCAGATGAACCCCATTCTTCATGATGAACGCAACTATCAGAATTTACCACCCATGAGTATGCGTCAACCTTATTCGAAATCATCTGAAGAACGATCTCCTGTCATGTCATCACCTCATGCTCGTCCTCGAAACACCAGTGCACTCACTGCCAGCTATGATCATCGTCTATCTTCTCCTCGAACAACAGCAGACTATCGTTATGAACAACGCTCATCTATGGACATAGATCATCATCATCACCATCATCATCGTCAGGCATCACCTCGAACCACACCATCTAATTATCGTAAGCAGGAAGAGTATTATCATCAGGAAAAGAAAGAGAGCAAGGATGATCCTTATGATACAAGTGCAGCAGATGCTCTCTTAAGCATGGGTAACCCTCAGCTAGGTCAGAAGCGTGCATTACAGCAAGAACAAGAAGAGAACAAGAAAGCCAGACAGAACAATGATGTACAGGAAGACAGAATGGAGATAGACCATGACAACAAAAAGGAAGATGCTCTGGAAGAACAACGACCGCAAGAGAAGGAAGAAGGTGAAAATGATGACGATGAAGAGCGAAAAGAACAGAAAGTAGAAAAAGAAGTGGAAGAAAGAAAGAGAGAAAAAGAACCAGTGAAAGAAGAGCCTGAAGAAGGCGAAGTAGACGAGCAAGAAGAAGGTGAAGTGAATGACGATGAAGATGAAGAAGATGAAGAAGAGGAGGAAGGTAGCATTGCTCCTACAGCTGCTGTGGCTGCTACAAATGCTGTGGCTGCTGCATTGCACCCAAAAGAAGAAAGTAGTACTTGATTGAAATAAAACAAAACAATACACTATTTTTTTTATTTATTTTAATGGCGTTGTTGAAGTCCATCTCTATAAAGGTTTAATGAACTACCAGTGGGTGTACCTGCTACAATGCCTTGATAATCTAAACGATAAATCTTGGGCGGTAATCCTTTACCGAATTTACGATTGATATGATTGGAACACAAGAGACCTGAAAACAGAACAAAGAGATGAACAGGCACCATACTGAAGGCCACAATCCAGGTGATCGTCAAGGCTTCTTTTGTGAAAGTCTGATACTTGAATTTGCAACCAGGCAATAAAGTACGGGGGAAGCATTTGTTTGAACGTTCATGGTAATCTGTGAAACTCTTGTACCCACAACAATGGAGATTAGCTTGGATACGGGCCCGGCCATCGGAATCGAGGTCGTAATGCCATTGATAAGAGAGTTTGCCTTCAATATTCCATTTGTTCTTTCGGTAAGCTGCATAACCAATGGCTGCAATCAGACCAAAACAGGGCCAGAGAAAGAGGTTATAGATCGTCAAGACTGCTCGGTTGTTCAACATGATGCCCACATAACCCACTACAGAAGTAAACAAACAAATGACGCCTGTGGCAAGAATTACTATCATAAAAAGGAGAAAGAGAGAGAGGGGTTTAGTCATCATTCTATAAACAAAGGAGAGAGAGAGAAGGGGTTGAGAGGAGAATAACTTACAGTTCAGAATCATACGTTCACCTACAATCACTACATCTGCACGTAGATAGACTAACAAGAGACATAAATTGAGCTTCCAAGTCAACATGATTTTCTCTCTCTCTCTTACATTTAAAATAAGTTAAAAGTGCTAATAATAGAATCCCTAGACCATAACAAAATAACTAATATAGAGTGATAAGTTTCCTAAGAAAAAAATGATAGCCCAATAGAGACACTCACAAGTGTGTTGGACAATAATAACCACCATTTATGCTTTGTCCATCGTTGTTTTTTCTTTGTTGAAGGATCTGGTATTTGTCTTTTCATGATATGTAAACTACTGGTATCTATACTTGATCGCTGTGATCCAAGCGATTGGCGCGACTCTGATTTCATCCAAGGCAAGACAGGCTCTGGTAAGTCTGCTTGTTCGTCTAGATCATGATTTAGTAGGATAGAAGGTCGATTGGGGTGATTGCCCAAGTTCTGTAGAGAGACATAGGAACTAGATTCACTGGATTGTGTAGCATATCCTCCTTTTTTTGTAGGTGGATTCATGTGTAAAGTAAAGAAAGAAAGATATAGAAAATAAGGATAAAGAAAAAAAGAAGTATTTTTAGTTGAGAATCAATCTCCTATAAAAGGAGAGGAGTTGTACTCACCTTGAAGTCCTATCAATAAGGCCATTCAGGTTACTGGCTGGTTTTGATTGGGCAAACCCTGACTATATATTAATAAAAGCAGGAGCTAAAAACAGCACTGTCTCTCTTTTTTTTTTTTTCTTCTTTATCAAATACATTGCTTTCTATTCTAGGGTTTGGAAATGAAGAGAGAGAGAGAGAGAGAAGGAATTTAGCTATTTCATGGAATGATAGCTTCTAACTTTTCTTTTCATTTATTTATCTGAGTATTAAACAAGTGTAGAGAAGAGGGAGTAATCTCTTCTGTAAGAGTCACTTAACAATATATACAGTTGAAACATGACATTCGTGTATTTCTCTAGATTCATATGCCTACAATGAATGGCTTTCATTTACCTTATCTTCTCTAGAATTCTCTCTTGTTTTTACATGTAATCTACTGGAAATCTGTCACTTTACTTAAATAAAATAGTTAGCATGGTTTCTAAAAATAAAATCTAAGCAAATGACATATGTGTCACAATGTTTGTGCTATTGAATCGACTATTCTTCTTCTAATTGAAGCAAAGGCAGTGGAAAGTAATTGTCATTCTCGAAATCAGGTTTTGGCATGGATGAAACTCCTGAAAATTCAGCTTGATTGAAAATGGAGTCTATCAATAGATGTATCAGATTGTGTGTTTGCGTTTGTGCCACATGGATGTATTGTCTTGCTCTAAAATAGAAGACACCATTGCTATCTTATATTAAGAATATGGGTGTACTCACTCTGACTCCAAAAAAATGTGTGTCTGAATCAAAAAGGCTTTCCTTTGTCTAGTTTATGGGATTTTCTGATGATCCTTTCATTCTCCTTGTGCTACTCTGTAAAATGTATCACTAAATAATAAGTTGTGTAGCGACAACACAAAGAAAACAAAGAAAAACGCCATCTTGCCTATGCATGAAACTATTTCAACATGCTTGAGCCATAGTCAATAGATATAATACATTATGAGATAGACTCCATTGGGCAGGTTGTCCTCTCCTTTCCCTCTCAGTGATTTGAAGAGAAGATCCATCAAACAATGCCAATCAGAACTGAGCTGACCAATTTATCTTGAGTGGCATTAGCTCATATGATAGAACAAGAAATTTAGATAGATTTGAACCTCTATTCTTTTTCCCATCAGACCACTTTATTGAAAGGAAATTGAAGCTACCTTGGTAGCCATCGCAGGTTTTTATGGTAAGGCTTACACAGATAGGAATAGGTTAGAGCTTGATTCTCTAAAAGAAAATCTGTTTAGCTGCTACTTGAAATAAAGCATAGTAAATCAGTAGACATTGGAAGCCTTTGGGATGCTTTTGCATGTAGCATTGACATCCTCTCACCCATATGCGCTACGTAAGCTATACTTATTTTTGAGAATTACCTTCTATCTGTACTCACCACTTTCTTCTTTTTAAAAAAAAAAGCTGGCAAAGAGGATGATTATGTGCCTGAACACACTAGTAATAGCGATAAATATAGAACAGGTCATCCAGGATGGAAAAGTCTGAGCAAGGATGACAAGTAAATTAAATCTGCAAAAATTGAGCAGGGTGGTCGCAGGTTACTAATGTGATTGATTCAAACTATTGGATAATATAAGGAGTACTTATGGATCGCGTTAATAAGGCCATAGGTGCAGTCAAAGGAAGAGTGTAAATGTGCGATAACTAAACTACTTGTAAGTTGGTAATGATTTTCAAGATACAGTAGTTGTTTTATTTGAGAGTGTTCCTATTCTTGAGAAATGCATTCTTATATTGAGCATACACTTATATCAAATGGCGTTTTAACGCTTGAAGCGATTTTCAAGTTGAGGGATTGCACTCTTAAATCAACTACTCTTAGACCGAATGACTACTGTATTGCAGTAAAGATATTTTTGCATTGTAAGTCAATAAATAAACTCTTTTTTTTTAATGAACTTTATCATAGAGGGTCTAGAACAATGTATGATGGGGAAGTTTGAGCGATATCATCACTCAGAACAACAAAAATATCATTCAAAAGCGAATTGTTATTGCAGATGTCTCCAAGAGTACTCCAAAAAAAAAGACTCCAAGACATGCCTTGATTTGTATGAGAACTTTATCCCCAAATAATCAAAGGTATTTAGCAAAGTAAGTTAACCAGTTTTTTATTCTGTTGAAAATTCATTTAGCTTTCGAATCTAAAATGAGAGGGCTTTACTTTCAACTTAAAAGTAATACTGTGATACAACACAATGCTTTTTTTTCTTTTAGATAGTTACATAGTACATCATAAACAAAAGCCTTTTCTAAACAGCTTCTTATAAAAGTGATACATGCTGCATCAACAAATCGATCACATATCAAAACCAATCAATAGGCATTCAGCCAAGTACTGAGCCGCTGCCATGGGATATCCAAACAAGTAGTTTGTCTTGAGCCAGTTAATAGCTGTAGTACAAGAACAAATTGCCACATTACATACTGACTATTGAAATGCAACAGACTTATAAGAGACAATGAAGACAGAAGACAATGGATAAGTGAGAGTCGCAGGGTTTAGATTAGCATGATAATACATATAAAAATACAAAAGTTTTATTACAAACTAACTTCTGTTGAAGAAGCAGCTTTATCATCAGTAGAGACATTGGCTGTTGAAGCCAATGTTGTGGTGGAGAGGTCGTATAGCTCTTTGATTACTTCAAAGTTAAGCAATTGCCATTCCTTGACTTCTTCTTCGGACACAACACAATGCTTTTCGTACAACAATGAAATATTGTACATCTCATGAAGTTGGCTGCTGATGTTGCAAAAATCATTGAAAGTGGAGGGGACAATCAAAGTACCGATTTTTGTCATCAAGCAAATGCCTGACGATAACGAGCAAAGGAAGAAAGAGAAGTGAGAGCCTATGCTTAGGATCTAGTTCCTGATCTATCTTTGATACCCTTTGCATCCTACCTTCTACTTGCAGTACAAGTGAGCTCTTCAACTTGTACCTCCACAACATGTGGAGACCAAAGAGACCAAGGCAGTATGTATCCAAGGATACTTTATCCCCCAAAGCATTTTCGCCTTTCACCTTGGCAACCATGTTGACAACCAAGTCATCATCACCCACTTCCACAACAAAGTCGGGGCGGCAGTCTTTGAGTGCGTCAGTTTTAAAGAGAACATCATCGTAACTAGACACTATGGATTAGTTCTATATAATCAAGTGGTCAAGCGAACATATATTTACCGGTAGGGATCATGCTTCATACTGATCTTGAACAATTCGCGTACAGCAGCCAAAGGACCAGAATGAATGCGCATCACACCCATTTCCCTCTCGTCAACAGTCAAACAATAAAGCCTATGAAACTTGCTCGATGATTATGCAACACATGTTTAGTAAGTTACTTACAGACTCTGGAGCATCGAAACAACTCTATATTCGGCATCTTCTAGATCCGTGTCGATCAGCATCAACCCCTTCTTCAACTTCTTCAGGTCGTAGTCTTCACGGTAGTCCTAGATCATTGATGATAAGTGACATTCAATAAAACAGACAATACGAATTGCAGCAAGTGGATCAGCACTTACTTCAAGTACGTCTTCCAATTCTTGCTTTAGAGAGGCACGTAAGCGCTGAGGCTTGCCATAGTTTTCTTCTTTCTTCTTCTTGGCGTATGCTGCCAAATCAGCACTGAGGTGACGATCAGTCTTCAAAATGCCTTGGATCATCCTAAAGATAGCATTAGTACACATATGAAATTTATCAAAATCCTTGATACATACAAGAGCTTGAGAAGATCAGCAGGCAAATTGCGGGCTTGGCTGTTCTTCAGCTCGTCAATTGCTTTTCTTCTCTGTTCGTTGAACTTCTCCAGAAAAGCCTTGTCTTCTTCTTCATCAGCATCTCCCAACTTTGTCTTCAATCCCTCCAGACTATAGAAGACAATGAGTGACTGTCAATCCTGCATGTTAAGTATCTTACCATTCTTTAACATTAGCTACCGAGTAGCTTCTTTTGCTGACTCTTGGTGCAGCAACTTCAACCTAGAGAGGGAGAGAAATCAAAGTTAGAGCTTGCTTCTGCATTTGATTGTTTAAGCTAAAAAAAAAAAAACTTACCAACTCCTCCCACACTTTGGCAGCTTTGCCTTTTGTCTAAAGCGAAAACGAAAAAAAAGGTCATATTCAGGTTGTGTTCGTTTAAGGAAATTTGGTTATACTAACTGTCTTAATTTTATAGTGCTTGGCACTCTTCTTGAATAATATGTACCAATCATTAAGCTTCAACGAGATTTCATGGCCACTGTTGTTTTTTATAAATTCATAATGAATTTTGATAAAGCCTTCAAAAGAAGGAACAGTATCATTGCTTTCGCAGGTTTGGAAATATTTTTTAAAGGTGTGGTAAAACTTAGGAGTCATATTATCAAAATGATATAGAAGAAGAGAAAAAGACAAAGAAATCAACTTGGGTGTATTTGTATTTGTTTGAAGATAATAAAGCAATTTTAGTCTATTCTAGGCATTGCTTCGTTTAGCTTTTCTCACTCTATTATACAAGAGCCAATCGCTTTCATTTCTTTGTTTTTGTAGATCTCTTTCTTTTCTCAACCGTTACACTTGAGCCATTAGACCTTCATCACAACTAGACAGACTCTTTGTTGTATTTGCTCAAATAGACTATAATAACTTGTAAAGTTAAGTGAGACAAAATAAGGCCTTTTGTTGAGGTGAAGAGAAAAAGTGTTAAACACGATAAAAAACTCTTCGGGATTACAAATATATAAATTAGTAGTGGTAAATACCACACTCTTCATGCAGCTGCCATTCTGCAACTGTTGGTATGCTTACTTTCTCAATGACTTGGTTTCCGTTCATCTTCGCAAAAAGAAGGAAAAAGAAAACAAGGCGCTTATTGAGAAGTATAGACAAGGATGGAATATACATATGCAGTACTGATACAAAAGGGTTTTTATACAAACAAACAAAAAAGAACAATAAAGAGAGATAAGATTTCCAAAACAATCATCCAAAAAGTATGCTAAGCTTTACACTCATTTTTACTTGTCATTTTACTTTTTGAAAGCCGTGTTTCTTTTACTTTGCTGCTATTAAGGTATGTTAATAGCATAATATGTACACGTATCCTATATCGACTGCGTCTCGATTAATATAGAATCGCGTTTTCTTCTTTTTTTCTTTATCATGGTGACAGTAAAGCTTTGTTTGTTTTCTTTTGGTTGTGTGATAATTGGATTTCCTTTTCAAGCGACATCCTCTAGGCTATCGTCTGGTATCTCTTTCTCTCACATCCTTTCAAGATGTAACCAGTGTATATGACCTTGCGATACATTGTCTACCAAAAGTTCATCATGTTACATAACCACACTTCAATTAGGCATGTAGTATTATACGATCACGAGAATGCAACGGAGTTTCCTTTGTTTTAATAATACGACTGTCTTCTTGGGTTATTGTTTGTATCTGAGTAACGAGGTGTCACAACCAATGCATCTATTGTTGTAGTTGCTTCTGACAACAAATGGCATACAGTTTAAAAAAAAAAAGATGATGCAAGCCTTACTATCTTATTTGCTCAATATCCAAAGAAAGCAAAAACGTGTTGTCTGCCAGTCAAGAAAATTAAAAAGAAAGGGTGTCAACTTTAATCATCCAAAATTGGTATTAATTCTGCTTGAAAAGCTGTTGATACTTGCTCTTAACAAGCTGGTGTTATAACTGTAAGATTTAAATTAAGCAAGACAGAGCCCTAAGAATGCTGATTTTTCAAGTATTAAGCACTTTGATGCCGAGAAGAATAAATGCAAGAAAGCAATCGAATCATGTTGACAAACTAAAGAGCAGCGACTGCGCAATCGATTCTTAAAGCGTTTCTGTGGATCGAGAAAATCAGCTAAGACAATCAAATAGTAAAGAGGCCTAAATCGGCTTCGTTTCCATAAACTCATAAGTCAAGCACAAAATTACCAAAGCTGTGTCAAATGTTGGAAAGCGGTAGATTTTTTACTCAAGGAATATGCTGATACTGTTCAATCGCTTTTTCTGCAACAGCATCTTGAGCACGAACCCAAATTTTGGTTACACGCATAGCGGTAAAAAGTCCGACTTTCATGTTTGAAAACTTTTGTTATTTAAAGTCAATTGTAGTGTTTTAGTTGAGAGTGGCTTATAAGCCGTTTTCAGCTTCAGTTACGTACACTCAATAAAGGTGCAACCTGATTTTTTATGCATCTCTTTCTCACAGTATACAATCTATGTTCTTAGCATATACAAATGAGTGTGTACATGCGCGTATATACTCATCTTCTCGCCAGGACATTTAGGCCTGTCACCGATTTGCTCTGCTTTGTATACGCACTTTATCAAGAGAAGAAACATCTTTCCTTTTTCTAAATTAGCTTGATTCTTAGTGCAATCATGCAAATGCGTGTGTGCGTACGCGTATATACTCATCTTCTCGCCAGGACATTTGGGCCTGTCACCGATTTGCTCTGCTCTGTATACGCACTTTCCTCTTCCTTTGAAATCTTGAATTGATTTTTTTAAGCTGGATGAATATATTCAGTTTAAGAACTGTAGTATCTGTGCCAAACTCAGAATGGATCAGCTAATCATAGGTTATTACCATCATTTGCTGATTTCCCTCATACCAAACGTTAATTATTTGTCCAGCAGTTGATGGCCAAACTATCCAACTCTCGGTAAAAAATAAGCTATGATATTAAGATATTGTCAACTTCTTGTCTTCTAGTCTCTCAATATCACAGGTAGCTACAGCTTCACAATATTAGCGGTATAAATAAAGGGCTCCTTCTAATACAGTGGTCGATTGATTTAAGAGTGTTTGATTTGGGAGTATGCTTGATATAAGAGTGCAATCCTTTAACTTGGAAATCGCTTAAAGCAACTATTATATATTTTGAGCTACCAACAAACGATGATGGTGAAATGATTTTTTTTTGCTCACAGAACCTATGTCTCCGTCATCAACTTCGGCAGCATCTCTCAGATTGTTGTATAGGTTACATCTCAATTACTATTGATTATGTTGCAGATAGTTCAAGCGCTTCTACTCTATTTTTGTATACATATCTACAACGTATTAATGAAACAAGTATTTAAGTAAATAGAGTTGACTTGGCGAAGTTTACTGAATCAGTAGGTGGTGTATGTAGAATCGTATTATTGTAACCTTTTCCTTGAGTCGTCGATAGTACACTTATCAATATTTTATTCAGGGCCTCCTTTTAAGGAAATGAGGATATAGTGCTTTGACTCATAACGTAGGATAATTGCATTGATCAAATGTAACCCATTTTTATTTCAATCACCTCCCTTCAACTTAATGACAATATCCTGATGAGTAGGTCTGTTGAGATCCTTGTAATATTTGGTATTGATAATGAAAACAACAGCCTCAGTATTGTCAACACATCATATATAGAGAAGAACATAAGTAGCACCTTCAAATCTAAAGTTATAGTAGTTTCATCCAAACCTCCTGGTGTTTCACTATCTAGATCAGCCATAGTCTAAACATCCTTTCCATAGGGATTGGCATTGTGGTGATCTGAGCACATTTAGTCTCAACAATGACAATAAGGTTACATAAAAAGACCAAATAAGTCATTTCAGATATAACATCAGAACTAAAGTAAAAAGATCTAAATCCTTACCAAATAAAGAATCCAATTGAAGTCAGTAAAGTTCACACTAAAGAACTAGACTAAAGAGATAGCATCACATCATTCGGTAACATAAGTCCCCAGGACAAGGAATGATGAAGTCAATTAAAGTCACAAGTAAAGAAGTACACTAATTTAGTACGAAATCTCCAATATGTGATTACATCAAAGTCTTTATTGAAAACATATAAATAATTGCTGTATTTGTATCTATGTAAAGATCATCTATCTTTTAGAATAATAAACAGAGTATAAACCGTCTCGTTGTACTTCTTACTGTCTCTCTACCTTTTCTACTTTTCATAACTTATATTTATCAAAACATCACAGGCATTATGCATCATATTTTAAGGGTGTTGAAAGATGTTAGCTGAAAAAGTAAATACATTATATTTGGTCTTTTTCAACCTCATTGGCTGTATCATAAACGTATATAATTTTAGTTGTCTTTCTAGCTCGTTCAGTTTCAAGAGTGTAGTTAAAATCATAGCTTTTGTTAGTCTTCAAGGGATTTAATTTGTTTTCTTCTGAGCGATTCTAAAGTTACTTTGACGATGACTGAAACAATGGAAGCAGCATTAAAAAAGTGTTCCTGAAATCAATACATCAGATAGTCAATTTGACATTCAATCTAGAGAAGCATATCCACCTTCGTAATTGGATGTATATGTGCTCAAAATCAACACTTGGGACAGCGTAGAACCATGGAGAGATTTTTTGTAAATGTCGCTTTATTCGCAAACAAAGTCAATACATTTGTGATGCTTTAGTGTGAATTTTTAGTCTTGCTTTTGGTCACTGGTAGTTCTCAAAAGGTTTTTGTCTAAATTCGACTCGGATTGCTCCTCAATTTTATTTCCTGAACTTTTTGTCTGTTTGAATCTATGTTCCTTAAGTATTACCCAAGAAAATAAAGATCAAACAAACTGTCAGATTCAAAGCTCAAAAAAAGGCTACTTTGTTTGCAATAACTATCTAAAATATCACTAATATCATTTGTGTGCATAAAAGAGTTGTTCGCTTTTGCAGCATTTTTTTTAAATGTCCCGTAAATAACAGGTAACAGTTATCACATTTATAGCACCCTCTATGTAAAAAAAAGAAAGTTATCTTTTATTTAAAATGCATTTCTTATCTCTATCTATACTATTGAAAAATTCAATCTTAACCGAGTATTTCATGTACGTTTTATTCCAACATGCTCTTTGATTGTTTCAATGAGAACATATTCAGATGATGGATCAATTTATCCAAATATGTTAATGTCGTGATGTCTACTCGGATTTTAGAACTATTATTTTTCCAAATATGGACGTATATACAACATGAAGTACAAAAGTCTCAAACTATATTAGTATTGTCTAACTTATAAGGTTTGTCTTGATGAAACACGCCAAGATTTATTTCGCTAGGTTAGCTGACAAACCTTCTTGAGATACATATAGTACTTTGAGTTATCGAATCACCAACTGTTGTATTCTTTAACAAACTTTGAATAGTCTTTCTCTCTATAAAGTTTACTGTTTTCAAATAAGCTTTGGCTCTTGTATTAGATATATAGTATCCTCATACACCATATAATGGGCCTTGATTTCTTGCGAACAAACAATTCTTCATCTATTGCAGGCACCAAATAAGGTAACTGGATAGCGATATTTAAATTTTCACGGAAGAAACAACACTTTTGAGTTTCTGTACTATTTTGACTTAAGTCATGGAGAAGAAAAATGTTCACATCACAAAACCTTCCTTTTTCCCTGTTTTTTCTTCTTTCAGCAAGTAATTCCTCTCATCTACCAGTTCAGTGCTAACGCCGAGGAAGTCAGTTCAATAATTCACATCGTTTGGCGGATGACTAATGCAAGTTACCATAACGCTCGACTGGAAGGTCTTTGCTTCTTTAATTTTGCTTTGTGTATCAAGATCAATATAATCCCTGTGATGCTTGTCCTTTTACTTGACATCAAATGTTGATAGATACGCTTGATGCTGTAGTATATGACCGCAGAACACTTTTCCAGGACTTCTCTTTGTAAACGACCATTACTTTCGAATAAGGAAACACAGTGTTTCGAATTTTACCTTTTTTTTTTGCTTTTGCTAGCCGTAAAAAAATTGTTCGCATTTTCTTCTTCTTTGTAGTGGATTTCTTAGTGCCACAATGTGTTATGTGATCGAGGAATACACAAATTAAGAAAGCAAAGAAGGGTCGTTAGGTAGTACCATAAGAAGGTTAATAATTGACGCGAGTATGCTATTTTTTCTAAATAAGAAATGATCCCGTCTTGCCGACTTTTGTTTTTATAATGTGGAGAAAGTCTGTTACACAAATGATGAATATTAGGGAACATTGTCGGTGCAGAAGAACAAAGAAAAGCCAAAAAAAGCATAGTCTATTATTGATGCTTGAGTAAATATTAATCTGAATCAATGAACAATGAACAAGGTCCTCCGATATACATGTTAATGCTGTATAATCCCTTTTCTTTACTCTTCTTTTTTTTAATGATCTCACTGAGTAGAGCAGCAGAACTTTTGTAGCTTACGAATTGTTTGAAAAAAAGTTAAAATGAGACAGAGAAAAGTTGAGGTGTGAGAGGAAAAAGTTTGAAAAACATCTTTTGCCCAAATTCTCCTTTGAATCCAATATATGAAGTCAGATATTAAGTTTAGTCTTCCTTCTTTTTGATTATACTCATTCGTATTAAACCATACACAGTGCAAGTCAACTCAAGCTGGAGAAGATGACTTTCGCTTTACGACAGACTCATTCTCCTCGCAAATAAAGTGAAAGAGCCTTAGTCTAAGAACCTCCTCATTACAAAAAAGAAAGAAACCATACAAACTCCAATGAGAAAATTCAAGAGCAAGAAATTTCTGATCTGTCATACATTCAATTAGGTTTCCCTGCCAGAAAAAAGTTGGCTAATCCAGGGATTTGAAAGGAATCGGTCATTTGTGAACGACTGAATCAAGCGTGTGTAGATTAAGGGAAAATAGAATCATATAAATAGTAGGCCCTTTCGCTTATTCAGATCTAATTTCTCATCCAAACAATTATGCTTCTTCCATCTCTTTCTATTACTGCTATTACTCTGTTAGTCGCCATCAGCACTGCTAGTCATCTGATAGATGCTAAGGTGACTCCTCTTTCGTGGGATGCTGCTTATGACAAGGCCAAATTACTCGTTGGCAAAATGACATTGGAACAAAAAGTCAACATCACCACTGGTATTGGTTTTGGAAAGGGTTTGTGTGTAGGTAACACTTACGCTGTTGAAGAACTTGGCTTCCCCTCGCTCTGTCTTCAGAATTCTCCTTTGGGTGTTGGTTCAGCTAACAATGTGACTTCTGGTGTTGCTGGCGTCAACGCAGCTGCTTCTTTTGACAAGAATGCTATCTATGAGCGTGGTCGATATATGGGCCGAGAGTTCTATGGCAAAGGCATTCACATTCAATTGGGTCCTACTATGAACTTTATGCGTTCTCCTGAAGGCGGTCGTGGTTGGGAATCTGGAGGTGAAGATCCTTTCTTGACAGGTGTTGTCTCTGCTGAAACTATTAAGGGTATTCAAGATGAAGGCGTTATTGCTACTGCCAAGCACTACATTCTCAATGATCAAGAATTGAACAGAACGACCAGCTCTTCTGACACAGACTCCAGAACATTACATGAAGTATATTTGTGGCCTTTTGCTCGTTCAGTCGAAGCCGGTGTAGCTTCTATTATGTGTGCTTACAATAAACTCAATGGGACCTATGCTTGTGAAGATGATTATACCTTGAACACTGTCTTGAAAGGTGAATTAGGCTTCAAGGGCTTTGTTCAATCTGATTGGGCGGCTACTTTCTCTACTGCGAAATCTGTTAACAGCGGTTTGGATATGACTATGCCTGGTGATATTGTTATGGGTGAAGATTCGAGTTACTTTGGCAAGAATCTGACCAAGGCTGTTAAGAACAAAGAAGTTGAAGAAAGCAGAGTAACCGACATGGCCATGCGTATCGTTGCCTCATGGTACAAGATGCGTCAAGATAACAACTTTTCTAAGACCACCATCAACTCCTTCAACTTGACAGCGGCTCCTTACGTCAATGTACAGTCCAACCATAAGAAACTTGTTCGCGAAATGGGTGCTGCTTCCACAGTTCTCCTGAAGAATGAAGGTGTTCTTCCCATCAACAGCAAGAAAGCTGGAAAGATTGCCATTATCGGATCCGATGCTGGACCCAATCCTTATGTTCTTAACTGTGTTGAACATGGTTGCAGGTAATTTGACAATGATCTTTTCTCTTATTTTTTTTTCTTTGATATTGTGCTTATATTTTTTTAACAATAGTAACGGTACATTAGCCCAAGGTTGGGGCTCTGGTTCAGTTTATTATCCTTATCTAATCGATCCCCTTGCTGGTCTTTCTGATGCTCTTGGTAAGGAAGTCGAGATTGCCTCTTATTTAGATGACTGGAACCTTGAAGAGGCTGCTGACACTGCTAAGGATGCTGACTATGCCTTTGTATTCTCCAACTCTGATTCTGGCGAAGAGTATATTATTGTTGATGGCAACAAAGGTGACCGTAATAATCTTTCTTTGTGGCACAATGGTGACAACTTGGTAAGTTTCATTTTGCTTGGTCTGTTTTTCTTCTTCTTTCTAACATGTACCATTTTAGATTAAAGCTGTCGCTGATGCTAACAAGAACACTATCGTCGTTATTCATGCTGTAGGCGCCGTTCTTATGCCTTGGATTAACCATCCTAACATCAAAGCTGTTGTCTGGCCCGGTCTTCAAGGTCAAGAATCTGGTAACACATTGGCTGATGTCGTCCTTGGCAAAGTCAATCCCTCTGGTCGCCTGCCTTATACCATTGCTAAAGAAGCCTCTGATTACAATGTCAAGCCTGACCCTAGCCAAAATGTCAACTATAGTGAAAAGCTCTTGATGGGCTACAAATGGTTTGATTATGCCAAGATTGAGCCTCTCTTCCCTTTTGGTCATGGTCTTTCTTACACTACTTTTGATTACTCCAATTTGAAAATTCACGCTAACAAGAAGACTACTTTTGTCGAGGCCTCTGTCACTGTCAAGAACACTGGTGGTTTAGATGGTGCTGAGGTTGTTCAAGCTTATCTCTCATTCCCTGACAATGCTGGTGAGCCTCCTAAGCTTCTTCGTGGTTTCGAAAAGGTCTTTTTGAAGAAGGGCAAGAAAGAGACTGTCAAGTTTGAACTCTCCAAGACTGAACTCAGCATTTGGGATACTGCTGCCAACAAATGGATTGTTCCTTCCGGTAAGTTTACTCTCCATGTTGGTGCCTCAAGCCGTGATATCCGCCAATCTACTTCTTTCAACCTTTAATTTATTCCAACCATTTTTTCTGTAATTATAATAAACAATAACTAATTCGATTTCGATAAACTACTTTGCGTGCCTTTATTCTATAACTTAGATGAGTTTTGGTAATAAAAATGATAAATTGTTTCAATAGATGACATTTTACCCAGAAGCCTTTCTCTCTTTCTTTTTACAGTGAAGACCGACTAAGGAATCAAATCAGTCAATTTATCCTAACGAAAATCATTTAAAGCTGGAAGTCAATCAATTCCAACTAAAAAAAAACGATTAAACAGAAAGGCTAAAGAGGGAAATCTCTCTCTTGTGTTTCTTCTTTATTTCTTCTGATAGCTCCTTTATAACGACTTCGCATCCATACAGGGTAGCTCAAACTGGGTGTGTTCATGCTGCATTGGTACGCTATTCTTTATTGACTAGATAACACATCAAAGGAAAAAGGAGCGCTTACGAAGCAAGGTAAAAAAAAAAACACGTCTTTAGTTGGGTGCAGCGATCAAACTATACTGTAGGTTTCATCTTCCTTCTTTACTCAAAAGCACAAGAGAGAGAACCAGTACAATTTTAATTCTTCGTTTGCACAAAGTCCAATTGACATAAAGTCTCATATGGAAAAGCCTAACGTTTCTATAGTGATATATGACTGATTGTATTGTCAATAGATCGTAGATCTCGCATTACTGCTTCTTTGAGCTACATTATCACTCATAATTAGAACTCGATCGGCTCATAATTTATGCTCAGTCAAATCAGATATCAACCAGAACTAAACCCAGCCACCCCTCTTTCGGATTTTCTAACCTTTGCGGCCCAACTTCTTTGTTTTTCTTTCAGTCATCCTCATGTCTGCCATTCGTTCTGTCTTCAACCATACCATTCGTCAAAAGAATACTTTTGTTGGTTTATGTAGACCTGCTTTTGTTCGTGTGTATACGATGGAGCATGTTGCGTAGGTCATTCTCAACTCCTTTTTCACTCTCACTCTAACAAAAAATAAAATAAAAAAGATCTAAGCAAGCAACTGTATCACCTACTCAACCAAAGGATCCCCGAGTTGAGCTTCTTGAAGCTACTTTGCCTTTTGTTCAAAAGCATGGCTGGTCTATGGAGAGCATGATGCAAGGTGCCCGTAGCTTGGGTTATCCTTCTGTTGCTCATGGTATCTTTTCTGGTGGAGAGGCAGGATTGATTGATGTACACTTGGCTGTTCAAAGAGAAAACTTTGTTAAACAAATCAAGGAAAAGGCTGAACAGGGCGAATTGGAAGGGTAAGGGATAGAGATCATAGTTAGAGTGGGAAGACTAATGCGTATTGCCAAAGTTTGACAATGAATGAAAAGATCAAGTTGCTTACAAGTATGCGTCTGGAATTGAATAAGCCATACATTAAACAATGGCCAGAGGTAAGACGATAAAAATGATATAAAGGAGGAGGAAGCATGAATTAAGCGTTTGTATTCCAAAGGCACTTGCTATTATGGCACGTCCTTCTAATGTTCCTATGTCATTGAAGCATTTGGGTGATATTGTTGATGATATTTGGTATTATGCAGGTGACAGAAGTCCTGATGTAAGTCTAAAATGTGACAAAATGAAAACAAGAGTACTGAACAAAAAAAAATAGTTCAACTGGTACACAAAGCGTGCTTCATTGGCTGCAGTCTATAGTGCAACTGATATCTTCATGACACAAGATTTGAGTCCAAACTATATTGAGACAGAACGCTTTTTGTCAAGGAAATTAGATCAAGCAAACTGGATTGGTTCTTCTGCACGTCAAGTAAGTTATTTGTACACGTCATTATATGAAATGACTGACAACTCAATTTTGTAGTTGGGTACTATGCTGGAGTTCGGTGCTAGAAGTATGCTCAGTGCTGTGGCTAACGTAAGTCATTCATCTTGTCACATGGCACAATTTAACCCTTTTATCTTTGTTTGTTTTGTTGATTATTATTAGCGTGGAGGACGATTCTGATGAAAAAGTATGTATGTTTATATAGAAACGGATTATTTACAAAAAAAAATGATATTCTATCATAAATATATATATATATATATGTATATGCATACGTAAATAAATATGCAGGAAGATTATAGAACAAGTGAAAAGGGTATTATTTTAAACAAGTATATCACAATAGACAGTCTGGTGTTGGATGGTTGTTTTGGAAATCAGCCATTCTGTTGTTTGGTCCAATGCGTCATCTATAAAGGCCTTTGAGGTAGTAGGCGATATGCCTACCCAGCTTATCATGCGACACAAGCAGTTGATCTCTGGTCGTTCTTTAGTTGCTTCAATTGCTCGCCTAAACATGTACTCTGACGAGTTGGAAACTAAAAGTGCTAGTGAAGATTTAGTATCGTCATGCCAGAGTGACCATAGTGTCTGAACAGCAAAGATCAAGATGCCAGCTAAATTTCGAGCAGCCAAAGTGATGCCCTGTTCCAATGCATGCCAAAACTTTTGTTGTAATCGTGTCACCATCTTTTCGATATAACAATGCGTTGTTTGTATCACAAGCTGATTTGTGTTGTCTTCTTCTGATTTCGATTCTAGATAAGGTGTCATCAAACAAAGTATACGGTTGCCTCCTTCAATCGACATTACTTTGAATTCTGTCCATCTTCCTTCTGTTTCTGATTCTGCTAATAACCGAACATGAAATGTGGAAAGTGTAGATGATTTAGTGGCTTCATTTAGACCGGCACAAAACATCTGAACATCATCTGAGTGGATATAACGCATCATCGGCTGACCGATGTTCATATGAAAAGAGTCGTTCTGTTGATAACAAGGTTGAAAGAGGGCATCAATGGTGCCATACATAGTGAGGCGAGAAATCGTTAGACGATCAATATCTTGTTGTTGGTATAACTGATCGAGTTCTGAAATGTCTGTACAGACAATGACTTTTGCATCTCCGTCTTCATGAGTGCATATACACAGTGTGCGATTATCCTTGATCAGTGTCACTAAAGATTGTTGCTGTTGTTGTTGCTGTTGTTGCATTATCCAGATAGTGGATAGATTTTGATGAACAAGTTGTTCGCAGACCAATAATCTCATCATTTCTTTAGAGGCAAAAGTAATGACATTTTTACGGTTGACTCTAACTATTGCCATCGATCTTAAAGGACAGTCTGAAATGGAATGCATTGTTACTAGATGAATTGATTTAAAAAAAAAATATAAATATATATACAAAAGAAGAAAAAAAAGTAAAAAAAATGCCAAGGGACTTTGGTCAAATCTCTTGTCGGGCGTTTTCTAGTATAATGTGACTAGTTAAAGCATGCGTCTAAACATTCAGCTATATAACACATTTGAGTGAGTGTTTTACAATCAACTCCTTGTCACAAGGATAAAAAATGCCCACCATCTAAAAAAGGAAAGAAAATGCAGTTTATGATGGGAC
Organism: Choanephora cucurbitarum; assembly: GCA_025331435.1. Classification (NCBI taxonomy): domain Eukaryota; kingdom Fungi; phylum Mucoromycota; class Mucoromycetes; order Mucorales; family Choanephoraceae; genus Choanephora; species Choanephora cucurbitarum. The sequence goes on from JAIWNI010000032.1 coordinate 167,775, forward strand.
TTTTTTTTTTCTGTAAGATATTATGTTGGCTCTCGGGGAAAGGGATACCTTAGTTGTATAGGTTCAAGGACCATGAATCAGTCGTTTTGTAATGATAGAGTCTAAATAGAGCAATGCTCTTTAAGGCAATTCGTTTATATATTAACTCTTCCTGCAGCACTGTCCTAGGAACAGAAGAACTTCAAATGAATTCAAGTAACCCTTTTTAATTGGTTAAGCCTTACGGTGGTGTAGCGTCATGATTCAGACCAGGTGCTAACCATGTTTCAGTACTTTGACACATGCATTTGCGTCTATTGCTTTAGATCTGAATAAAAAAAATGATTTCCAAGATCTTAGCATTTGTTCAAATCGAGACAAGAAAAAAAAATATTACTCTGTGTGGAGAAGAATTAAGCTTCTGTGGTTCGAAATGGAATCTGCACTACAGAAAGTGTTTTGTAAAGTATGATTAGTCTATGCTTATTATACAAAGCATATGAAATCTTGCTAGTTTAGTTCAAACACAGGAGTATAGTATGCATCTTTATCTTTAATAGCATATAATAGATAATTGTTTGTGCCCTGTTGACTCCTTCGGAAACATATTGTAAACAAAGTACCTGCATCATTACTTTGCACGGAGAACAGTTACAGTGTTATTATTCAGAAGCGATAAAGTAGCATAGTTTGGCTCTGACATAGCTTAAGAGCGTTACTTGATTCTATCTCTCAAATGGTAGGAAATCAACATCATGATTTTCGTTTATTTTTTATTGTTATTAGGAGAGAATTGTTGTCGCCACAATCACGGATACACAGGGCCCAAAGAAAAGTATAAAAGAGATAAGGTTTTTCTTCCTAATTAATGTATTGACGGTGAGCCATCTTCCTTAATAAACTAATTTGACACTAGTATCCTTTTTTTTTTAGTATGCGTGTCTGAGAACAAGGTATTTCTGCTTTAACAAACCAATTTAGTCTTTTGTTGCTATTCAAATAAGCCGATACACACATGCATGTTATCCGTCAATTAATTTAGGCATACTTCTTTATAGCCTTTCACTCTCTCACTCACTTTGACTTTATCTTTTATTTACACTTTTCAGTTGAGATCAGCACCTTGGCTTATATTTGAAAACTAATAGTGACATCAACAGCAAAATGACTTTCCCATACTCCCTCCCCTCTCCAAAATGAGAAAAAGATACATTAAACTAACTAGTACTAATCATATTGAGTCTGTGAAGTCAAAGAAAGGTCAAGTGTATGCCTTATTCAAATATAGTCTAGTAAAGCATATTTGTCTCATCTTAAGGACCCAACAATACCAAACCATTCCCCTTTTTTTCTTTAAATTAGCATTACTACTTCTTTGATATTTTACGTCATGACCCTACTCATCATGAAGAAAAGATAGTTTGTATAAGTTTCAGAACAATTCGGAAATTTTGCTTCTGTCATTACATCAATACTTCTTTAAAAAAAATATTGGTTTAGATCATGTCAATCAAAAGAATTCATTTTTTTATACTTTTGCCACACTGATTGGGAAAAAAAATGGGGAGGGAGGTGAGTTAATCTAGTTTGAGTTTATGAGTTTAATTATGTTATTTCTTGTTCATTTACCAATCTTACCCTGTTTAGTGTAATACCCTACTTGTTTAAATGGATAATAAGGTGGGTAGGCGTAGTAAACGATGGTAGGATAGGGCTCCATGTAACATGCATTCTCATTGTATTCTAAGTAGGTTTCAGATGCAATCATGACGTCTGTTACATACAGTTTGATAAATTCTTACCTTTTGTGCTATAGAATGGGTTTGTATAACCTGCAGCATCATTTGGCTGATTGACGTTCTCTGCATAATTGATTGGTACCTAATAGACTATCTTAACATGGATTTAAGGTTTGCATAATTTCATTTTTTTTCTTTACTGAAGTATCATTTGGCATATACTGTGGTGGGCCATATTCTTCAATGAATTTATGCTGAAAATAATCAGGTGGTGGCGGTGGTACTGCAATGGATAAGGGTGGTATCCTGTTAGTCATTTGGCATGGATTTCGTTGATATTGCTGGCGATAGGATACACGTAATGTTTTGTCTTTAAAGACATTGCCGTTCTATTGAGGAGTATTAGAGAATACAAGGCAAATATAACATGAGCTTACTTCTTGATCAATGGCTTGAGCAGCTTCAAATGGATGTTGATATTTAATGAAAGCAAATACTTTCTTTTCAGGACATCGGTTATAAGGCTTTTGAATCAAGTGAACATTAAGCACCTTTCCATAAGATCCAAACAGACTATACAATTCTTCTTGCTGTGTGTCTTGAGGAAGATTACCTACAAACACGCTTGATTTATCTAATCTACATGCATTGCCACAAATGCCATATAGATTATCGGTATCCATGTTTGAAGCCCATTCAACAAACCATCTCTGTTGATGTCGACTGATCTGTTCAAAGTCTGAGAATCTTAAGGTCTAATATCGAAATAGAGTCAATGTCCTCTTTTTTTTTTTTCTTATGTTTGAAGGTTTCTTACCAAATAAGCTTTGATTGCATCTTCTCTGTATCTGAATTTGACAACAATAGAGTGGAATTTCCCATGTGGTTGAAGCACTGTGATATCCTCAATCTCTCCAAAAGAAGATAAAGCAGAACGAATAAACTGTTATCAAAAGGAAACTATCGTGTTAGCTACAGAGACACATTGATTCAGCTTTATCTTGCCTTTTTATGAAAGGGTTGACTAAAAGAGACCAAGCAAATGGATCGATTCACCCTGGCTGGTTCACAGCGAATGCTTCTGCCGTGTAATATGGTTCCTGGTGCCTCTTTGATGGCTGTTTTTGAATCTTCCACACGCTATGACAATAGGTGAGTACATGGATAGTTCCTTGGAAAACAAGGGGAACACGATCTTACTTCAAATTGAACAAAAGCATAAGGTCTCTTTAGCCAGTCTTTAAGGACCTTGACACTTGATAGAGTTCCCCATTGAAGAAAATGCTGAAACACATCTGATTGTAGCTCTTCATCTGGTACATCTTTGCTCAAGCTATGCTTTATCAACAGTCTGATTGTCATCTTTGCTTTTCTTTCCTACCTTGCTACGAACACACAGGCTGCAGGATCTTCTTTCTTTTTCATTTCTTTTTTTTTTAATATACATGTTATTTAAAGGCATTCTCAAAGTCTATGTTGAAAGGGTACCTTTCTCTTTAATGGTCTGATTTAATTGAACTTGATCTTCTGAAGACATATTAAGGGTACAGAGGAAAAAGAAAGAAAGAAAGAAGAGAGAGAGAGATCAACGCATAGGCTTGATAATATTAATTTTCAATATGTCTGTCAAATATATCATGCTGGAACTTAAAAAAAAAAGCCTATCTTAATTTTACTCAATTATTCATTTTCCTTTTTTTTTTTGGTATAAATGATATGGGAAAAAGAGAACTGCCTACAAGACATAACTTCCTGACTGAAACAGTAAAAAACTTACTAGAGCCAAGTAATAGCACTTGCTGTCGATAAGTCAAACTTATTTATGTCTATTTCTTTCTGCTTCTTTGTACAGGCAATACCAACACTGAACCACTCATCGATGGCAAGTCTGTCATTACAGTCACGTCAGACGAAAAGGCATTAAGCAAGTATGAACACCACCCATCTTCCAACCTAGATCCGTCCATCGTGATTGAACATGTACCACAGGTTCGAATAATAGAGCCAGTCGCACGAAAGAAACAGAGAAACGATGAAGAAGCAGAGATCACAGATGAGTATTATCTCAAGAGACACCGAAGGCATGAAATGGACGAAAAGAAACAAAAGAACCGAGAGAAGGAAAGGTTGAGGCATGGTTATTATCAACAAAAGCAGCTAGTGGAGCGTATCAAGACGATGGACAAAAGCCACCTTCAGTCAATTGTCTCTTCCATTCGACACCGTACACACCAGAATGAAGAAGTGATAGAAGAAGAATACCTAAATGATCTGCACCATCGGTTACTAAAAGATGCTTTAGAGCATTTAAGGCGGTACGAGGTATTAGGCTTATGTAATCAAAAGGAGGCTGCCCATATGATAGAAGAAGAGCAGGTTTTGTTACCACAAGAGGACCTTATTGACTTGAGCCCAACACCTACTGAATCGCATAGAGAGACACAATTTCACAAGTCACTGCAGCTAGAGGCTAAAAAGCAACGACAAAATCAAATGAAATCGTTTTCAGGACAACTTCAGAGTAACACGACAGGTTCGCGCCGTTCAACCCGTCGTGTCATTGCTTTTGGACAGAAATTACCTGAATTTGAACCACAAGAATTTGATTTACCAGAACATATTATTTTAGAGGGTAAACATTTCCAGAAGAAATAAACACTACTTATAAGTCGTTATGATAGAATGTCACTGTTTCATCTTTGCTTCATTTGTGTCACTTCTTTTTATTTATAAATAGAAATTCAAACCATTTCATATGGTCTATATGGGATATATGTAATTTTTTTTTAAGATAAAAGTGGAGCAGTTTCACCTATACTGCCAGACTTCAAATTGGTGAATACACCGTTAAAGATAAAGACACCCAAGACAAGGACGATGAAACCAACAAGTTCTAACCAAGAGAATGAATCCCAGCTGTAATGAATAGCAATAACCCAAGTGAGGATAGTTCTAAACAAAAAAAGATAATTAATAAGATGTTAATGAACTTGAATGTTCCTCTTACCTCAAAGTATCAATGACACTACGGCCAGGAACACCAATGCTAGTGCTGACAGTCAAGCCAAAGAAGTTGAAGATGGCAACCATAAAAGTCAAAGCAAGAGCACTTTGCCAAAGAGAAGCATGGTGGATCATGTCTTGAATACCTTGAGCAACATCAAACTGTCCTTGACCAACAAAGGCAGTGACGATCAAAGTGACACTCAACAAAAGTGTACCAAAGATACCTTCAATACCCATAGCACGAACAGGGTCCAAATGATAACGATCCATCAAATACTCTTCCAAAATAAACTGACCTGCAACAAAGAGTTGAGCAGCAACCAATAAGAGAGGACCCAGATAATTAGCATCGTCTTTGTGCCAAATAGAGGAGAAAACAATGACACCGGTACCCAACATAATGAAGGCAATCGAGACCCATTCCTTACGCAAGAATTTACGAGATAAGAAAAGACAGCTGAAGATGGCAGAGAAACCGATGATACTGCTTCTCATCATTTGGTAGATAGAAGGTGTTGTGTAGATCAAGCCCAAGTTAAGAAGCTATCAATACCGTGAGTTCAACATGCTCTTAAAAGTCATTCTTTACTTACAGTAGTAGCAATCAAGTCACATGCACTAGGGAGAGCAAACCAAATGGCAGACCAAGACCAGGTTGAGGTGCGTGGTGTAACCCATTCATTATAATCACTGTAATTGTTGCCATTGCTGTTGATAGTCTCACGCATTGATTGATCCATAGATGATTTGTTGACAATATGGATGATCAAGATACAGACGATTTCACCAAGGAAAATCATACTGGTCTGAAGCAAAGGTTGGCTAAAGAAATAGTATTCATCTTGGTCCTTGTCCAAATAGATCTTTTGGTTGTCTTGGAAGGATAAGATCAAAGGTATGCAAACACCTATTACGCGCCAGAGTTATTTAACTGATCATCACAAGTTCTTTCTCTCTCTCTCGGTTATACCTGATATCAATAAACCTAACGTCAAAAATGAGGTATGCAGTACAGACATGCTTTTGATAAACAAAAAAAAAAAAGAAGAAAAAAAAAGAAAAAGAAAAAGAAATAACTTTATGCTGAGAATTTATATGTTCCTTTGATGGGTTTCCGTTTCATCCCTTTTTATTTTCTGAAAAAAAAAAGTAACCGTTTTCGTCCTTGCTTCACACGCCACCTTTTTTTTTTCTTTATCTTTCTCTTCTTTAAAAAAAAAGTCTTTGTTTAGATCTACCGTAACTCTATCTAACTCTTCTTCTGTATGTCTTACTGGTAAGCCTGCTTCTGTAGACACTCTAGTTCGAAGGCAATTCTCTTTTACGAGTATTCCTCTGTCAAGGTGTCACAATACTAGTAATGCCAGAAAAAAAAACGCGGATTTTGTAAATCATACCGGTCCTTCAATAGTTCCTTTGTACAAAGTCCAAAACAAGACGTCGAAAAAACTTTTTCATTCGACACATCAAACTGATCTAGATAACACTTTTAATGGCTGAACAATCGATATTTGATAACAACAAAAAAGTGAAAGTGTTGATCTTCAAGCGTCTTGTTGTATATCAGAACGCACATAACGAAATTGGGAGGGGGGGGGGCTAAAAGGAAGACACTCTATTTCGTTATGACGGCATATGGTAAAGTTATGTTATTTCCTTTTTTTGAACTTTAAAACAGCCAATGGCACCATTTTTCTACATATAAATTGTAACCACAATGGCATATCAACTCCACCCTGTTATTTCTCTCTTTATAGTAAAGCCTAGTCGACTTTATTTGAGTTTTTCTATTCCAATCACTTCTTCCATGGTTCACAGAACATGGATATGTTTTGTTAATGGGAGGGGCAAACACAAGGCATCTTAGCTTTTCAAATTCTTTGTTCATTATCTGTATTAAGAAAAGAAAATACCCTAGCCCCATACACTTTCTCAAAAAGTGATTTCAACACATCATGGTATATGTAAGATTTAGTGGGCATTTGCTTCATCGACTGGGCTCGATACAGTTGACATCTAGAAAGCATTGCAGTATTTCAGATCCTTACTATACATTGTATGGACCTCGTAAAAGTTCCAGGCCATCCTTTTGTTGCCCTGTCTCTCTCTCTCTCTCTCTCTACCAATCAAAGTGTGGTGCCTGGAGGCTTAGTCTTTCTACCTTATTTGCCATCAAAGCAAAGTCAGCTCAAGTCGTTTTTTTTTGAGTGATCATAAAGTAACCTATGTGTATGAGAGTACGTTGTTCTCGAGAAAAAAAAGGTGTGCCATATACTTGTGTGTCATCAAAAGATGTAGAGCTCCATTTAACGAAGCAGGCCATTGTTACAGGAAATCATGATGTATTGATTCCGAGCCGACATCATTTCCGAAAGTCAGCTCAAAACTTAATTCTGTATTACAGTAGTAGTTGCTCAATTTATACGATCACAAATAGTATAATCATACGTCTTTTTAGTTGACTGTAACCATAAAGGAATGCTTGAAACTGATCTTCAATCAAATAGAAGAAATAAAGCAGATATTTGCTGGAATGTCCTAATGAAAATGTTGAACTTCAGAGAGTTCTCACAACCTGTATTCTTCTGCATCTCTTTCATGTTTTGTGAATTAAAATTGTAATTTTAAACAGACATTTTTCTTGTTCACTAGGTTACAGTGGGTTTTTATAGAAATAGCCTGTAGCTGTGTTCATTCACTTGGACAATAGTGTTTCATTTGGATGTTTTATTGCAATTCTTATGATTATTATTTTGAATGATCGACATTTAAATAGAAGCTAATGTTTTTAATACATTGATGATCTGTTCTGGAGTGTTTACATGCCAATTAGCATGCGTCTTCTTTTCAGAAGGACCCACTGTAACAGAGTAAAGATTTGAATCAGGTTCTGACCAGATGATAGGTGGAGATACAGGGCTTGTGGGTGATGAGACTCTTAAGGCAGAAGGAGAGCCAATGTTCTTTTGTTGATAATGAGCAGCACTGAGAGCACGGAACATGTCTTCATCTGTCTTGTCATCACCAGCACATAGAACCAAGTTGGTATCTGGATTCTTGGCCAAGATACGCTTGACTATCTCGCCCTTGTTGACAGACATAGGTCTGATTTCCAGATTCTTTTTGCCCACCAAGATTTCAACTGGGAACTTGCTAACAATGGCATTCTCTAGATGGTTTTGACATTCTTTTGCTTGGAAAGCACTTTTAAAAAAAAATTGAATGAGATAAGACCCCAATAGAAATCAAAAAATTAAAATTTACCCATATTCAGCATCAGCTAATCGATAATGCCAAGTGATGGAAGACTTTTTGTGTTCAACAAAGCTGCCTTGCGTTCTTTCAGTATAATAATCAAATATCTCTGTCACATCTGCTTTCCAACTCATGTCCATGCCATCTACTATGCTTGTCCATTCAGTGGCTCCAATAGGCTTGACATAACAACCATGTTCTGCACTAAAGCCAATGTTCTTGACACCACCTAACCATTCCTCCAGGACAGCTTGATCTCTACCTGATACAACCCATACACTGTTTTTGGGGTCATTACATAATGTCTGTAATGCATCCAACATGTCAGCTGAAGGCTTTGCATCGGAAGGAACAGGTACAATCGGTGCCAATGTTCCCTAATAAAGAAGTCTATCTTTTTAGTACTATCTCTTGTCAGTCGAAAAAGAAACTCACATCATAATCAAAGAACATGACTCTCTTCTTAGCGAGTTTGTAGTCATCTATTAACTTTTGAATATCCAGATTGGGAGTAGCATGCGACTGAAGGTCTTGTTGTTGGCTGACACTAACGAGTTGCTTGATAAATGAGTGAGCCCAGAAATCAGCAGTATGGCTTGTGACATGATGATAGAGTTTCTAAACCAAGATGTCAGTAGGAATGACTTATTTCAATCAAGCTCTTTTTTTCTTACCTCATGTCGTGTGACCTTTTCTTCCACAGACATGGTCAATGCTCCATTTATTGACCGAGCCACATCGGCATAGTCATAAGGGTTGACCAAGATAGCTGCACCTAACGAACCAGCTGTGCCTGCAAATTCAGACAGAATCAACTGTCCTGGCTCTGATTTACGATGCTGACAGACAATGTATTCATAAGAAGTGGTGTTCATGCCATCTCGACTACAGGTAATGAGCGCAAGATCAGCTACAGACAGTAAAGCATAGTATTCATCACGATCGATATCTTGATGATAGTAATGGACTGGGAAGAACTCAATGGAACCGAAGCGACTGTTGATATGACCTACTGTCTCTGAGATCTTGGATTCCAACTTGGAGTGATCCCCAAAGGTAGGTGTGGCCACTTGAATGAGCACCACTTGATTTCTCCATTCAGGGTAGTTTGTCAAAAAGGCCTCAAAGGCATGAAGTTTCTGAAGAATTCCCTTGGTACTGTCCAGTTTGTCACGACCCACAATGATCTTTTTACCTGCATACATATCACGAATGGCCTCCATCTTGAGTTCGACTCCAGGTTGACGAGAGAATTGATGGACACGATTGCAATCTACGCCAATTGGGAAAGCACCTACAGAGACCATCGTGCCCTTGTGACTGACGCCGACTTGAGTGGTTTCACAGCCTAGAACACGCGTACATGAAGAAATGAAGTGTCGAGCATAAGAGTAGGTCTAAATGTTTGTCTTTTGTATCAGATAGCATGTCTTTTTTTTTATATATATAAGGAAACACTTGCCTGAAATCCAACCAGATTAGCACCAAGCATGCCCTCTAAAATTTTGTTTCGGGCTAAAAAAAAAAATGTATCATATTTTTAAGGGGGGGGGGGAGACAAAGAGTCAATTAAACTGAGGTGTTTTTCTAATAGGCTTAAACTCACTTTGTAGACAACGGAATATTTCAGAACTAGGGAAAGTAGCATGAATGAAGATACCAATGGCAGCATCAGGAAGCTTTTCTCGAATCATTTGGGGCACCAATAAAAGATGATAATCATTGATAAAGACTACCTAATGTATAAGTAGAAATAAAATAAATAAAAAAGAACAAAACTTACTGATATCGTTGGTTTGATAATGATCAATCACTGCATCTGCAAATCTTCTGTTGACAGCCACATAATCATCCCAATAACGTTTTTCAGCTCGACTGTCTCGACTAGAAGATGTTTGTACCAAATAATGAAACACTGGCCAAAGCACTGTACATAAAACACGTAACACAAGAAAAAATGATTGGCATGACGAAACAATGATGGACCATAAAATAATTTACCTTCTTTACAATAACCTTCATAATGACCTTGAGATTCTTTTTCTAAAAAGATAGGCACAATATGGCCTGTTTCCCATAAGAGTGATTGAAGCTTGACCTTGTCTTCTGTAGCAAGTGCATGAGGGGGAATCTTGTTTCGAGTGCCTTGTTCCCGGATAGGACCCGTCCAGCCGATATGAATTGTTTGATTGTCTTTGCGAAGACTTTGAAGACCAGCATAAAGTGCCTGATGACCTCTTCTTTCGACCACAGTCCAGTCAGCAGCATGGAACTTCATTCGAAGTGTCACACCTCGCTTATGATGGCGAGCCAGTTTAGAGATAGGAGCTGCAGCAACAGGATCATCCGTAGCAGCCGTACCTTCCAATGAAACATCTTCTTGGTGAGGCGATTTGGGAGGAGAAGGCGGAGCTTGATCCCGTTTCAATTGATGCGAGCGTAAGATGTTATATGGGATTTGATGTGTGACATTGATGATACGTCCCTGGATATCAGGCAATTGACCAGACAAAGGAAGAAAATGAGCTACCTTTTCAGCTGTAAGAGATGACATGACAGTAATAATAAAAAGAAGAAAAAAAAGAAAGAAAGACGATTCAACATGATTTTTTTTTCTATTTAAATAACTGGTGAAATTGTCACGGGGTTTTTACTTGAACGCGAAAAGATACACTTGACGCGGGTTATTGTTTGGCGTGTGGTGTTTATGCAGCTGACTTTATTCTGGTCAAAGTAACATTGATTAGCATATGATTCTCTTTGGATTTTATCACGTTTTCAAACAATCTTTCTATATCAAAAAAAAAGAATTGTTTTGCTTCATCTGATCCAAGTGAACCCTTTCTTATTTGCGGAGGGGGAACAAACTTGTGATTCTGCTAATCAGTAAAATCAGGAAAATCTGTAAACCTTTTTCTTGTTCTGTACAACCTCGAAGCTTCTTTTTGTTTCCTTCTGCCCCAAATTACTTTTTCGCCCTTTGTTTCCTCTCCTTTTTGATATCATAGGATTTAGATAAAAAAAAAAATTAAGGAGAGTGTTGCGGAACACCGTTCTTTACACCGGCATTTGGAAACCTTAAATTATCAACCAACATAATTACATTCAATTGAACCGTGTTCGTTTTTAACATTGCATATTGGACTATGTTGTACAGAAATGAACAATTTTAAATCGAGAAAGATAGATCCCTACTCTTCTTTCTCTATAATCTCTATTGACAACAAATAAGAGGCTCCATGTATATAACTCATGACATGCCACAGTTACGCAAAGTAAATAACACGCTCATTTGAACAGAAACTCTAAGCTGTGAGGATTATTACTTTCCTTTTTCATTATGATCATTTACTATGTCATCTATATAATATATTGAACTAGCCGAGGTGTTCACTATCAGAAGTAAAAAATAAGTGTGGTTATCATTTTAGGTATTCTCAAAAGGAGGGGGGGGGGGAATCAATGAGATCATTGAACAAGAGCATCAAAACTTAGTATAGTCAAAAGATTTTTTCTTGTTCTTTTTTTAAGCTTGAGGATACTCTTGTTATAAGCATACTGATATTGACCACTTATTCATTGACCTACAAGCTACCAGTAACTAAATATCATGTATGAGCTATAGGTGTAGGATTTAATACCTTGATCTTCATGCTTTTGTATAAAGAACAAACCTGAATAAATGAAATCAACAGATAAAGAGCGATTGAACTGACCAACAAAGTGTTTGTGTGTATAATGTCCTTATCAACATCAGTGGCCCTGTCAGACAAACCAATATATGCTCAGTCTTGAATGACTTTTTGTTCTTCTTTTACTGAGAAAAGACAGATAGGCTTGACCTTATCATCCAATAGAACGCACGCAATGGATAAGTAATATATTCAACACAGAAGAGTCTGCTTATAAAGTAGTATTTCTTTCCCGAGAGGCGCAAAAACAAGCAAGTTAAGCAAGAATTTGAAATGTACATTACATCCGATATAAACAAAAGAGAGAGAGAAAAAAAAAAGAGGGTAAATCAGTTCTGTACAGATCTATGGTTAAGATAGAAGATCATTATATATTGGCTCTAGGCCCCCCCTCTTTTCTTTTTTGGTATGATTATCCCGCTATCCAGACTTAAACTCAGATAGTGTAATTTTTCTTTCGAGAAAATAAAGGTCCCTTCATCTCTCTTTTTTCTCATCTCTCTCATTCTTTATTGAACATGTCTACTGAATCTGTTATTCTTGTTACTGGTGGTACCGGTCTTGTTGGTGAGGCCATCAAGTGGGTTATCGAGAACGAAACTGATCCTCGCTACGGTAAGAAGGAAAACGAAAAGTGGGTCTTTTTGTCTTCCAAGGACGGTGACTTGAGGTAGGTTATTTCAAAGTCTGTAGTTGACAGATCAACTGATGAGACGCGTGATGATAGAAAGGAAGAAGAAGTCAAGGCTATTTTCGAAAAGTACAAGCCTACTCATGTTATTCACTTGGCTGCCTTGGTCGGTGGTTTGTTCAAGAACATGAAGTACAAGCTTGATTTCTTGCGTGACAACATGCTTATCAATGACAATGTTTTGTGGCAATCTAAGGAATATAATGTAATTTGCTAGAAAAAAGAAAAAGAAAAATACAAGCTCATGTTTGTATTTTCGTATAGGTCAAGAAGGTCGTCTCTTGTCTCTCTACCTGTATCTTCCCTGACAAGACCAGTTACCCTATTGACGAAACCATGGTTCACAATGGTCCTCCTCATGAATCTAACTTTGGTTATGCTCACGGTAAGCGTATGATTGATGTCTACAACCAGTAAGTTTTCTATTTTAGTTTTTTATCAGCCCAGAACAAAAAAGTCTAAGCAATCATGTGTAACCTTGTTTTAGTGCTTATAAGGATCAATTTGGCTGTCACTTTACTTCTGTCATTCCTACCAACATCTTTGGTCCTCATGATAACTATGAGCTTGAAGGTTCTCATGTCTTGCCTGGTTTGACTCACAAATGTTACCTTGCCAAGAGTAAGTTAAATATATAGATAGATAGATAAGAGAAGAGGCTAATTAGGCCTTTCATTAGAGAACAACACACCTTTCATTGTCTGGGGTTCTGGTAAGCCTCTTCGTCAATTCATTTACTCTCGTGATTTGGCCAAGCTCTTTGTCTGGACTTTGAGAGAATACGAAGAAATTGATCCTATCATCTTGTCTGGTAAGTCAATCTCTAGTGTGTGTGTGTGTGTATTTTGCTTATTCTGTTCTATGTAGTTGGTGAAGAGGATGAGGTTTCTATCAAGGACGTTGCTGATGGTATTGTCAAGGCTATGGACTTCCAAGGCGAATATGCTGTAAGTCATATTGAGATCTTCTTTATTCTTATGTTTAATCTAATATGTTTATTCTAGTTCGATACCACCAAGGCTGATGGTCAATACAAAAAGACAGCCAGCAATGTCAAGTTGATGAAGTACATTCCTGACTTCAAGTTCACACCCTTTGATGTTGGTAAGTAAAAAACCTTTTCTCTCTCTCTTTAATATTCGTACTAAAGTAATATGTTTCCCTTTTGTGAATAGCCATCAAGGAATCTGTTGAATGGTTTGTTGAAAACTATGATTCTTGTCGTAAATAGATATTTTCCTCGTACATATATTATAATAATAATAAAATTCAATTGTATTCCTCTTATCCAACTAGCTCTATACATCTCTTATCTTTTCATTTTTTTTTCTTGGAGCAGTGACAAGATCATTTTCAAACTCAGTTGTCCGATAGAAATTTCTCTCTCGAGCACTTAAAAAGTCCGATAGGCGGTTCGGAGTAGAATGAGAAAGAGCAGCCCAAGGGAAGTCCTTTTGTGATCAAGAGCACAACATCAGAAGAACCTCCTCTTTTAATCAATATGTCAGACCGGTATGTCAAGTTCATCTTGATGGATCCATCTAAGCCAAAGAAGCAAATGTTGAGACAAGCAAAAAAAAAAAAAAGAGAGAGAAAGAAAGAGGAATTGAGAGGATGAATACACTAGAAACGAATGGATGGATATTACAGCTTCACAACAACAACAATAGAGGAAAAGGAAAGAATGGATCGACTGTGAGTGGGACAATCCAGTAATGGCAAACAACAAGGCCAAACTAACCTAGTGGGTTAGCTAAACAACCATTCCACCCTCACTATCAGAAAAAAAGGAGTCCGACCAGTTCTATCATCTGACAACCACATCTCTTTTATTTTTTTTTGTCTTGCTCTTTGCTTCAGGCTTTTTCTTATGACATTGTGAAACTAAACTCTCTCTTTTTTTCTCTATATAGTCTTTACAGCAAGGGCCGCGTTTTGGGTTTCGAACGTGCTAAGCGCACTCAAAACCCCAACACCTCTCTCATCCAAATCGAAGGTGTTCAAACTACCTCTGATGCCAAGTTCTACCTCGGTAAGCGTGTTGCCTACGTCTACCGTGCTCAACGTGAAATCAACGGTTCCAAGATCCGTGTTATCTGGGGTCGTATTGCCCGTACTCACGGTACTAGCGGTGTTGTCAAGGCTCGTTTCCGCAAGAACTTGCCCCCTAAGGTCTTCGGTGCTTCCGTCCGTGTTGTAAGTCAATTAGAATATGTGTAGTTGAATGCCTTTTACTAATGTCTATTTTTAGATGCTCTACCCTTCCAACATCTAAACTGTAAATCGTTGTCTTTCTTTTTCTTTTTTTGTCTCCATTGAAATAATAAAAAAGAAAAAAAAAGCTCTTGTTTTTCTAGCACATAGTATCTATTCTGTTCATATATATAAAGAGATGGTGTGGAAAGGGGTAAAATAGAATCTAAAAAAGGAAAGAGGCAGGCTCTCTTTTTTTATTTTTTTTTATTTCTTTTTGTTTTTCAACTATCACTCTAATGCAACTTGAAAAAGCAGTATTCTTTTGTTTAAGTTTACTGGTCTTTATCACATTCAAGTCTATAGGTATTATTTATCTTATCTAGACTGCAGAACAAAACAAGGCTGATGACTCTTATAGTTTATGCAGAAGATATCTCTACCACACTTTCTCCATTCATATACACCAATCTAAATAACTGGCCATGTGTTCGTCTACTCCATGCCTCAGGCACTGTTGGTTGCCAAGGTAACATATTCTTTTGGTATGTGTTGATCGTGCTCATGCTTTCTTCTACAGCGTTACAGAAAAAGACGGGTGTCTTGTTTGCTCTTGATGATCAACAAGCCATCGACGACTTCACCAACAACAAGCCTTCAGATGACTATGCTATTGTGATACCTTTTCATCTATTGACCCAATCTAATCTGGATGCCCTTGCTCACACTGGCAAGGTAGCCGGTTTGATCGTCTTGATTCACTCACAGACAATAGCCTTTTCTCCAGATAGTGCCTGTCCAAACTGTGCTTATGGCTTATATGCTAACGACACTGACCCATATCAATGGAACTCTCAAGCAGGAAGTTTGATCCAAGCAACTTTTGATTTTCCTATCTTTGCCGTTCGTCCAGAGAATGAATTGTCACAACAAGTCTATCAGAACATTACTCAGGTAAGAAGTCATGTAAACATAGAGAAGAGGATGGTAACAGATGTGTTCTAGGGTCTTGCTTTTAATCAAGAGCATCAATACCCTTTAAAGGCAGTTGATTTTGAAGCATTCATGTGGGCTGCCATTGATACAGAGACATGTCTTAGGAGAGGATGGTGTCAACCTATAGGCGGGTTTTCTGTTTATTCTACACCTTCATTGACCATGACAGCAGATGATCATAAACCAATCATTGTTGTCTCTGCTTCATTAGACAGTCGATCTTTGTTTCATGATTTAACTGTAGGAGCCAATCAAGTGATTTCTAGTGTGGTCACTGTGCTTGGTATTGCTGAAGCTATGAATAAAGTAAAAAAAAAAAAAAAAGAAAAGTTATACAGTGGTATCACTCATACACTACTTTTTTTGATAGGCACCTATCCCTATGGACAATCTTCCAAAGCATATCTTGTATACCTTATTTGCTGCTGAACCTTGGGGGTTTGCAGGCTCACAACGGTTTGTACAGGACATCTCAACTCCCTTTGTCTGTACAAATGCAACCCGAGCCAACAAATGCCCTTACCTAAAGACTGGCTGTACTTTCCCTTGTGTCCGAAGTACTCATTTTACTCGTATCAACATGGACCAGATTGAATCGATCTTTGAATTTCAATCTGTCTCAGGCATCAACGCCAACTATTCCAACACATATTATGTGCATGTAGATGATCAACAGACCAGTCAGTCCATTGTGGATGCCTTGACTTCCAATAGCCAGATTCAAACAGCTTCATCTGATGGTCTACATCGTAAATTGCCACCTAGTAGTGCAATGAGTTTCTTGCAAAAGAAGAGATCGATCAAGGCTGCTGTAGTGACTGATTATCAAAAGGAACTTGGCATGTAATTAGAGAGATGAACTGATTTGGATCCAGAGATTGATTTGCTTGTGTTAGGTTATATAACAATGATCAAGATGATTTTCTGGATATGGATAAAGCAACACAATCGATTTGCCAATTGGTCAATACTACAGCCAAAGCCATTTATCGTGAAGCTTCCAACAGTTCAACTGCAGATGCCATTCGTGCCAACTGTACCTTGATTTCGTCCTTGTTAGATTGTCTTGTCTATAACTTTTCTTGTCCTTTGATGCAAAACTACTTTAATGGTAACTTATCGATTCATTCTAATCTATTCTACAGTGCGTCTTATATCCAGCTATACTATAGTATCTGGCATCAGTCGAATTCCTCATTATACATCTGTCTTTTCATTTGAAAATCCTCAGACACAACTGATGTCTATGTTTGCCTTGAATTTCCTAAGTGACATGAACGGTCAGAGAAGAGAAGTACAAGGACAGCCTATAAGCTGTCATACCATCAATGATTGCCAATCAGGTGAATTGTGTATCAAAAAGGAATGTACTTTCTCTATTACAGCATACCATGAGGCTTATGGAACAGGTCTACAATACGATGAATCTGCAGGTCGACTTTATCTTGTAGATCCAGCTAAACCTGCCTGGACAGAGAGCACGTAAGAACAACAACAGACGATCCAATGTTACTTTGTCTAACAAAACTATAGCTGGAATACTCCTTCCATGCGTATCTTTCTAGTCACTTCGTACACTCATCAAGTGGTTGAATTTGTTGTA
This sequence comes from Choanephora cucurbitarum, assembly GCA_025331435.1. Lineage (NCBI taxonomy): Eukaryota > Fungi > Mucoromycota > Mucoromycetes > Mucorales > Choanephoraceae > Choanephora > Choanephora cucurbitarum. The sequence continues at coordinate 184,929 of JAIWNI010000032.1, forward strand.
GGTTTATTATGGATATCATTGAGTATAGTCACTGTATTCTTTTTGAAAAAGTATCTTAAAAAGACATTCAAGACAGAATAAAGACTTAGACGATCTTGGTGCGAACTTCTTTATAGATATCAACTTCTATATTTTTAGTATGCATGGTTCAATGTTCTCTTTCTCTAATTTACCTTGGTCTGTTGCTTGGTAGCTATGGTTAGGCTTGAATCTTTTCTCAGGTCTTGTCTCATCTTCATCTTCATGTTGACTCAGTGTGTTCCAGATAGTATAGATAGACTCGATTGATAAACTTCGAAATGGAACAGATGATTTAACAGAGGAGGAAGGAGAAGTAGGCGGTAAAGGAGGTGGGATGGAGGGTGATGTTGGGGGAATGGAGGGTGATGTTGGGGGTATATCGTCTTCTTCATCTTTGTTATGGTCTGATAATTTGGCTGAAGATTCTTCAGGTGGAGGAGAGTTTGGTATAAAGACAGACCAATCATCATCTTCATATTCAAACAATTTCCTTAGAGAGGCATTCTTTCTTTCTTCTTCTGTGGTAGCCTTTGTCTTGTCTTCCGGAGACTCATGAATTGTCGGTAATGGTAACTCTTTTGATAAATCAGGTTTGGATGAACTTGGCATCAGGACCCATTTGGCAACATCCGATTCCTTGGATGTCATGGCAACCGAGGTAGGTGCCAAATGAAATTTCGAACTCAGAACAAGTAGTTGAAGAATGGCATCCTAATGATGTGTTTAATGAAACTGAGAAAATGATAGCTAAAATAGGACAACTCACTCGATTGACATCTTTATGGCCCAAACTAGACTTCAGTTTGTCTACAATTTCCATCGTATTGAGACAGACATGTTGCTCAAGTAATTGCATCACATCAGCCTCTAGCTTATGATCCACATTTGAGTCACCATCATGAGGCGTATTGACTTCAGATTCACCGCTTTCAATTTGACTTGGGTATCTAGGCTTGATGAAGCTATTGGGCAAGATAAACACGAAGCTTGTTTGATTGATTTCAATCAGATCGCCTGTCTTGAGCACAGCAGGCTTATCGCGAGGCTTCTTTACTGCATGATTGATACGAATGCCATTTCGACCATACACATAGATCTCCCAACGATCACGGCGCATGCTGAACCTGATCTCACAGTGTCTTCGAGAGATAGCTTTAGAAGAACCAAAGTCGACATCAACTGTGGCCTGACGTCGTTTTGATGCAGGTGGATGGGTGGCGGTTGATCGACCGAGGACGATGCAAGGGATGCTCAAGTAACTAGTCCAATTAGAGCCTGCCAGTCGAGGATACAGATGAATGTCACCTGCAGGTACAGGCGGTGTATTGACTTTGACTGTGTCTGACGATTCTGTCAAGAGATGAAAGCCGTTGGATAGTTCATCGTCATTAAACTTATTTTTTTTTTGTTTCAATGTCTATGCTTAATGTAGTGTCTTTTAGTGTTTGCTTACCGACTGACTATGAAGTTGAGCCATTTATCTTGAAAGAATAAGTTGCATTAGTTTTTTTTTCTTTGTCAAGTGGCACTTGTTTTAAAAGGCCGCAATCAGCCAAGCGAAAAAGAAAACATCCATACACATACACTTGCTTTTATTTTTTTACATTACTTTCTAATATGAACAGATTGTTTGGTTCAGGTAAAAAGGTGCCCAAACCTACTTTGAACGATGCCATTGCCAATGTGAGTTTATCAGAGTTGTTGGATTGTATTTTATTAATCGAGTTGCATAAATGTAGACAGATGTCCGAGTCGATGCTGTGGAAGTTAAGATTAGAAAACTCGATGCTGAACTGACACGATATAGAGATCAACTAAAGAAAATGAGAGAAGGCCCTGCCAAAGTAAAAAAAAGAAACAAAAAAGAGAGAGGAATTTGACATAGTATGTTCCTAACCTATTTTTTTTTTGATGATAGAAAAATGTGCAACAAAAGGCATTACGTGTATTGAAGCAAAAGAAGCTGTAAGTAGTTGTTATCGACATAAAGAATAGATTGCTTATTCCTGAAACAAGTTATGAGTCTCAGCGTGATAATCTCCAGCAACAGTCATTCAATATGGAACAAGCACAAATGACAACTGAGAATTTACGTAATGTGATGGCCACAGTAGATGCTATGCAGACAGCAAACAAGGAAATGAAGAAACAATACAAGAATGTGAACTTGGATAAGATTGATGTAAGTTCAAATCTAACAGACTGTAATACTGGTGGCTAAAGCATGGCTCTATAGCAATTACAAGATGAAATGGAAGATTTGATGGAGCAAGCGAATGAAGTGCAAGAGACTCTGGGCAGATCCTATAATCTACCTGATGATATTGACGAAGATGACCTTGAAGCAGGTAAGCTGTCTTCTAGTTGACATATAAGCTATTGACTGTTTCTCTTCAAGAATTGGATGCACTTGGTGATGAATTAGAATTTGAAGATGAAGAAATACCCTCTTACCTTCAAGAAGATGAATTGGAACTTCCAAAGATATCCGAGACAGATCCCTCTAAAGCAGTAAGATGTTTACTTTTTATTGAATACTTATAAGTGAAATTAACTTTTTATTGGGCAATAGCATCAAGATGTTAAACTGGATGAGTTTGGTTTACCTGTTGCAGCAGAAGCTCCTATGAAAGCCTAATATATCCCCCTTCTGTTCTTCTGATTTCAATGATAGGAACAATAAATCAAATGTGAGTGATCAACTTACTGCTTAAAAGTGTTTCTTTTATCTCATTAAGACCCTACATGAAATAGGCGTATGTGTGTGCACATGCTTATTTTAGTTTAATAAGGATGGAGAAAGGGAGGGGGGTGTTTATTTACATAATGATCATATAGATTGGGTGGCATAAGATGAGTTAAAATGATAGTTTGAAACGAAACATGATATAGGGTGAATGAACAAATGAGATATTTACATAAGAAGCAATTAAAGAATGTGTGTGTGTGTTGGAGATTATTGAATTGCATTCATAGCATAGGCTAGTGCTGATAAGCAATTTAATGCTGTATTGATATATACATAGTCGTCAAATGAATGGTCCAAATGCTTTCGAAGATCTGAAAAGAAAGTTAATATTATAGCCTATAGTGATAGGATCACTCTTAGCTTACCTTTTAACAACAGACAATAGCGAGTAATACGTTGAATAGGTGCAATCATATAATCTGAGAGTAAGAGTCGATTTGTCTTTTTTTGTTGCATTGAATCCTAGTAAGATTGGTGGTTAAACTTCTCCTAAAATTTGATTATTCTCCTTAAAAAAAAAAAAAAGATTTACCTGCACTAGTTGGCGATAGATGATACTTGAACTTGCTTTAGCTAGGTGTTTTTTAGATTTCACAAAATTGGCTGCATAATAAATATAGATATCAAAGTATTTCTCAAGATCGCAAAAGGTCTTTCCGATGGCAATCTGGTTTCTATTTTCGTCGTAATCAAGATAGTTCTCAATCGTATTGCGAAGTCGTTCAACTAGTGTCGTCGATAAGTCAATAAGCTGTGGTATATAGGCAAAGATGATCTCAACATCTCTTAGATTCACAAGGGGTTTCTTTTTTGCAGAGGCTGCTTCCAATAAAGGGTTTTGATAGTACTATTCAATGATGAGTTATAGACTGGGGGGGAATGAACGATTAAAATTAAAACTTACATGTTGAACTATCAGTAAATGATTTAAATAGGTTTCTTCAGTTGTCAACAACTCATTCATAATGAATTTAGAGAGCTGAACTGATCTTTTTGACTAGCAGAATATGCTCCAAGTTAAAACATGCAGGGCATCTTCATCAAATATATGCTTACCTGCACAAAAGTCAAATCTAGAGATGATTTAGCAAGATAAGCTGCATATGTCTCTTTCCATAATGCAATGCCCTTTTGTTCCTTAGCAGATGGTTTGTGATGACTGTAGAAATCATGGAACAGATCTGATGTATTGGATAGCTGATGTTTCACAGAGCCGAAGCGATCCATGCGCTGTCGGATGCGACCTGATATAGAAGGTCGAGGGAATAATCGATGAATGGGTGTGTTCGTTGGGTGAGTGGGTGGAATGATAGTACTTTGAGATCGACGTGAGTTCCTGACTTCTTTTTCGCGATAATAATGGCGAAAAAGGCCACTTTCCAGAAATGAGAATGACCGTTTCAGGTCATTTGTTATCGTCTGAACAGTTGGATCTTCCACTGGTACCCTTTCAGATACATAGGGCTCAAAAGAGACAGGTGTTATATCCGTCAATATATCGCTCACAGTATTGGAAGCCCAAGCTTTTGCTTCAATTTCTTCAAATGTAATAGGATAGGTAAGAGGTGGCATAATGTGTTGTCTATCCAATTAGAGTAAATGTATGTGTGTGTATACAAAGAAAAAGAGAGAAGAGAAAATTGAAAGGAAAAAAAAAGAAGGAGATGAATGGGCTTTCAACTTTGTTTTTATACATGAACATGCAACCTTTTTTTAATAGTGGATCATCACATCATTTTCCCGTATTTGATAAATACCTGAACAGTACTAAGCAACCCTCACACAAACTTCAAACACTGACGTATCGATGATTTTGTTGTTGTCCGGATCGGAATTCTGTAAAGATAAAGAGAAAGAACGTGTAACCTGCTTAAAAGGAATAGAAGTGGTACAGAACCAAGTAAACTATATTCTGATTAGATCAATTACTTGGTTGTTTGTAGCTCTGCGGATTTATTTTGCGGGCTCCATTTTTTTTTTCTTCACTAAAGTTCTATAACATCGAAGTTGCCTACTCAAGGCTTTTCATTTAATATTGACGTCAGTTGGCAAGTCTTCAAGTTGGCTTTTTAAGATGTCCAACATTCTAGCTTCAATGAAATGAAAGAGTATTTTCTGGTAGCTAAAGAAGTTACATGTTCCATTCTTGTTTGATTATCATTACAATCAGAGATGGTATGGGCAAAAAGAAACAGAGCCGACAGTACTTTGACCTCTGTCGTTTTAGGAAATTAACACCAACTGTCTTCTCTGCAACAACAAAAGAGTTGTATGAGCCAGCTTCGTTAGCAATGTCTTTTGAAGTATGCATAGTTTAACTAAGTGTAATTTTTCGAAGCATTGTACTTTACCTAGCATTCTTTTTTGACTTGAACTCATTTGGAAATTATTCTTAAAAAAAAAAAGAGTTATTGTATATGTTGAAGATTTGTTTCTAAACTTATCTACACAATGACCGCTCTTTTTGCAATATTGATCAACGACACATGAAAGAAAATCAACAGTATGCGATTAGATGTCATATCAGCTTGCCGAGCTTCTTTGTTTATGCATGTAGTGCGCACATAACATTGGACCTAAGCTCATGCTTCGATCTATTTTTAGCTCTTGTACTTCAAGCGACTACTATGAAAGAGTATTGTTTTCAGAAACGATATAGTCTTCTATACACCCAAGTCCAACAGTCTGTTCTTGTAAGGGTACTTGGACCTGAGAACCAGGAATGTAATGTGATAATTAGAATAGATGTAAGCGATTGAGATAACTTGTTCCTAATTGATTGAATCACATCACATGTAAATTTTTTTTTTATATTGCTCTGGGTATGTTTTACTTCTTTGTGTGGATAAACTTTAGACAGAAAAAAAAATAAGCTTTTTTTGGGAGGTATGACAATATAACAAAATTGGTGTTTTGACTTTATCGTGCGCGCATATAAAATCTCTCACTTTTCTGCCTAATAGGCCCTTGCTTTTCATTTTTTTTTATTTGTTTGTAACACAGTAATATTTACGACTCACCGACCCTCTTCAACATTGGTAACAAGGCCAACAAACTGAAGAATGGGTACTAGGACAGTTCTGATTATTCTGGCAACTCATTCGGCACAGGTCATAGCGTAGAAAAAATACAAAGCGCAAAGGACCTGTAATTTGACATAGAGCGCGTAACTCGAAATTTTTTCAAAGTTTCTGATTTGTCGAGAAAATCAAGAGAGAAATAAATTTGTAGTCAAGTTGTGGTTTTTTTAAAGTTTTTCCTTTTTTTTGTCAAACAAGAGCTATTCTATCAGAGGGACTTTATCCTTTCTTCTCGGTATCTAGATTGTATTAAAATTTGAAAAACCTTATGTATAAGCAAGAAACCTCCTTATAGCTTAATAGTGGGGCTGAAAAAAAATCATTCTTTGTTTCTACATATAAAAAAAAAAACTTGTAAGGTGCAAGCAAGGACCTTCATCTTTCTCGGCGCGTTACCGAATGAATAAGTTTTCCCATAATCTCACTGACCTGTTGTTACAAGGAGGTATAATCAACAAACAGCTAATGATAGACTCTATATCGATCACTTGAATGATGCAATCATGACTATAGGATTAGATTGAAAGAATCGTTCTTTGGGCTTCCATCGAATTTACGTTCTTTGACAATAGCTTAATCGAGTAGCTTAATAAAGTAAAAAAAGAAAAAAAGAAGAGCGATGAGTATCATTTCACCAAATATTTTGCCTTTTAATAGTATCACTTTGGAAACAAGGGAAATGGTGATCACTTTCCAGTACCTAAAAAAAGATTCTTGCGCCATTCACTAAATAAACGATTTGATCTTACATTTACACATTCTAAGCAACATAGTATGTCATAATGCTCGTTTAATTCAAGTCCAAAAAAACACCCTTACTCTATTGATTAAAGACATGTGTTTGTTGATATTAAAGTGAACTGTTTCACCACTCAGTTTAAATCGGGACCTTTCAAATAGTGAGCTAGATCTATTTAGTAAAACAATGCTTATGCTCGGATAAGCAAATCTCTGTAGTACGAACAACAGCATCAACCAACAACATTCGTTTATCTCTTACCCTTCTCTCTTTGTCCTTCCTTCTGATGTTTCATCGCTTCGTCATCTTGCTAATTCTTATCATAACAACAATAACAATCTTATTTAGCATATTTCTAATACGTTTTTAGAGTTAGCTTTTTGGGTTTAGATTTAGAATGATCAAAGAATGTTTTATAACCAACAAGCGATCTTATTTTTCTGATATTCGTTAGGGCTGATCCTCCAAAAAGAAGAGACTCTTTTTATTTTATCATGTGATGAATATTTGACTGATATATGCTGGAGTGAGAATTGATGTTGTAGCGAGTTGATACACAAATTTGCATCCAACAAGCACCTTTTGGTTGGTCGCAAACAGTCTACAAGAACAGTTCTTTCATTCGCATTTGCTTTACATTAACAACGACAGTTAAATTTAGATAAACATATCAGGCGTTGGAGACGAAGAGTTACTTTAAATGACTGCATTTTTAGCTTCCTGTTGTCTCGACAAAACCCCGAACAGAAATGAGAGGAACAGTTCGACGAGAAGAGCGAACCCAAGTGTTCTTTGTATAAAAGGATTTTTGCTTATTCAAAAACAAAAGCTATAATAAACTGTCTTTAAGCACTGTTGTTTGAGCTTCATATGAAGCTTTTGAGAGGTTTTTTTTTTGCCAAAAAACACAATCTTTCCCATTGAGTTCGTTAAGACTGGTAAAATATTCAACAACAACCTATATGATCTTTGAAATACAAACCATGTTATTGAATTAAAAAATGGGTGGTCTACTTTACCTTTCTCTTCATTGACTGACTTGATAAGCTATCAAGGGCGTTATATTAGATAGTTTAACGAGAACGGTATCATTAGTTTCTGCAATATTGAAAGCTATTATTTCGATGAAATAGACATTTTTTCTCATTTTCTCTTTTGATCTATGTATGGCTCATGACGGTAACCATTTGTCCTTTTGTTCATGGAGTCCAATAGCTGCTTTATTTAAGATTGTTGATGTTCTTGAGAAATACATTCTCAAACTGAGCATACTCTTTGATCAAACGCTCTTAAAACGAAAAGCTACTTTATTCAGCGTAAATTTTCTTCTGATGGCGACTTTTGTTGGATGTCACCTACAAACTTCCTGACATCTTTAGCTTTCTTAAAACTTACGCTCCCTGGCTCAGAAACACATTCTAACGTACGCACTTATCTTATCTTTGAATCCTCAAAAGCATCTAATGACTACGGCTAAAGCATGTAGCTATTGATTGTATTTCTTTTTTGTCTAGATGATTTGTTTATTGAATGCTGCTTTGTTTGCTACATGTTTTCTTGCTTACACTGAACGAAAGATATTCGTTTAGTAGTTTCTTTTACTAACGCCATCACTGTACTTTAAAGTCCCATAACATCTTTACAACTCTCTTATTTGTCTAATTTTCTTGTTTCAAGCAACTCTTATAACGCGCTCCCAAATGCTACTAATAGCTTTACTTCCTCATACTCTGGGAGTGAGCAATCTGTCCTTAGAGCAGCCTTTATGTGAAGCTCATCTTTGATTTCTAGAGCAAAGGTTTTCAACTTTAGTTTTTTTCTAGCTTGCTTCTATATTTTGTGGTAAGAAGAAAGCTTATCAAAGACAAAAATTTCAACTGCGGATTCTTGCTTCACTCTAATTGGACTGATTGAAAGTGATTTTTTCTCAAGTGAATAATTTTTTGAAACTTAGTGGTTTGAAGTGTTGAATAAACCAAGATAGAGAAAGTGTACTATACAATTCATGGTATGCTTTGTCTCTACTGATATGTCTAGCAAGTAGGCTACAAGTACTATCTTTTTTTTAAAAAAAAAAAGAACAAATAAAACAACATGAAAATGCATGCTTCCCAATGTCTTTCCTACGACTGTGACGTCAAATAGGCGGGTCTTCAAGTTCGCCCTGGGTTGCAAACCTGGCTCGATGGAGCTCGCAGCGCACTCTTTTTTTTTCCCTCCCTCTTTTGACTTTTTTTTTTATAATAGATATTTAAAGAAAATTTAAAGAAAAGGCAGGTTACTTGATAGATCTCATTTGTCAACGAAAACTAATCTCTTTTCCTCTTCTTCTTCTTTCAACACTGCTACTCGTCAACTAAACTCAATCACAACTTTAGTTTATTGCCAGCTTTCCTTTTTTTCTTATCCGATCTCGACTCTTTCGTTTTTTTTTTCAACTGCATTCAACTCCCCACTCTTATATTTTAAAAAAAGTCATACATAATGTCATTTGCTACCAGAATGTGGTCTCGCAAATTCGCTAATGTTGCTGCCACTGCCACCAAGTCAACTTTGCTTAAGCCTCGCATGCCTTTGAAGACCTTCCAACCTATGCGCACCTTGGCTACTGCTACTCAACAAACCGTAGCTTACACACCCACCACTATCACCGAAGATCATACTGACAGCGAATTTGGTGGTAAGTTGTAGACTAAAGAGGAAACAATGATCAAAACAGATAGCTTTCTTCATATCTAAGCTGTTGTTGCATAATGATTGTGGACAGCAGCTGAATGAGAGATTAAAAAAAATGTAGCTAAACGATTTCATTCTTAGCTGCCGATGATGAGGAAAGCAGAATGCGTAACTTCACAGTCAACTTTGGTCCTCAACATCCTGCCGCTCACGGTGTGCTTCGTCTTATTCTTGAAATGAACGGCGAAGAAATTGTTCGTGCCGATCCTCATATTGGTTTGTTGCATCGTGGTACTGAAAAGCTGATTGAATACAAGAACTACTTGCAAGCCTTGCCTTATTTTGATCGTCTCGATTATGTTTCCATCATGACCAACGAACAAGCCTATTCCTTGGCTGTCGAAAAGTTGTTGAACATTGAAGTGCCTGAACGTGCCAAGTACATTCGTACCATGTTTGGTGAAATCACTCGTGTCTTGAACCACATCATGGCTGTCATGACACACGCTATGGATGTTGGTGCTTTGACACCAATGCTTTGGATGTTCGAAGAACGTGAAAAGTTGATGGAATTCTACGAACGTTGTTCTGGTGCTCGTCTCCACGCTGCCTACGTTCGTCCCGGTGGTGTTGCCTATGACTTGCCCATCGGTCTTTTGCAAGATATTCACGATTGGTGTGAACAATTCGGTGACCGTGTAGATGAAGTAGAAGAATTGTTGACAGGTAACCGTATTTGGCACATCCGTACCCGTAACGTTGGTGTTGTTACTGCCAAGGAAGCTCAGGATTGGGGTTTCTCTGGCGTCCTTGTCCGTGGTTCAGGTATCCCATGGGATTTGCGTAAGGTTGCTCCCTACGATGCCTATGACAAAGTAGAATTCGATGTTCCTGTTGGTCAAAACGGTGACTGTTTCGATCGTTACCTTTGTCGTATGGAAGAAATGCGTCAATCTCTCCGTATCATTCACCAATGTGTCAACAAAATGCCTGAAGGTCCCATCAAGACAGATGACTGGAAGGTCACTCCTCCTCCTCGTGCTGCCATGAAGGAAAACATGGAAGCTTTGATTCACCACTTCAAGCTTTTCTCTGAAGGTTTCTCTGTTCCTGCTGGTGAGACCTACACTGTCATCGAAGCCCCTAAGGGTGAATTTGGTGTCTTCTTGGTTTCCGATGGTACCAACAGACCTTACAGATGTAAGATCAGATCTCCTGGTTTCTCTCACCTTCAAGGTTCCGACTTCATGTCTCGTAACCACTTGCTTCCTGACATGGTTACAATTATCGGCACAGTAAGTACATTTCAAGTCATTTGTAGGAATATCACTAACTTTTTTTCTTTTCTATCAACCCATTCAACTTACCAATTTAATTCACCTATTCAACTTATCAACCTATTCACCTATCACCAACTTACCACCAATCTATTATCAACCGATCAAAAGCAAGATATTGTGTTCGGTGAAGTCGATCGATAGATGGATAGCATCATCTTTAAGTTTAAAAGTGCATATAATTCAAAATAAAAATATAGCTATGACAAAAAAAAAAGGATTGTTTTCAGAATCGAGCTTGAAGCAACAAATACATAACAGAATCTGCTGAAAGATCAACACTAAATCGCAAAACAGTTCTTTTTTAACCCAAGCATCAGACTAACTTTTTGTACACATGAATAAGAGTTTTTATGTGAGCTTACATTGATTTGTTTTTGCCACATTCACTTGGTTGTAAAAGAGTCAGCAGAAATCCATAAACATACATTACAATGATCACCTTGTGTGTTTCTCTTTTAGTAGGGAATTCATGCAAATGCAGAAGCTAGTCAAAATGAAGAGTGATAGCAAGAGAAAGATAGAAAAGACAAGTATGCATATACTGCAAAGTATCAATTCATTGTAACTCTGCAAGCCAAATTCAAAAAGAGCAAACACTAATGCTTTCAAGAATTTGCGCCAAAAAAAAAGAGAAAAAGAGCGCATCAATAGCTTTTAGTCCAAAGCCAAGCTCTTTTGATATAGATCAATTCAAGCCATTAGTTGAGTGTAGTTCAACAAAGAAGTAGAATAATATTCTTCATTTGTACCTACTCTAAGAAAATCTAGAGGCAAATGATTTGATTATGATATTCTTATTGACTCAATATGTAGGCCTAAGAGAAGGTTTGATTTTACTGCTTTCACAGAATCAACTTCGTTGCATGTTTCAACAGGATCACTCTCACCAGGTTTGTTAATTTATATAGGGAATTGGAAGGAGATTTTGCAGCTTTCTGCAGTTTCATCCAAGTTAATTTGTCATTTGCGACAAAACTTCTTTGATGTTAATATCTAAAACAGAATAGTACACTTGAATTAGAACAAATGATAGATCAATTGCATCTGTACTTAAGCTGGAATATTGCAGTCTTCCATGTAATAGATTAAGGCAGCAGTTGACCAAGTATTAGATAAGAGAATTGATCCATTGGATTGTGTGGGATTACTAAAAGACTAGTCTAATTTTCATGAAAGCATTTTCAAAATTATCCATGCCCTTTATGGGTTGCTGTTGATCTTGCAATACGAGGAAACCATTGCTTGATATGTTGGATGTCCTTGTTTGATCATACTTTATTAAAAAAAATCAAGCTTATGTCAATTCCAGTGAGCTACCATATAATGCTTCATATGATATTAAGAAAATCTATTGAGTCTATATCTATTTACATGATCCTTTGACACATTCTTCTTTGCAGTCCCAATGAGTAGTACAACAAGCACCTTTAGAGCCTTTTCCATTTTTCTTGCCAAGATAGCCAGATTTACAAACGGAGGGTGTCTTAGTAGCTTTGATAGTAGTCTTGGTGGCACTCTTGGCCGTAGTAATAGCAGATTTCTTTGTAATAGGACTAGAGCCAGTAGTGGCCTTAGTTGCGGCACTCTTGGGGCCATTGCATTTTCCCATAACACAATCATTTTTGCAATCGGCTTCTGTCTTACAACAATCCCCGCTGTATCCGTTGCCCTTCTTCTTTCCAAAGATGGTTTCCTTGTTTAAGCAAGTAGGAACAGCAATAGTAACAGTAGCCACAGGAGTAGTAGTGGTAGTAATTGGTGTAGTAGTGGTAGTAGTAATAGTGTTAGTAGTAGTAGTAGTAGTAGTAGTAGTAGTTGTTGTTGTTGTTGAAGTGGTAGTAGAGGTAATAATACCAGCAGCGGTAGTTGATGAAGATGCTCCACCTGCATTGTTGGTGTTAAAATCCTCGCTACAAAGATATATTATGCCTTCACCTGATACTCGTATCAAGGTACATGGAACAGGCTCATCTTTGAATGGATAGAGTAAGTAATCGAGTGTATCAAGACGCGAAGATGTTGAATAAGGTGTAATGGCTGGACATCCGTTACTGGAAAGGGCCTTGCTGTCCTTCTGATAGTATTGAAGTTGGAAGCAAGTGATACCACATGAAGGTGTATCAATACAAGCACGAAAAGGGTCATTAAATATCTTAGGAAATTCAACTAAAACTTGTGCTCTGATAGGATCCACAGCAGAACAGAATTGGGAAAGACCAAGAACCAACAATCCGACAAAAGCAAGCTTCATTTTGCAGGTACAAAAAAGAATAAAGATATAGCAGATCAACTAAGAAAAGACGAGAACCACTTTTATACTAGCTGGATTTTCTTTCAAGGTGTGACAATAGAAAGAGATGAGAGGGAAGAGTTCCAAAGGTGGCTTAATTGTACTTACACCAGTCAAATCTGTCGTGATTAATTACTTCTTGAAGCTCATTCCTTTCTTACAATGCCCGATCTTGTGCGACATGATACATTTAATTTTGAAGGATTTTGATCTGCATTTTCCTTTTTTCTTTCTTCCCGAAAATTCCAAATACAGTAAATCCAAGTCGTACAAGCAGTATCAATTCTCTCAAGTTTGAAAGGTAAGCTTTTAAAAAAAGAGAACATTTAATCCTGTGATTCTTCTTCCTAAGTTCTCAGCATTGGAATCTGTTAATTTTTCAGAGTCGCAACACAAAAGGCATTTTTTTTGACTCTCTTAATTGTATCATGTATTGTTTGCCTGACACTTTCAGGTGTTCGGACCTAGCTTTTATGTTTGCCCAACTTAACAGTGGCCTTAGTGACTACATGACGATACGGTATATATATATATATATATTAGTTTACTAGCAACAGCAGATAATATGTTTTTCAGTGGTGATATTTGACTTCAATTACTAAATAAATGCAGTCAGTCTATCTCATCGTCTTCCTCTTTGTTTTACTTGTTGCAAAATAGACAATCATTATTGATTCAATCTTGTGATGAGTCGCTCATTCACTTTTCTTTGTGTACAAAAAAAAGACCCAATGCTCTCTCAACCGCATCTTAAAATATTGATGGAATCATGCATGTATTTATAAATAATAGAAAAATTAAAGAACATAATCCAATTCTGGACGCTGGTAATGATTGCGGTCATCATCTTCCAATCGAGGATAGAATGGAACAAGAGCATCTTGACTGCCGATATAAAGTGTATTGTAGATCTTCCAATAGACTTCACGCACCTTTCTGGCAGGATGGAAAAGACCTTGTAATGTATATTGAAGAATGGTAGCAGGACCTAAAGCGACACGCAGACCTTCGATGGCTTCCATGACAGCATTGATAACGTGTGGACTAGAAATAACAGAAAATAATGAGCAACATGAAATACATTTATCTCATCTTGTTTCCTTACCTTGTTTCGAAAATATTAGGCCAGATGTAATTCAGTAAATGACGTAAAGGATCTTCACAACCAAGACCAACAACACCCAAAGCCATGTGCTTGATAGTAGTACAGGCTGTTTGTCGATGAACCAAATCACGATCCATTAAGGCATCTTCTAATAAGGGTGCCACTGCGTTGATATAATCTTTACCCATTTCACCTACGTATTCAAAGATAAATGACAGTGACTTTAGCACACCGTTTTGTACGTTGAGTTCAGGAACTCTATATTCGTTCATCAAAGCAGGCAAGACAGTGAAAGGAGCACAGGTTTCAGCTACAATAGCAATGGCTACTGTAGTACACACACGGTTTTGACGTTCTTGTACTTTAAGATTGTTGAGCAAAGTGGCCAAAACATCTTGAGGACCAATAGCTTTAGCAATGTAACCAAAAGTGTTGACAGAGGCACGACGAATGCCCTTCTTGTGTGCCTTCAGTAAATCAAGCAATTCAAAACAGACACGCATCCATTCACGAGCAGATACATATTCAGCACCACGGTCAGCAATACGACCTACCAAATCAATACAGTTTTCTTGTACTTTTTCATGTCGGTTACGTAAAATAGGTGTCAAGCGAGGCAAGAGATCCTTGATAGGGGGTGTCATACTAGCCATACCAATGACATTGACAATTGACTTTAGAGCACCCAAGATGGAACCTAATACTTCAGGATATTCTTCACCAAGGTATTCGTACAGGATCTGACCCAGCTGACTCATCAGCTTTTCTTCACCACAATTCTTCATAACTACAGCAATACGTGAAATCAAATCAGCTGCCTGTTGACGCACCTTGGCTGATTTGTTGTTGAGACGCCAGAGAATAGTATAACAAATCTGTTGCAAGTAAGGCTTGATACGCATACCCAAGGCATTGACAACAGTACCAAAACCGTTCAACATAATTACATCCTCTACAGTTTGTTCTTGGAAGGCATACAAGATACCGTCAATCAATAACTCTTCAAGACGTGGGTCGATATCGGCAGCACCCAAGTTAGAGACCACACGCTCAATAGTTTCCATCACCATCTTTCGATAAGGCTCACTTTCATCTTTCAAATCATTTACAATGCGACCCACAATTTCAGAGACGCCGACCTTGTTGGCCAACTCAACTGTTGTCTCGACTACTTGCTTGTAGTTACGGCGATCCAATGCCATACGACGCACCCAGAAGTGTTTGAAAAACTCAGGCAATATTTCTTCCTTGATATAGGCAGGCATTACACCATCTGTAGCAGAACATTGCTTGACTACCTTGAGAACAATCTTCTTCATTTCTTCATCAGGGGACTGGAATTCACGAATCAAGATAAACATCACTTCTTTAGTATAATAGTTGGCATATTCATCATCCATCAGGGGAATAATGTAACCAATAGCTTTCAAGAAGGCAGCCAAACCCTTACCACGGTGTTTACGAATACCTGTCCAAAGAGGCTTAAGGACAGAATCAAAGGATTCAATACCATAAGGAGCAGCAGCTTCAGCCAAGGCAGCAATAGCTAAAGCAGTAATTGTACGTACTTTCTGTTGCTCATCCTCAAGACCATGACCAATGGCCTCTACCAGGTTTCTCAAGTGAGGCAAGACAGCACAACCCAAGAGAATAGCAATCTGTTGCACGATCTTGATACCTGTATGACGAGCTTGCCATGATTTCTTGGAACGACAGACGGCTTTTAAGAAAGGTAAGAGAGCAGGAATACCCAAAGCAGAAGCAACAACAGAAAAGGCACGCGCTGTTGTGTTTCGGACGTATTCATCAGGATGATCAATATCAGGACGCATGGTGGTAATCATAGTAGGTAGACCAGCTGCCTTGGACAAGTTGGAAATAATTTCACGACCTTCAACACGAGCATAGTAATCTTCATCAATCAAAAGAGGCTCAATTACGACTAAGATTTTGTGGACAAATGGACGAACTAGATCATCCAACTTGTAAAGAATACGATCAATAACCTTCACCAACAAGTGACGTTCTTGATCTTCCAAAGTAGGTGACATCAACAAAGGTAAGATTTGGTTGAACAATGGTCCAGGTCCAAAATCTCTTGCTTTGTCTGTGATATGGCGCAGAGCACCTTTACGCATAGGGGGTGTACCATTCTTGATCTTGAGAAGTAAACGCATAATCTTGCGTTCTTTCAATTCGTCCACTGACATGCTGCCTTCATCCTTGTCATCCAACAGCTTACCGAAATGCTGCATATCCTCTTCCTTGAAGAAAGGTAATTGACCTACACCAGGGATTTCTTGAGGCAGATCCAGGGCAACTACTTGGCGTTGTTCTTCCTGCATCACAAAACCAGTATCACCCATAGGTGTAGGTGTTGCTGTCAATTTACGAGCAGGTGTACGAATAGGCTCGTAACCTGCAGGAGGCTCAAGAATCTTATAACCTGTAGTAGGGAACATAGCATCCAATTCTTCATCTGATAAGGGACGGTTACGGGCATCTAATTCACGTTCCCAACGCAATGCATTTTGTGCCTCAGGTGTCATCTGAGAGAGTTGACCAGGTAAGGGTGTCATCATGCCCATACCTCCTACAGGCGTAGCTGCTCCTATTTCACTGACAGCACCATATGCGGGTGTGGCATCCCATCGAGAACGCTTTGTAGTACCGCGAGGTGTTGCTTCTACATCCCATTCTGAAGAAGGGCGAACAGGCGTAGCATCCCAACGCGATCTCTTTGAACTTGAGACGGGTGTTGCTTCAACGTTCTGACTGACAGGTGTGGCTACATCCCATCTTCTCTTCTTACGAGCTGTAGGTGTGTCTTCTACACTAGGTTGGGGTCGACTAGATTCAGCAGATCCACCTTCCTTTTGTCTTTGAGCAATGATAGATAATACACGTTGTTCTTCACGCTCAAGTTCAGCTTCACGAGCTACTTCAGAATATGATCGACTCTCAGTATCTTCTTGATCTTGACTAAAAGCATCTTTTCGACTGGGTGACAACATGCGATTGAAGCGACGTTGTTGGTATTCATCTTGTCTTCCAGCGATGGTGCGTTCGCGTTGAGAAGCAGCAAAGGGATCGTGTGCATCGCTGCCTTCTCTAGATTCACTTAAAATGTCTTTAGATACTGTGTATGAGTTAAGCTTGCGCTTTGTTTCTTGATAAACTTGATCTTGATCGTCATCGTCATCTTCATCCATAGCCAAAGAAGTAGCATAGCCAGCATACTTATCGTTGGAGCTATAAATATCGGTATCGTAAGAAAGGCCAGTCATACTGGCATGCTTTTCATTATCAAGCACAGCCTGACTGATGTCTTTTTCTGTAATCAAGTTACGTTTAGCTTGTGTTGCTTTAATCTCATTTTCGATATCTAAATTCAACAAAGAGTTAGCATTTAAAGTACAACTTGCTTTTTCTTTTTGAGTTAATCTACCGTCTCCCATTCTTGCTTATTTATGCTGATATGAAAGAAAGGCCAGACTGAGAAAAAGAGAGAGAGAGAAAAAATCCTGCTTTCATTTTCTGCGGCAGCCAACTAGCGGAGCCCAACGTGACGTAAAAATCAAGCTCTTATATTTTTTTTTTATTATTTTATCACTCTAAGGATGATAACTGGTTTGTTATGGTATTTTGGCCATAACTCTTATGTAGATCGCTAGTAAAAACAATAGGCATCACTTGGACCTCAATTGCTTTCATGAATAGGGCAATATGTACATCTATCATGATAAAAAATACGAGCATGTAGCCTGAGTTTAAAAAGGGATTATGACGTCCGGTTTATTTGCTGGCAATAGTGGAACTCTGTAAAAAAAATTCCTTGAAGGCGTATATGGGATCAAGTTTCGGGCTGGAAGGAGGAGGGGGTTTGTTTTGCGCACACGCAAAAAAAAAGAAACCCCGCCTTTCTTAATTTTTTTTTGTTTTAACTTGTACCTAAACAACCTTACACTAACATAATGACTGCAAGCAAAGATTGTCTCGCTGATGCCGGTAAGACTGCCGGTATTGCTGGTGGCGTTGGTCTCTTCGTCTCTGCCATGCAAAACACAGTCCAAAAGCACACCAGTGGTGCCAGAGGTGTTGTCACTAGAACAGGTGGCACTATTGCTTTCTTTGGTAAGTAACTTCAGAGGCTCACGTCGATCACCCTAAGCAAGATCAACTGACATTGACTTTTGGTCTTGTTCTTGCAATAGCTGCTATGGGTGGTATCTTCACTTTGGGTGAA
The DNA here is from genome assembly GCA_025331435.1 of Choanephora cucurbitarum. Taxonomy (NCBI): domain Eukaryota; kingdom Fungi; phylum Mucoromycota; class Mucoromycetes; order Mucorales; family Choanephoraceae; genus Choanephora; species Choanephora cucurbitarum. The sequence continues at coordinate 203,175 of JAIWNI010000032.1, forward strand.
TGTACAGCTAGAGATATGCGTCAAAAGGAAGATCCTATCAATGCTGCTATTGGTGGTTGTGCTGCTGGTTTGTTAGCCGGTATTAAGAGTAAGTATTTTCTTTTGTGTATGCAGAGAGCCTCGATCGATATTCACTGACATCAATATGGTTTTTAGCTCACTCTTTTGCTAAGATGGGTGCTGGTTGTGCTGCTATTGGTGCTACCATGTATGCATATGAAGCTTCTGGTCAATTGAAGGGTCAATTCGCCAACAAGACAAGAGAAGAAAAGAAGCAATATGAAAAGGAATTCTTCAAGCAACCCGCAACTACTGAAGAAGCATAAAACAACATCCTTGTATACACATATACTTTTTTTTTTCTTGAGAAAAGAGAAGGAGAACTAGCAAATTTTTGATTGTAATAAACAAAAAAAAACAAGAACAACAAGACATACAGTATAATGATTGAAACAAGGCTTTAATTTAATATGTGTCTATATATAATGTGTATGAGGGTGAAGATGAGGTGAAATAACATAATGCGTTGTTTGATTTTTTATACATGAACTAAATAACCTGCCTTAATCAAAGATTCTACATCTGTTCGACGCACATAGAACTGATTACCCTTTGACAGGTTAAGTGTACCATATTCTGTATTGATCTCACCTGCATCACGCAAGACACGCACTTCAATAAACAGATCAACAGGTGGATCCAATCCAGGTCCATTCATGCCACCCAAATCGACTTCAGCAAATCCTTGTTTATAGGCATTGACTATGTCACCGTATTCATCCAAAAAACTCTTTTCAGTTGGACCTAGACTAGTCAAGATTTCACGACGGTATTTGGACTGAAGGCCTACATTCCATAGAATATCCTTTAGCTTGTTAATACGTTGACGATGGTATGCAAACAAGACACGTTTGTTTCGCTTGACTGCCAAGTGATATAACATGACCTGAGTCATTGTGCTTGGATTCTGTAATGCATCGCCTGAGTTATCTTGTTTGATCGCATTCACTGTCTCAATGGCTTTGTTGTTTAATAGACGGATCTCACGGCAGATGCTTTGAACAAGATCGTCATTGTAGTTTGATATAAACAAGTCTGCTGTGCGCTTTGCTTCCTTAGCTAGTTTATAAGCAGACTCTCCTAATGCAGCCATTGCAAGGTGATGTGGATTGACAAACCGATTTTCTCTACTGTTTTTTTTCTTACTTTTTTTTTCTGGTGTATTATCGGAGTGCAGCATGCGCGTTTAGATCGAATCTCCGAGAATGACCTGATTTGAAAGGTATACATGCTATTTACAACAACATGAAATAATCAACTGACAATCCATGCGATCTTGCCGGTACGCATATATTAGAATTGAATTGCTCAATTCCGTTAGAAGCCTGACCAACATAAACATGTCAACCAATATGATAAGAGAAGGGGGTCCCTTATAAACCAAAAAAAAAGTTCAAGTATGTTTAGAAGGTAGTTGAGGCTGTTTGAAGAAAGCTCTTTTAATATTGTCTAGGTAGCTCTGACAGCCTATGACACTTAGCTGATTAAACAATCCCTTTATTCTAATGTTTAATAAAGATACGGGTTAAGGGCCTTTTAGACAGAGAGAGAGAGTAATACCAAGCAAGTGTTTTTACAATCATTTTTAGTTTGACCAAGTAGAATATATTTGTTGCTGAAGACAATAAAAAGTTTTTTCTTCTTCGTGTGCCTTGTTGAATAGGTAGCTATTAATTCAACCCAAAGACCACTTGCTCTCTAAGCGAGAAGCAAGACCATCAAAGATAAAGTGCTACTCAAGCATAAACCTCAGAAAATATACAGTGTTGACAGAAAACATCATGTAGTTCATACTCTCCCAATAAATCAGTAGACAATCTAATTACATTGCCGAAGTTATGATAGTTATATACAAGTGTTCTGTAAGCTTCATTGGTGTAGATGACAAATCAGCTCCCTTGTCATTTTTCTTTAGAAGGAAAGTTGTCAATTAAACTACAATACAACATGCTGTCTTGTAACAATCATAAATCCAGAGAAGATTAATTATGTAACCAAAAAGGATCGAGTGCTTGAAACCTCATTTGTTTTAAATGGTTGATAGAAGCAATGCTTAACCTGGCAAAACGATCAATTCCATGGATCGTTTTTCCCTGTGAAACACTGATCATTGGTCTTTTCAACACAAGAGAAAGCAGATTACACAAAAAAGAACCATGTTTCGTTGGCGCAAACTATACGGCGCAAAGATTAACCTAAAGAAAAACTACTACAACTTCATCAAAACATTGACTGTTCAGCAAGACCGATGTCAATTGAAAGACAAATGGATTGAATTGGATGATTCTACTTATTCTTCAGTTCCTCAACTTTTCGCTTGCTTTTCTCTTTCTCTCTTTTGGCTTTCAATTAAGGTTCAAGATGATGTCAAGATAACTAAAGGCATCCATTTCTTTTGTGTAAATCAGGGGTGGTTTGCTTCTAAGAAAAAAACAGATTAAGCCTAAGAAAAAATAGATATAAGGCCTAAAACACTTTTCAAACACATTATGGATTTTGGAGCCAAGAAAAAGTAAGGAACCTTGCTCTTCTCTCTCTTTGAAGAAGTTTGCGTAGAGAGTTGCTTGTTATACACAGGTTACACAACTTTTCGTCTTGCTGTTGTCAGTTAAAAGAGAAGGTGATACAAGGGAAAAAGATGAAAAGAAACTGTGCTTTCTACGCATAAACGGACTGTCTTTTTTTTTGCGTGCGTCTATGTTTGTTTATGCCTGATGTAAGTAAAGTTTAAAACCTATGATGGTTTCTCATCTTTTTTTTTTCTTTTTTTTTTCTCTCTCTTTTACTCTTAATTATCCAATCTATCATGAACCGTATTACTTTCTATTTTGCTTTTGCTATGAGCCTCTTGTTAGCGGTGAGCCATGCCTTACCTGTGTTCGATACTGAGTTAGTAGCAAGTCCCTTGATGCATGATGTTCGTATCAATTACCGAGGAGGAAGAACTGTTGTCACTCGTGATTCAAAGAAGGCCTAAACTTTTGGTTGCTCTCTCGCTCTCTCAAACCTCATCTCTGTATATAATCTATCTTCATTCTGCCTTTTGTATATCTCTTCATTTCTTTTATAAATATGTAAATGCTCTAATAAATTGAAATCAAGCTATAAGTGATGTCAGTTTTCAAAACATATATATCTTGGGAAAGAAAAAGCGGTTAAGAAAAGAGACTTGGAATGACAAATGATGATTCATCAGTGGAAGGGCCCAAAGCAACAATCGGGGGTTGCCTGATCGAATTTATCACTATCTGTACACAAAGAATCTCTGTTCACAAAATATTCCCAGAAAATGAAAGTCGAAAAAGTCTGTTGCACTGTTTAATTTTTTCTTTTTTTTTTTTTCTCTAAGACGCGGATTTTTACTTTCAATGTCTTCAACTATACCACCTCGAACCACTGAAAAGATAGAAGAGGATATTGTTCAAATTGATCATGCTCTGCTTACAGTATGCGATTTCTCTCATGAGCAAATGAAAAAGAGAGAGAGAGAGTTATTGATCTGTCTTTCTAAAGGTGTCTGAGATTCGATCGTCTCTTCATACGTTTACAGAACTAGTTCAATCAGAACAAAAAGGACCCAACTTTGTTTATTCACTCACAGACAGACTCAAGACACTTAGACGTGAACTTAGTACACTTTTAGCTGAAAGTGAAAACCTAAAAGGTGAATACAGTTGCATGTTGATGAAGCGATGAATAGTGTCTTAACTGTTGCTCTCACTAGGTGCCTTGGAGTATGCTCAAGTGAAAGCCAATGAAAACAGCTTTAACTGGGATTTAATAAGAAAGTAAGTTGCTACATCATAGTGTACTTGTTGTCTGATGGTTTCCTGTTTTATCTCTTTATATAGTGATGCTGAAAAAGAAGCTGTAGAAGAAGAAACTCGTTATAGAGAAGAGGATTCAAGGAAAGCAAAGGAGGTAGGCTCCTTAGTAAAATCGAATGCTGATTATGCTTACAAGTAAGTGCGATATGTTAGAGAAAAAGAATAAAAAGCTAATGATATCTATAGTCAACTATCATCCATAGTCTTAGATCGTCCAGCCAATTTGAATAGATCAGAGTAAGTACTCAAAATAAAAATATGACAGCGTGTATCTAACTTCTACTAGCTCTTTCTTTACAAATCATGTTGAGGCATGGTTGAAGCAAAAACCAGAAAGCGTTGATTTTTCTGTCCTATTCACTGTGCCTGAGCGACCTACCTTAGCTGGTTCTACTTGTAGCATCAAAGTGTTTTCTCGGAAATCAGTTGTAGCTGATTTGGAATTAGAATACGACAAAACATCAGATACACTTATTGTTCATCAGTACGATATTAAGAGTGTAAAGGAGCAGGTAAGAAGCAGAAAAAGAGCAATTGACAGTAGATTGATCTCCCATTCATTTTCTTTAATAAGAAACACTTTTGGCAAGATTCACAATACCTAGTATTCCAAAAGCTCAAATTGCTAGCTACAAGTGCTTTTGAAGACATGCTGGCTTATTTTGCCAAAGATTCGCTTTACCATGTTTTGGTAAGTCTATACATATGAAAAGAGACATTAAGTGTATTCTTACTGTTGAGTAGAACTGGTTTGCTAGTTATCATGATCTATTTACAAGACCATGTCAACGCTGTCATAAATTACTTCAGTTCGATTCCCCGCAATACAAATATTTGCCTCCCATGGTCCGTACTTGGCCAAAGCGTACGTTGGATGATTCAGAGCAACCGCTTAATGTAGCTTACCATATGCGTTGTTTCACTGAATACAAAAATACAAGGAAATAAAGACTTTTGATTGGTTTGTGACCGTTTACCGACTGTAACTCTTTTTTTTTTCTTTCTATTTTTTATTGTTTCTTTGATCAATCTAATCTATACAACAATGCCTCACAAAAGAGCTAAGGCCAGTGTACGTAAAGCAAGAAGAGCCGAGTAAGTAAGCAAAAGAATCGCTTGAGATCGCTTAACATTGAATCGTTATGTAAAGAATGGATCTTCCTGTAGCAAAAGGTGATGGTGGTGTAACTAGCCAAGAAGCACCAAAGGGATTCACTCGTCTCTTGAAATTTAAGGAGATGGCTTTGAAAAGACAACAAGAAAAAAGAGAAGCCAAATCAAACAAGACAGCAGAAAACGTAAAGACTTTCAGTACTTGTGGTTGAAAATGTTATTGAACTTGTGCTTCCTTCTATATAGAAAAAATTAGAACTTCAACCAGGCGAGCGATTAAAGGATTTTGTTCAAAGAGTAGAACATGAATACCACAACGATGTATTGTCAGCACAGAAAGCATCGAAGCCAGTCAGCGGCCGAAAGAAGCGTAACCAAGAAGTTCGAAAACAAAAGAAGACAGCCAAACTTCAAAAAGAATTAGAAATATACGGTGGTAGAGATTTCGACGATCTAAAGGACAATGTTAAATTTGGTGAGGTAGCTGATGCACCACCTATCTTCAACAAGATACCCAAAGCACGCGGCAAGGGCAAGCAGGTAAAGGATGAAAAAGCAGTAACTCAGAATCAAGATTTACTGATCTAAATCCAAACAACAAATAGACTTTAGAAGAAAAGAACCGACAAGCTGTAGCAGCACCTAAGAAAGACACAGGATACGAATCAGAAGAAGACGAAAATATGAAAGCATTGAAGGCATCACATAAACGAAAGATTCAAAATATGAGTGCTGCTGCTCGTATTCAATTAAACAATGAAAGAGAGATGGTCATTGAAGCCTATCGTGCCAAAAAGGCTAAGCGAATGGCAGATTCAGGACTTGCTTAATAAAACACTTTGTATTGGTTATGCTTGAATATCTCAAAGACACTTTAGATAGTAATATACTCTTAAAAGAAGACAGACGTTGACAACATAATTCAACAGACAGTACAAAACGAAGAATTTCACTAAGCAAAAGAAGTCCTCAACTAGGCTTCTTCTTTGTCTTATGTAGAGGAAGAGAAGTAGATAACATGAATGCGGTGTAACAATCCAAAGGTTTAACTACTAATTTACATAAAGAATAGACTACATATATTTTCTCTCTTTCTTTCTTTCTTTTTTTTTATTTGGTGCTGTTGTCGTTATGCGAAATGTAATGTGTATATAAGAGGGTGTCTGTAAGGGTGTTCTAGAAAGTGGTACCTTCAGCAGGTTGGGGTAACTTACGACCAACAGTGCCCATTTCCCTACAATAAAATGAAATAAGACAACTCATCTTTCATACTCTATCCTTTTCTTCTATTTACCTTCTCAGCTCAGTCAAAACAGTCTCAAGTGTATAATGGCTCTTCCAACCAGCAAGACAAGGCAAGCGATTAGCTTCAACCTAGCAACACTCGTTTGTTCAATAAAGCTTTCTTTCTTTTTTTTTTTTCTTAAAATGAGTTTACCTTGCCGTTTTGAGCATTCACACTAGGCAAATTGATCCTCGAAACGAATTGAAGTTCAGGAGGCTGATTGGGATAGTTATCACCACAGTAAATGTTCAAACTATAAATTCTGTTTTCATGAACGGACTGACAGAAAAAAAAAAGTCAGACAAGCAAGAATACATAACAGGCTTTTTTTTTCTTTTACGTGAGGAGCACCGAGAATAGTAGCATGCCAGTTGTGCATTAAGAGATCATCATCAGCTAAACCATAACTACAAGCGCCATCACCAAGGCCCTTTTCACCCTTTTCCAATTCTTCTAATAAACGAAAGTTACGAGGAACTAGATAGAAATAAATAAGTACGCGTTCTGTTTAAATGATAGTCTAAGGCTTTAAAGAATAAAGCCAGTTCAAAACTTTTGGTCCTCTTAACTCTTTGTTGCCTTCTGCCTCTTATTATTTACCTTTAGCCATTTTGTGTAGATATGAATACAAAAAAAAATAAAAAAGAGAAAAGAAAAAAGGAATAGGAGAGGAGAAAAGATAATAGATTTCCAATCGCTTTTCGTCCACTCGGTATTTGGTGCTCCGAAGTCGAGGTTACCAAGAGCATGACTTACAAGATACTATCTATCAATAAACAAAGCAAAACAAAAATTCCAAGTTGGGATGTATTTCTTACAGCATTGAAGGTTGATCGAGAAAGTAAGAGAGGAAATTTATATACTACTCAAAGTTTTTATGCAATGTATGCTCTACTTATCACTCAATTGACCTTCAGGATCTCGGGACAGAAGCTAGTTTAACTTAAAACCAGTAACAAAAAGCATATTCTCTTCGAAAAAAAAAAAAGAGCCTTGCTTAAAACTAGTTCTAGAACAAAGCGCTCGTTGTGTAGCGCCATTACGAAAAATAGGATATTACTGTTTCAGCAACAAATTTATCAACTAGTAATGTTTGAAATTGATGAATATTCAAGAAAATAAAAATACAGAGAGCGATTGAACCTAAACCTAGAGCCAGAATTGCTTACAAATTAGGTCCTACAAATCAGAAAAGAGCATGTCTAAAGTGACTCATACAAGCCACTCTACAATGTGTAATTATTAAAAAAAATGGGGTTCACTTCATTTCCCAATCTTCTTTCCTCCCCCTTTTTTTTCTCCATCAAAAAGAAACCGCTCACTATGTCTAAACTCTATATGCTTGATTATGGCGCTGGTAATGTGCGCAGTATCATCAATGCCGTTAACCATTTAGGATATCAAATCACATTCATTAAGGATCCTTCCGAAATTGCTCTTGCCGATGTAACTATACGTGATACAACATATAATAACATCAGTTAACCAGGTAACTCGTTATTTAGAAACTCATTTTCCCAGGTGTCGGTGACTTTGGATTTGCCATGCGCGCCTTGCGTGCCAAGGGCTATGCTGAACCTTTAAAGGCTTACATTGCTTCTGGCAAGCCTTTGATGGCTGTCTGTGTCGGTATGCAAGTTCTCTTTGAAGGTTCTGATGAAAGCGATGAACCTGGTTTGGGCGTTATTCCAGGCAAGGCAGCTAAATTTAGCAGCACCGACAAGTCTGTACCTCACATGGGCTGGACTCATACTCAACTTATCAAATCTCAATCCACCAGTGAAAATGAACAAGCAGTCAACTACAACATTGATGAAGAGAAAGTGTACTACTTTGTTCATTCTTACGCTGTTCCTTATTCTGAATCCAACAAGGATTGGGTGTTAACTACAACTCAATACGGCAAAGAAGTCTTTGTTTCTTCAGTTCAAAAGGGCAATGTGTTTGCTACTCAATTCCATCCTGAGAAGAGTGGATTTGCCGGTTTGAATATCATCAAGTCATTCTTGACAGGTACAGGCATTGTGGACGAAAAGACAGTTATCTATAAGACACCTGTTACCAAGGAAAGTGCTGCACCTACAAAGCGTATCATTGCCTGTTTGGATGTACGTGCTAACGATCAAGGTGATTTGGTTGTCACTAAAGGTGATCAATACGATGTACGTGAGGCAGATGGCAGCAATGATGTCCGTAACCTCGGAAAACCTGTTGAATTGGCCAAGCGCTATTTCGAAGAAGGCGCTGATGAGGTGACATTCTTGAACATCACAAGTTTCCGTAACTGTCCCTTGGGTGACACACCTATGCTTGAAGTCTTGAAGCGTACCTCAGAGACTGTATTTGCTCCTTTGACAATTGGTGGCGGTATTCGCGATGTTACTGACCCTGATGGTACTGTTCACCCAGCATTTGAAGTTGCTGGTGAATACTTCCGTTCTGGTGCTGATAAGGTCTCTATCGGTAGTGACGCTGTCTACTGTGCTGAAGCCTTCATTGCCAGTGGTGGAAAGAAGACTGGCACAACTGCCATTGAGACAATTGCCGAAGCTTATGGCTCTCAAGCTGTTGTTATCTCTGTCGACCCTCGTCGTGTGTATGTCAAGGACCCTAAAGATACCACTCATCACACTGTCAAGAACTCGCAACCTGGCCCCAATGGCGAAGAATACTGTTGGTACCAATGTACTGTGAAGGGAGGTCGTGAGGGTCGTGACTTGGATGTGATTCAATTGGTCACTGCCTGTGAGCAATTAGGTGCTGGTGAAATCCTCTTGAACTGCATGGATCGTGATGGCACCAACTCAGGCTTTGAACACGAATTAATTAGCGCTGTGCGTAACGTTGTTACTATTCCTGTCATTGCATCAAGCGGTGCTGGCCGCGTGGAACATTTCGTTGATGTCTTTGAGAAGACAGACGTAGAAGCTGCCCTGGCTGCCGGTATTTTCCACCGTAGAGAAGTTCCCCTTCAGGCTGTCAAGGAGTTTGTCAAGCAAGCTGGTGTTCCTGTTAGACCTATCGATAATACAACTTTGTAAATAATAAACTAATTCCTCAATGTCAATTTATCCCTATTTGAAAGTCAGAAACAAAATGGTGGAAACCATGCAATTCATTATTGTTTAAGAAATAAAGGCGGAAGGGAGTCACCAGCAGGGCATTTTCCAATTTGAGTCACTAATCAAGTGTGTTGCGCTTGTACAACTTAAAAGTCACTCCACTTTAGATTAAAATCCCCTTTATTTTATTTTATTTTAAACTCTTTTTGTTCTTTCTTTTCTTTTTCTTAGAGACTTTTTTTTGAGAAAAGAGGGATGTCGAGATTACTAAAAAAGTCGTCTGGGACTGACCTAAAGCAGAAGAGGTCAGTCTCTTTTGCTGGGAAGAGCATTCAACAAGTCAAGCTAGAACTGACAGCTCAATTAAACGAAAAAGAAAAGGCTTTAGAGAAAACAGGCATGAGCCCAATCAGTAGAAACGCGCTTATCAAACAAACAGAGGCTATTAAAGCAGAGATCAATGCATTGGATGGCTATCAAAAAGAAGATGAATTGCCTACAGACGTTCGACTCAAATTAGAAGACTTGGCAAATGAATTCCAAGGTCTAAAAGGAACAAAGGTAAGAAATAGGTCAAGGAGTAAAATAAAATTATGGTGTTGAATCAAATGAATAGTCTACAGGTTTAGATGATGTATCACCAAGAGGTCCTTCAACAAGTTTTTCTCCTTTACTGCCTCCTCCACCTACCAATTCATCACCAACGAAACGTACAAAGACTGTAAATGGAAATAAACGAAACCCAGATATTGAATTTGCAACTGAGATTGGACAAAACCTGCTGAATGAAGTCCGTAAGCTTCATACTGATCTGCAAGAAAAGGAAGAAATCATCAAGCAACTTCAATCCTCTCAGGCAAACGCAGAAAGATTACAAGAATCAGTGGAGCGCCAATTAAAGCAGCGGGAGGAAATTGAAGGTGATTTTGAAACCTTATTTACCTTAAAAAGGAAGGAAGGCACTCATCATTTTCTGTGTTTCAATAGAGAGATTGAAGGAAGAAAATTGGAATTTAGAGGTGGCAAATCAAGAGCTACGGTCTAGCTTATTAGAGTCTAATCAGGCCATTGCAAAGCACAATACAGAATTCAGTAAGCTAGCAAAACAACTCAAGAATCAATCAGAACAGATTGAAATCATGAAGGCTCAAGAGGAAAAATCAACATCTGTCATTGAAGCTATGAAGGCACGTCATGAACAAGAAACCTATCAACTTCGAAAACATGCAGCCAATGCTCAACGTGAAAACACGCAAGCTCAAAAGCAGGTGGAAGCTCTCCAGACAGAACTCAAGATTCACAAGGCAAAGCTAGCCATTCGAATGACTGTCTCTAGCCGAACAGATGAAACAAAATCAGCTGAAACAACACAGGATGATGACCAAGATCAGGATCGCAATCAAGATCAAACAAACACAAAGGGACCTGTCCTTGCTCCCTCTGTATCTCAATCCAGCAGAAGCCAAGCATTGGAAACCGAGACATTGAAACAATCTTTGGCTCATGCACATAGAATCATTTCAAACCTTAGATCCTCTATACATAAAGAAAAAGTAGAAAAGTTTGAACTCAAGAAGATGCTCTCTGACAGTCAAGAAAACATTGAACAGATGCGTAAGGAAATGGCCAGTTGGAACCAAAATAACGCCATGGGCATGGGTGGCGGTCAAGGTCGCTCCAAGTCAGGTGGTAAGCGCAAGGGTAAATCAGCAAAGAAGAGAAGAGGTGGCGTAGGCAGACAACCTAGAGGCCTTGTTGCCAACGATTCCGATGCAGAGCTCAAGTCCATCAGTGCTAATGAAGAAACAGAAGAAGAAGAAGAAGATGAACTCAGCAGTGAAACAGGCGATGAAGAAGATAGCATGCATGGCGATGCTCTTGACCCTGAATTCAGCTTTGTTCCTGCAGGAAACACACTCGGTAGTTTCATGGAGTTCAGCAGTGCACCTTTTGGATCAAACAGTATGAAGCCATTATCCTCTGAACTTGAATTGAACAGCAAGACAGAGACCGTGGACGTCGGTATCAACACAGAGACTGTCGATCCCACGCCATTAGACCACCCTCTTCTTGTCCAAGAGCAAATCAGCCAAGCACTCGTCAGGGAGAGACGTGCCATCTTTGAACGCGCTCAACCTATTCTCTCTGCTGAACAAATCCAAGTCATCTTACCCAATAGACACCTTGAAGAACACAATGTCCAAGATACCCAAGATACCACTCAATACACCGAAAAGGAAGTGACACATGCCATGATTCCCAAGTCCGATGTCGATAGACTTGTCCAGGAAGCTATCGAGACCAAGACAGCCACCATGATTCCCAAGCTGGAAGCTGACGAACGAGTCCACAAAGCAAGACAAGAAACACGTTTTGAGGTAGAGCAAGAACTGAGTTTGTCGATGATTCCTAAAGCTGAAGCTGAAGTCATGGTGCATGAGGCCATGCAAAAGACACGTGGTGAATTAGAAGTAGCTCATCAAGAACAACTGCGCGACATGGTCGTCAAGGCCGATGGTAGAGTGCAGGAAGCTGTGGCCACCACCACTGAACAGCTCAGACAGGCCTTTGATTCTGAAAAGAAGAAGATAGAGCAAGATATGGTGACCAAGATCAAGGCAGCTGATATGGTGCAGGAGGCAACAGAGAATCTTAGATCAGAATTCGAACAAGAAAAGAAACAACGCGACGAAGAAGAGCGTGTCAAGTTGAACAAGTTTGCCGAATCTCTCACGAACGACATGATCTCTAAGCAAGATGCTGAAAAGTTAGCACAGAAGGCAGCTTTGGAAGAAAGAGGCAAGGTGGAGACTGAGATGAACAAGTGGATGGATAAGCAAAAGTCTGAGATCGAGGCCTCTAAGCAAGCTAAGGTAGAACAGTTGGAAGTGGCTCATGTGAGTGCTTTGGAAATTCAAAAGTCAGAGATGATGGCCGTTCAAAAAGCTGAATTGGAACGCTTCTCATTGGAAATGAGCACCAAGCACAAGACAGAGTTAGAGGAACAAGAAATGAAACTCAAGATGAGTCAAACAGAAGAACTCAATAAGCAACGTCTTGAGATTGAAGCTGTCATGGGAGGCGCTTTAGAGAAACTCAAGGTGGAGATGGAAGCAACACAACAAGCCGCATTGGAGAAATGCCAATCTGAAAGTGACAGCTTGAGATTGTCTGAACTAGAAAGACAAAAGGCTGAACTTGAAGAAGCCAAGGTGAAGGCATTGGACCAACAAAAAGAGGAATTAGAAGCATTGAAGGTCAAGGAAATTCAAGCTCAACAAACCCAATGGGAAGCAACCAAGGCAGAATTAGAGGCAGCTGAAGCAGCCCGAATGAACGAGTTGCAATCCTCCAAGAAGACAGAGATCGATGCTTTGTCTAAGCGTATTGAATCCTATAAGAAGGAGCAAGAAGAGACACTTCGTCGTATGAAGAACATGTTGACAAAGGAGAGTGTGGACGTGTTAGTCAAGCGTGCTGTTGCTGAAGTTCAAGAGGCTGCCGAAAAGAACCAAGCTGAAGCATTGGCTGGCATGATCTCCAAGGAGTATGCTAAGCGTATGGTAGAAGACGAGGTAGCCAAGGCCCTTGAAGCTGAACGCAAGGAGGTTGCCGAAAGAGAAGCAGCTGAATCACTTGAGATGATCTCAAAGGCAGAAGCTGAAGCATTAGCCAAGGTGGCTGCTGCTGATGCCATCGTCAAGGAACGCCAAGCAGCTGCTGCTCGTGAATCTGAACTGGTGACAAAAGAAGAAGTCAAGGTCTTGACTGAAACTGCAGTCCGTGAAGCTTTAGAGAAAGAACGCGCTGAATCAGCTGCTGTCTTGACAAAGGAAAGAAAGATGTTCAAGGAAAAAGAAGAACAGATGATCACTAAGGAACAGGCAGAAAAAGATATCAAGCATGCTGTTCAACAAGCCTTAGCTGAATACCAACAGACACATGTTGAAGAAAAGCCCTCTCATGCACTTGCTCATCTCTCTCTCAAGTCCGAGACACCTAAGCCTTCTCGCAGCAAGACCCAACGTGTCAGTACCACTCCTTCTGAACTGGCTCCTGAGATATCGCTTGAGCGATCGGTCTCTACTTCTCGTATCAACCTTCCCTCTGTGAACGTGACCCCCGCTCCCTCTGCCTCGACACCTGCTCATTCAAGTCGCCGACTTCGACTTTCTAGTTCTGTCTCTTCTTTGCGTCTGGGCCACAAGAAAGACGGCGATGCCAAACTCAAGACTGAAGCAAATCCCTCCAACTCATCTTTCGGTAGTCTTCGTATCCTTGATAAATCCAAATACCAATCTCACCGTCTTCAGTCACGATCGACTGCCAGTCTTCGCGAAGTATCGAATAAGCAACATTCTACCATCTCTGTCTCTACCATGTCTTCAGGAGATGACCAGACAGTCAACCAAGTCTATTCAGAAGAAGGTTTCTCTGGTTTCCCCAGTGGTGGTGCTACAGATGCTTATATCATCAGTGCTATCACACAGACCATGATTGGTGAATGGATGTCAAAGCATACACGACGTTATGTAGGTGGAGGTATCTCTGAGAACAAACACAAGCGATACTTCTGGGTTCATCCTTATACCAAGATCCTCTATTGGAGTCCTGAGAAGCCAGGTGCTGAAGGAAATCAAGCCAAAACAAAGAGTGGTAAGCTATCGAATTTCATCTATCTACAGATGACTAAATAACTTTTTCTTAGCCTATATTGAATCTCTATCGGTGGTACCCAGCCATGATCATACAGGTGCTTCTACCATCAGTCTATTGATCCATACACCTAAGAGAGACCTAAAGATCACAGCCCCATCCTCTGAAAGACATGATATTTGGTATAAGGTAATCATAAAATTCCAGCTATGATGTGGGATACTAAAACAACGCGTATAGTCTCTATCTTATCTACTTGGTCGATCGACAGAACCAGAAGAGACAAGTACAAGGTTGACCAATGATAGCAGTAGTACAATCGATAATGCAGGACATCAACAAGGTACTAAACCATCTGATATGAATGTTTCTAATGATGCTGAAGTAACTCAGTACGATTCAGATGAATCTGAAGACTTGGTCAATATCAGACAGTGTTGCGATGGTAAACATGATCTCTCTACTCTCTCTCGTGGTCACCATCACCATCATTAATTTTAGCCCTTCTTTACTTTATTTTAAAACGTGTATATGTCCCCTCCTCCTTTTTTTAATTCCCTTTTTTTTAAATTAAAATGCTTCATCATTTGTTACAAATTCATATGTAAAATATGTCCCAAAATATTAATTTCATTTTGTCTCAAAATGAATCAATACACTTTAATTGGTAATCAAGAGTGAGTCATGACGTCTTCCCTATGATTTATAATAGTTTAGCTAAATACATGATTGCATAGATACTCGGTCATCATTTTACCCTACTTTACTTAGACACATAGAAAACGCCTCTAATTTTTTTTTTCTACTTCTCCCAAGAAGGGAAAAAAAATCATTAATTTATCGTTTTTATCCTCAGCTAACCAGTGCATTTGCCTCTCTCTCTTTTTTTCTCTTTTTTTTTTATTCTTATAATCTACACTTTCTCTCTCTTCTTTATTTGGAGCCTATATACACCAATATTTTATTATAGTAAGCAAAAAAGAAAGAAAGGGTATTTTTTTTTATTGTTTTTTTTAATACCTCAAAGACAAAAAAACAAAAAAAAAGATGAACAAGCAACTCAATCTCTCCCTTTTCTAAAGATATACACAACCTATAAATATGTCTGTTTCTAGTTCAGTGGCTGACGTAGATGCCTGGATTGCACAACTTCAAGAGTGCAAGCAACTTTCAGAAAGTGACATCAAGAAACTTTGTGATAAAGTAAATAACTCTTTCATCTCGATCCAACCCCACTAACTCTACTTTTTTCTGTTTTAAGGCGCGTGAAATCCTGTTGGAAGAGTCTAACGTACAACCTGTTCGTTGCCCAGTCACTGTCTGTGGTAAAGTCATAACACACAAAAAAAAAAAAAGGAACGCGACAAACGACTTAATACTCCATTAGGTGACATTCACGGTCAATTCCATGATTTGCAAGAATTATTCAGAATTGGTGGTAATTCGCCTGACACCAACTATTTATTTATGGGTGATTATGTCGATCGTGGTTATTATTCAGTAGAGACTGTCACTTTGTTAGTCACCTTAAAGGTCAGATACAAGGATCGTATCACTATCTTGCGTGGTAACCATGAATCTCGTCAAATCACACAAGTCTATGGCTTTTATGATGAATGCTTAAGAAAGTACGGTAATGCCAATGTCTGGAAGATGTTTACCGACCTGTTTGATTTCTTGCCCTTGACTGCACTGATTGAAGACCAAATCTTTTGCTTACACGGTGGTTTGTCACCTTCGATTGATACACTTGATCAGATCAGATCACTAGACAGAATTCAGGAAGTACCTCATGAGGGACCTATGTGTGATCTTTTGTGGTCAGATCCTGATGATAGATGTGGTTGGGGCATTTCTCCCCGTGGTGCAGGCTATACCTTTGGTCAAGACATTTCCGAGACATTCAATCATAACAATGGTCTAACTTTGGTTGCAAGAGCTCATCAGTTGGTGATGGAGGTAACATAGCAACAGAATGACAGGTTGATAGATGACTTATTTGTTGCTAGGGTTATAACTGGACTCATGATCGTAATACGGTCACTATCTTTAGTGCACCTAACTATTGTTATCGTTGTGGTAATCAGGCTGCTATTATGGAGATTGATGAACATATGAAATATACATTGTGAGTATCTATAAAGCTTCTCTCTCTCTCTTTTTCTTACTGATTCTCTATAGCCTTCAATTCGATCCTGCACCTAGAAAGGGTGAGCCACACGTTACCCGTCGTACACCAGACTATTTCTTGTAACAACATTTAAAAAAGAAATAAATTTTATTAAGGCTTATTGTAATCTATAATCTTTTCGGGGCATAAGAAATGAGCTTTATGATTAGATAAGCAAAAATACTCTAAATGTTTTTATTTTAAATTTCCTTTTTCTCTTCTTTTCCAACATCTCCTTTTGAAGATGGGTAAGATGCACATGAGATCAAGTGAATGACAACTTATTCAATGTATAGCTGATAGTGTGAATGATTTTATTGCTGGTAAAAAAAAAAAAAAATAAAAATTAAAATAGATTGATTTAAAATGACACCCCCCTTCTTAAGGTTGGTTAGGTGGTGCAGCAGGAATTATAGTTGGAAGTCCTTTAGATGTCTTGAAAGTAAATAAACCAACTTGTTTAATACGTCTGTCTCACACTAAACAAACAGGCAAGGCTACAGGCACCTAAAGATCATCCTGTACGGATAGGACCATGGCAAACATTGAAAGAGATGGTTCAAGTAGAAGGTGTAAGTTCTGATTTCTTATTGTTTCAAATGACTCACTCTATTTAGATACATTCAATGTTTAAAGGTGTGTTATCACCTGTAGTTGGTTTAGCAGGTCTCAATGCACTCTTGTTTGTATCGTATGGCTCTCTCTTGCGCTACCTTCACCCGCCTGTTCAGGAGACACAACCCACACTCTGGCAAATCTATCTAGCGGGTGCAGGTGCCGGTGTTGCCTGTTTCTTCTTCTCAACACCTACCGAACTCGTCAAGATTCAGGCACAAATGACAAAACTACCCAAATCCACCTTTCAGATCACTCGAGAGATCTATGCGACGCATGGATGGAAAGGTAAGCCTGTTTAAAAGTGAGTTTAGTCCTAGTTTTAAACAATAAGGCCCATAGGTTTCTATCAAGGTGGTTTGATTACCATGATCCGTGATGCACCCAGTTACGGTCTGTATTTCTTGGCCTATGAAGGTATGAAACGGACATTGGATGTGAGCGGGGATGATCATGCATGGAAACTCCTGTTGGCAGGAGGTGTGGCAGGTACAGTGTCGTGGGCATCTATCTATCCTGTCGATGTCATCAAGTCACGTCTCCAGATGCCATCTCAAGAAAGCTTGTTGGTTCGATTACCCTATCGGTCTATCAAGGATTGTGTGGTGCGGTCCTATCGTTCGGAAGGATCCGGTGTGTTCTTTAGAGGCTTATGGCCTACTCTCTTAAGAGGATTTCCTGTGAATGCAGTAACGTTTTATGTATATGAAGTTGTCATGAATCTTCTTGAACCAAACACCCTATAGAGAATCTTACACCCCTTAATTTACAAAAAACTATATAAATGCATTCTTGTTTGACATACTTCTTTTTCTTCTCTACATGAATCATAAAGAATTGCCTTTCCTCTTTCAATTTCGATCTAGCAAATGCTTTGTCTTCTCCACAGCTGCCACCGGTCTTTTCACTAGTGTAAATATAAGCCTACACATTGTGGTCATGATGATTAATGCGTCTATAGACATTTGTCCACTCCATTCTGTTTCCTCTCTCTCCCTTTATTGTGGCGCGTATAAGAAACATAGAGCAACATGCAGATCCATCTGAAGACCTGACAAGTCATGTCGATAGTAATTCAAGAGACACAGGTATTCTAGTGGCACTCTATGCTGTAGGTTTATTAGGTATAATCATCTACTTAATGAACAGGCCATTGAACTGATATATTGTAAAGTGGGTTCACCTATCTTTGGTTGGTTAGGCGATCGTATTGCTCAAAGAAGATTACCCATGTTGCTAGGCACAGCTGCCTCTATAGCAGCTAATATTCTGTTTATGCTCAGTACAACCTATCCTATGCTGTTGGTTGCTCGCTTATTACAAGGTATCTCCAATGCATGTGTCTGGACCATGTGTCTCTGTCTAGTGGCAGATAATTGGCCTAGAGAACAATTGGGTGTTCAGATGGGTAAATTGATTGGATTTTATCCATTGGGCATGATGATTGGATTACCAGCAGGAGGTATAAAAAAAATGAAAAAAAAAAGAAAATGCATTGGATAACTCATTTTTTTATTATTAGGATGTAAGGCATTGATGATAGATCATTCATAAAATAAGCCAACTAAATAGAACAACAAGTATTATATAGTGAATTAGGTCATAAAGCACCCTTTATTGCTTCCATGTTGTTATCAGGCATTGATTTCTTGATGCGATTGATTGTCATCGAACGCTCTTCTTCACCTGCCAGCTGGTTTACGGATGAACCTGCCAAAGAAGAGACAGAAAAGACACACTCAGTGACATGGTGGCAGCTTTTAAGACAACCTCGGCTGATTGTCTCTCTTTTGTTAACATCCACAGTAGCCACAGTGATGAGTGCTTTTGAGGTAAAATTGTCAACCATCCATTCACACTATCATGACTAAATAAACTAAAAGCCTACACTGTCTATGCGAATGGCACAAGAATGGCAATTCAATGCAGCTGGCTGTAGTTTGATTGTATTGGCCTACATGATCCCCTCTATCCTGGCCAGTGTGGTCTGTGGCTGGCTATGTGATCGATTGGGTACAAAGATTGTTGCCTTATGTTCTCTCTTGTTTGCCACACCTTCTTGTCTGCTGATTGGCTTTCCTGATCATGAACGAGGCTCCTTTTGGATCTTGGTTCCCTTTTTAGTGATGGGCGGTATCACGATTGCAGGGTGTCAAGCACCTGTGTTTCCTGAGATAGCTAAAGTGGTCGATACCAGTAATGGACAGACTCAATCTTCAGATGGTCTTGCTCGAAGTTATTCCTTATTTAATGCAGCCTATGGTGTTGGTAAGTTTAGAATGCATCTATGGACAGCTCATTCATTTATCTAGAATTAGGTATGTGTATAGGTCCTATCTTGGGTGGTTATCTGTATGCTTGGATTGGCTTCTTCTGGCTCTGTACTTTACTGAGTGGCCTCTTCTTGTGCTTTATACCATTAGCCTATTTCTTTATTGGAGACAGTCGAGCCTTGATTGAGAGAAACAGACTGAATGCGATTGATACAGTCAAAGAGATAGAGAAATCCACTATGTCGGTGTGATAATTTTTATTTTATTTACTTATTTTTTTTTCTTTTTTCTTTGTTTTTATTAAATGCATAAAGATATATTAAAGGTGGTGCTGATTGGTGATGGCGGTGTAGGCAAGGTGAGATGAGTCTCATTTCGTTCTTTTTTTTTTTTTGCTTCATCTCAACTCACATCTCATGTAGACCAGTCTTCGTAACCAAGTAAGGCTAAAATTCTTTTATTGTATCTAAATTAGTCATCATGAGTCTTATATATAGTATATTCATAAACGATTTACAAATGCCTATAAAGCAACCATTGGTAACACAAACAAGAGAGAGAGAGAGAGAACAATAGATTCTTATGTCTTTAAATAAAAGGTGCTGATTTCATTACAAAAGAAGTACAGACAGAAGATGGTAAAAAGGTCATGATGCAAATATGGGATACAGCAGGACAAGAACGATTTCAGTCATTGGGTGTTGCTTATTACCGTGGTGCTGATGCCTGTGTGTTGGTATACGATGTCAACAATTTCCTTTCATTTCAACATCTAGAACGATGGCGAGAGGATTTCCTAAAGCAGTCATCCCTACCTTCAGAAGAAGCACGTCATTTCCCTATGATCATGATTGGCAACAAGATAGACATTGACGATCGAGTTGTGTCTCGAAGACAAGCACGAGCATGGGCCGAGATGCATTCGAGTGAACGTATGCAGATTCCTTGTTTTGAGGCCAGTGCTAAACATGGTGATAATGTAGAGAGAGCATTTACTCAGATAGCCAAAATGGTCAAAATACCTCAAATGGAACTTGACTTGAATGACCATTCTACCTTTTCTTTAACAGAAGAGAGTCCATTGAATAGTCGATGTTGTTAAATTGTTAGTCAGCATGTGAATTTTTTTATTTTTTATAAAAATCAATAAGGTCAGCTTTTTATTTCTTTTCTTTTTTATCTCATGTCAGACCCATCCACCCATCGTCAAGATTTAATAAAATCAGCTGTCTCTTTTCTTTCTTCACCTAATGTGCAATCAGCAGATAAAGAAAAGAAGATTGCCTTTTTACAGAAGAAAGGCTTAACTGAGGCAGAGATAGATGAAGCCTTTCAACAGAGCAGTGTATTATTCAAATGATATGTAACTTATTCAGTATAAACTCATATGTGTATTGATAGACCTCTTCTTTACCTGTATTACCCTCAAGAACCCATTATCCTCAATATACACCACCTCACATTGTCTATTATCCTCAATATAACACACTTCCTGCAGAGAAAGTATTTGCTATTGCTGTGATTGTAGGTATGAGTGCTTTTGGTTTAACAGCCAGTATCCTTGGTATTTTACGGGTAAATAGTTTCTTTTCTTTTCTTTTTTTTTTCTGACAACCCTTTAGCGTTTGATTTTACCCATCTTCAATCGTATTGCTGCCTATCAACGTACTCGTTATCAAGAACGCAAAGAGATAGCAGACAAAGTCAGCAAGGCTCTCCAGTCATTCCATACTGAAAATGATGATCTGGATGCCCTGATTGATCAAGGAGATGAAAAGACAACCTGTGATGCCCTTGTCAAGCATCAACACCAATTACAACTCAAGTTGGATCAATTGACACAGACAGCCAAAGGCAGCCTTCAAAAGCACCTGTATGATCCTATCCGCACACCCCTCACTGATCTCAAGAGCACCCTAATGAGCTTGGATCCTCATTATGGCTCTACTACCTATTCCAGTTATTATACGTCACAGACCCCATCCAATCCTGTTGTGTCTGGACTGAAGAGTGATATCCGTAGTTTAAAGGCTGTCTTGTTAAATAGACGTAATTTCCCTGTATAAAAATCTTTTTATGAAATCTGTGCCTCTTTTAAATCACATACAATAGGACCAGCTGAAGTGGTCAAGGTGATGCCTTTGTAGCTTGCCTTTCCTTCTTGATCTGTCTTGAGATACTGAACTACATGTTCAAATACCTTTTGTTTGGGTTTCAGTACAGTTACACTGCCTTGCCAGTCAATCCCCTCCAGCTTGATTCTCTCACCCAACTGACTCTCTTGAGGAGGTGACAACAGACGGACTGTCTTGCCATCTTCTGAAGTAGCAGCCAATAACATGCCTTGAGAGAGAATACCTCTAAATTTACTTGGTTTTAAATTACTGACGACCACTACTTTCTTATGCTTTCTACTTTTGAGTATTTCGTTTGATTTCCCTTTTTAAAATGATGTTTACCAATAATGTATCCATGGTCATATAAGGAGCAAGACCACTGACAATAGTACGAGGATTAGGCTCTGTTACCGTATTCAAGTCCACTTAAAAAGAAAGAGAGTTAAAATGTTGTTTCCATCAAGGCCATCTTTACCTTGTTCAATATAGAGATGACTGGCTTCTGGATGAGGTGCAATGTCAACAATTTGACCTACTCTTAAATCAACACGATGAATCTCATCTTGTTCTGCAATTGTATGCATAAACCGTCTTGAGGGTAGTTTATTTCTTAGTAATGTCAACATGACAAATAAAAAAAAAAAAAAAATTCTCTTCAAATTGAATTTTTTTTTCCCTTTTCTTCTTTTAAAAAAAAAACTTTTTTAAAAAAGACATGTCTGATCGTCGTTCTAAGCTTGAGGCATTGGCTGGTAAGCGTAAATCTGCTGATAGTCAAGATAATGAAGGTATAAAGAAGAATACAGTAAAGAAATCGAAAAGGTAAGCCTTTTTTTGGGTTTATGGTCTTTGTTGACTTATCTTTTGCATCTATTAGTAATTCTTCTCGTTCTGTAAAGAAGCCTGTTTACAGTGATGAAGAAGAAGACGAAGAAGAAGAAGAAAGTAAGGGAAATAGTGTATCATGTGTTTCTATTACTGAATGTAATTAGGTGATGTATCTGATGAAGAAGAAGAAAAGGTAGTTGCTAAGCCCAAGAAGAGACCAATTGAAAAGAAAAAGAAGAGAAAGACAAGTGATGATGACGCGTCAGATGAAGATAAATCTGATGTATCAGGTAATTCAAAGGACAACCGTAAGCCTATCTTTTTTTCTCAATTCATGACTATTGTTAGAAACCGAATTAGAGACATTGGATACAAGTCTGATTATTCCTGGTGGAAGAAGAACGCGTGGTAAAAAGATTGATTATAAACAATTTGGCGCAGATCCTGAAGATGAGGAATAAAATAAGCTTTTTTTTTTATTAAATAAACACACCACTTGATCATTAACGCACAGGTGTATAAATATCAATATCAAACATTTTCGATTCCTGAAGAGGTCTCCATGGTGGTCTTTCAAGGCGAAGAGAAGCAACACTTTCGAGATCGTCAAAGATAGAACAAGAAGAAGAGAAATGGGTATTGGGCGTATCTGATTGGCGGTAGGGAGTGCCTGCTTCCACATGCAAAGAAGGGGATTGAATAGGGTATAGTGTATCACTCTCCATGGTTGGTGAGAGATGGGGTAGGGTATAGAGTGTGGTGTCGATGTCTGGTGAAGATGATAAGATCTGCTGGACTTGGTGGCGAATGGATCTGACTGAGATAGAGAAAGGTTCAATAGGTTGAGAGGTATAAGTGAATTCCATGCGGCTGGGAGGTTCATGAGATAGCTTTTTAGGAAGAGGATCTGTGTGTCTTGTGATAGGATCATAGGTGTCTTCATGATGCTTACGTTTGGCTGGAAGGACTCTAGATTGATGATCCTTTACTGCTCTGATTGGATGAGATCGTTGTTTCTTTTTGTTCTGTCGATCCTTTTCGAGTTGATCAAACAAGAGAGTGATTCTGTCCATATGCTGGTGCACTTGTTTGGTATCCAAGATGACTGTCTTTTGTCTGACGGCCATCTCCAAAGTGGCTGTCGAGAAGGCCATCATGATACGCTCTATCTCTTGACCATAACATTCTTGAAGGATGGATTTACGTACAGAGACGCGTAACAGGAAATCATGTTTATATCGCAACTCATTTAACCATTGATAGGCTAGCTGCATGTATCTTCGACTGGCTGCTTGGTTCTGAATAGGCCAACAGTGTTCAAAATAAGCGTGTGTTCTGTGTGAGTCAATCAGGTTGAATAAGAAATGGCTGATGATTTCAAATGCGCGTTGGTTAACACGACTACGACTGAACATCTGTTCATCTACTAGGATGGCGTGGCTTTGAAATCCTAAAAGTGTTAAATTGAGTAAGAGAATAGAGATATAGGACATGATTAAATAAATAAAAAGAGAGAGAAAATTGGCATGGTTGCGTGGTAATAGAGAAACGGGGTTTCAATGGTAATGGATGACACGCGTTTCTGTACCGAAGACGCGTTTGTTTCCATAGCAACCCTTTTTTCATTCGACAGCTGCAAATGAAAACTATTTTAATCTCTTTCATCCTTTCTTTTTTAAAATTCTTTTCTTTTTCTTTTTCTTTTTTAAAAAAATCATCATGACACAAACAGCCATTGCTCAAGGTACTGATTTTAAACTGGAATGAAATGAAATATTAACTGATGATTCCAGTTCAACATGAGACTGACGTCAAATCCAATGGATTGAAAGTAAGCCAAATTCAAAACCAACCAAGACAAAATGATAACCTTTCATTTCCCTGAAGCGTAAAGATGGAACAATTGACAGGGCAGAGACAAATAAAAAGCAGAAACCATCATTCTGTAAAGACAATGATTTCTGGAGTAAAATACCTATTTTGAAACAAGATGGTAGAACTTCAGGTAAAAATAAAAAAAAAAAGGACAAAATTTTTTAAAATCTCACCAATCAAAAGGCATCATTCCTCGACTTGAGCCTAATTTCAAAAAGGGAGAGACAGTATCTGCCTATCTCTGTAGTCCTACTACCGATCATTTGTCTACAGGCTGTATGGATTTAGGTTGGGGATGTGGCTATCGTAACTGTCAGATGTTGA
The DNA here is from genome assembly GCA_025331435.1 of Choanephora cucurbitarum. Lineage (NCBI taxonomy): Eukaryota > Fungi > Mucoromycota > Mucoromycetes > Mucorales > Choanephoraceae > Choanephora > Choanephora cucurbitarum. Next base: position 227,380 of record JAIWNI010000032.1, read on the forward strand.
TGAGCTATTTAGAACAACAAGAACAAGATGGTGAGCCTATTCTAAAGCATGTATTGGATATTCATGGTATTCAACTGTTAATTGAACAAGCATGGAAAGAAGGTTAAGAAATAGATTATATGTCATCAAAAAGACTCACTCCATAGATAGGATTTGATACACTGGGTGCTGCTCAGTTGGATCATCGGGTATTTAAGACTCGTAAATGGATTGGTACGACAGAAGTATATACACTACTTGCCTATTTAGGCATACGATCGACCATCATTGACTTTCATCAACCAGGACCAAATCGCCTTCATCATGAACTGATGGATTGGATCCAATCATATTTCAGTGCAGATATTCAATCAGGCCATCAGACAGTCTATATCACCAATCGACCTCCACTCTATCTACAGCATCAAGGACACAGCAGAACAGTGATTGGTATTGAATTACTCAAGTCAGGCAAACGTAATTTAATCATGTTTGATCCTGGTAGACGTATCTTGAGATCCTATCTTAAGCCAGAAGATAAAGAGGATAGTTTTATACACAAACGATTTCTAAGCACCAACTCTTTACCTTCTGCCCTATTAAAACCATTTCGAGTGGATGATAAATCAATCAGTAAACACAGACAATATCAAATTCTTGTGTTGGGTAAAGTCAACTATCAAGATGGCAAGATGATATGGGATCCAAGTCAAGGCTTTTTATTAGATAAACAAGAAAGAGAGGCTATGAAGAATGTCACTAGTTTTGCAGTCATCTAAATCCTCTCATATCCATATTTCATACAGCATCTTATATATACACCTTATAGCATTTTATGTACATTTCTCTCTATTAAATCTCTTACACCTATTCAATGATCAATATTGGAATTCATGAATTCTCCTATTTGACTTACGCTCAATAATCTGTTCATAAGCAACACAGGCAGGAGAATCAGGATGTTCATCCAAAAAGGAAATGCCCATATCACAACTCTTGGCCACTCGAGGATCCAATGGAATCTTACCCAAGAGTGGCACATGGAATTCATCTGCCAATGCCTGAGCACCTCCTGTGGTAGAGGGGAAAATGACAGATTCACCATGACAACTAGGACAGACAAAACCAGACATGTTCTCCACTAGACCCAGGATAGGAATCTTGGCTTTCTTACAGAAATCAAGCTCTTTACGTACATCCTGAAGGGCTACTTCTTGTGGTGTCGTGATAATGATGGCACCATCAATCCCACTTTCTTTTAAAAAGGAAGCAATCGAGAGATGTTCATCTGATGTACCAGGTGGTGTATCCACTATCAAATAATCCAGATTTCCCCAATCCACATCACGCAAGAACTGTTTGATCAGACCATTCTTCTTGGGTCCACGCCAGATGACAGCATCGTCTTTGTCAGGCAGCATGAATCCAATAGACATGACAGCCAGATTATCTTGAACATACACAGGTTGCCATCCACTGTTGCTCTGATGGATCTGTTCATTGGCCACACCCATGATGGTAGGGATAGAAGGACCACAGATATCAATGTCCATCACACCTACTTCTACTGATTCATCGCCTGAGAGTGCAAAGGCCAATTGGGAACTAAAACTGGATTTGCCTACACCTCCTTTACCTGATAACACCAATAGTTTATGCTTTACTCCAGCCAGACGTTCAGCAATCACAGCAATATCTTTTTTGTTATTAGTTTATCATTGCTTATGTATCTATCATTCTTCTTCTTCTTTTTACCTGGATCTGGTCCTTTGGGTGCTGTTGCGCAAATGGTTTGATTAGGACAACCTGCACAGGCATCCGATTGACCTGCCTTTTCACTTTCAGGACCCTTTTTTTTTTGGATCAGTCAATAGAGAATGATGACATCATCATTTACTTACAGGACAATGTTCAGGAAGAGGTTCTGTTTCGTTTAAGGTCATTATAAATAAAAAATAAATAAGAAAGAAATGAAAAGAGTTTTTATTTGTCATCGTCTTAAAATAAATGTCACAGTTTCAAACACCACTTATCGGAATAGACCAACCAGAATAAAGAAAACTAGAATTAATGCAATCACAATACAGACTGATTCTATGGCATGTTTAATTTACGGAAATTACATAAAGATGAGACTTACTGTTGTCCTTTATCTTTCGATTCACGTGATCCAGTCGCTTCTTTGCCTGCCTTAGTCGCTCATCCGTCCGATCGACCATCTCTTCTGTCTCGTCAATCAACTGAGCATGTGTCTCTAGTTCATCGCCAATCAACAATCCCAATTCACGTTGACGACGAATGGCATCACTCAAATGATCCAAGTCTTGGTCTTGGTCGTCCATGATACGCTGTTGTAGCTGTAGGATATGTCCATTGTCCATGGTGTCCATGTCAATCGAAGTAAACTTGACATTGGTATTCTTGCCACGCTTATCACCCAACAGGATAGCTCGAGCGTCTGAATCGTCTTTGAGACCAAATAAGGCGTCTAGTTTATCTACCTTGACTTGAATCTGAATCAACTTGTCTTCATCTGCCTTTGTGTTTCTTTTTTTTTTTATAAGTGTCTTGTTATTTAAATTGTGTGATTACTTTACTTGGCACCTGATTGCTCTTGTTCAGATAGTTGTTGTTCAAGTTGGTGGATGCCTTCTCTTAACTGTGTTAGGTTCTTGTTGATGTTGTTTTCATATTTGTCTACATTCAATCTGTAGTAGGATGAGATCCTAAGTTTTTCTTTTTATTTATGATGTGTCATTACTTGAGTTCTTTTAGCCGATTACGTTCAAATACAATAGAGAGTGTATTGTCTGCTAATAAGTCTAATCTAGATAACAATTTGATATCCATCGTTGCAATAATAGAGAAAGAAAGAAATAGCATCATAAACCACGATGAGCCAATCATGGATGAACTGAGATTGAATTGGATGGATCGACAACAGTGAACATAACAAAGTGGATTAGGCTAACAGCCAAATATTAAAAAAAAAAAAAAATAAGCGTATTTGAATTTGGCTGTAAATAGGATTAGGTACTGTTGTAAATGTTTGGCTGTGATTTCATACAAGTGTTATTTCCATTTTGGAATGATAGTCTGTATCAGGCTTGAATTGAATAACGATCAGCCTTGAAAGATCGTCTTGACAAATAAATAAGAAATGTGGCTTTATCTTTTCAAATGATCAACATAAGTTCTCTTAGACAGAAGAATGGAATTGATGGTAAAATCAGCCACAGCTAAGTTTGAAATCTCTCATTTGACATGTTTGTTCTCTTTAGAATTACACTCCATGTCTTCTTCTTTTTTAGTGTATGATTTGATTTAGCCTAGACTAGACTACAGTCATGCTATACAAAATAAAAGAAAAAAAAAAAAAAAGAAAGAAAAAGAGAGAGCTATCCTTTTTGTTATTTTTGGTATTTATTTATTATTATTATTATTATTTTTACTTCAGCCTTTTTTTTTAATAAGCGAAACAAGTGTAGCTATTATTTCAAACAAGTGATAGAAAGCCATCCTCTCTCTCTCTTTCTTTCTTTCTCTTCTTTCTCTTCTTTCTTCTCTCTTCTTTCTCTCTTCTTAAATGAATAAAGTCAATTCACAGCATTCACCTCTAAATCATCATAATAAAGATTTCTCTCCACCGCCTCTTATTTCACTCTCTATTTCATCTGATCATGTCAGTCCAATTAAGGAACAGTTTATCATGAAGATCGATTCACAGCAGAAATCAACCCCACCTGTCACACCCACACAAGATTTCAGTTCATTATTCGGTCAATTCTCATTAAAGACAGTACCTTCCAGTCCTTATGAAAACCAAAAGATATTCACCTGCATTGAATGTGGCCAGACCTTCAATCGGGCTCATAATCTCAAATCTCATAAAGCAACCCATTCAGCCACAAAGCCATTTCAGGTAAGGTAATATTTACCCAAATAAACTAAAAAAAGAAAAAAGATGATAAACTCATAGTGGATAACAGTGCAATGATTGTGATAAACAATTCTTGAGATTACATGATCTCAAACGACATCAAAAACTTCATACGGGAGAAAGACCACATCACTGTCCAAACTGTAAGCGATCGTTCAGTCGATTGGATGCACTGAATCGACACAGAAAGACAGAAGGTGGATCTGCCTGTTTACGCACAGTCAACAACAAGAATACGACAATACCTATGCCTTCCATGACAACACAATGGCAAGTCAACACAAAGACACTGCCTAACCCATTCCTTTCTCCTGATCAGCCTACCATACCTTCACCTACCTTACCACCACCTATCCTCTCTTCTTCCTCTTCTTCTTCTCCACCTTTACCTCCTTTACAGCCATCACCAAAGACTTCACTACAGTCACTCTCAAAGACTTCTTTACCACCCTTCCTTCTTCCCTTCTCCAACAGTACTCCTGATCAAGATGAGATTGATGTGCTTAGGCAACGTATTCATGATTTGGAAGTAGAGGTAAGATCAGTCGTATGATTTAATCACAATACTCACGCTTGTTTAGAATCGTGTCTTAAGATCCTTACTCTGTAACAAAGATGAAGATGACCTCAGTAAACCCAAACGACAACGATCACCTTAATTTCTATGCCTTTTTGTTTATCCTTCCATTTATGCCTTTATGCTCCTCACACTCCCTTATTTATTGTATGCATTAAAAAAAAAAATATTATGTTGTCATACCTTTTTCTTTGCGTCATGAATTTAGAAAACAGAATAATTGAGCGATCTTTTTTTTTGCGCGGATATAGATCCTCTTCTTTTTTAGGAGAGTATAGATTTTATTATGTAGGCATAAGAATAAATAAATAAATTAGATTACAGGGCATAACAATAGATGGAAAAAGGAATGGGAATGGGGTTATGAAATACAACAGGCAGTAGGAGTAGAAGATGGTGTTGATGGGTTATTTAGAAAGACAGACCATTGGTCTTCAAATCGATCGATACGTGATACCATCAATAAGACGCGTTCACGAAGCGTACGCATGGCTATCAGAGACACTTTTTCATCTTCATTGAGAGGCATCATATTGATCACCCACCAGGTCAAGATCACACGATCACGTTGAGGACCACGTAAGGCAGGAGGATCACCGAGTGCACTTAACCAGGTAGACATGTTGTCATTGGGATTGGCATTCTTGTGGCCTATCAGCTTCTCTACAAAGGTAGCTAGTTCATCAATCATCTCTTCAGTCGATTGTTCTTGACGATTCTTGATGATTTTCTCGGGTATGATGGGAACAGAAGGAGTTTGAGGTTGTTGTTGTTGATGAGGTTTGGATCGTTGAGCAGAGAGACCTTGGACATGCATCTGTAACCAGGGAGCTCGACTGACAGGTGCTTGTGTTTGAGGGTGAGCACGTTGAGCCCAAGATTGACGTGTGGTATTGGATTCCATAGGAGGTCGAGTTTGTTGAGGCATTGGACGGGCAACCATACTGGCAGGACGGGCAATCATGCTGGCAGGTCTAGCAATCATGCTGGCAGGACGAGCAACCATACTGGCAGGACGGGCAATCATACTGGCAGGTCTAGCAATCATACTGGCAGGACGAGCGATCATACTAGCAGGACGAGCCATGGCAGCAGGTGTAGGTCTGACTGGAGCAGGAGATGGAGGCACTGCATTGACTGATTGTTGAGAACGAGCACGAGAAGCACTGGCTCTCAAGATCTGTTGTTGTTCAAGCATGTTTTCTTGCTCACGATCAACATCATCAATTCGTTCAATAGAAGCCATATGATAGCCATCTGTCAATTCATAGTCAATCACCTTGAAACGATGAGAACCCACTGCCTCTACCAGAGAACGACCATCAGGCAAGGTCTGAACATGCGTCAACTCAAGCATGGTACCATACTCATAAAACGGAGCCTGTCCTTCTACTCTGTTACGACGAGCCATACACATAGCAAATCGACGACGATTGGACTGCATGATACGACGAAGCATCAGACGATAACGAGGTTCAAACACATGAATGGCACACTTGACATGAGGAAAGGCCAGATTGCCAATCAACAAGGGAACGCGTGTCTCTTGATCGAGAACAGCAAGAGCATCTTCATCTACGTCGGCATCGTCCGCATAAAGCTGGGAGAGAATGTCGCACAAGACCTTGGCAGGTGGTGGGCAGAAATCAAGGTTGTCACGACAAAAGGGACAAGAACGTTGGTGATCGAGGGAACGCATCAGACAGTTTCTACAGAATGTGTGTCCACAGGGTGTGGTGGTCGGGTTGTTGAAACGGGTACAACAGATAGGACATTCGGTAGAGGAATCGAGTGTGAGTCGTAAGGTATCGAGTGATCGAGAGGCTTCTGCACTGACCACAATGGCCTGCAATGCCTGAATGGTCACACTCGGTTGACTGGTGAGTGTGTGTTGGCGATCACAGCTAGGTGAGATACAATCTTGTGATGAAGTGACACAGGCATGACAGGCTGTATAGCCACAAGGCAAAGTGGTTGGCTTGGTTAATTTACCGTGGCATGATGGACATCGGGTAAAGGCTTCGATCACGACTGAGGGTGAGAATGCATCCAGTTGGTGTCTTTGCTTCTTTGTGGGCTGTCCTACAGATACTTCTGCCTGGTCGCGGGATCGTTTAAGATGCTGTATGCTTTGCACTGTGAATGATTCTCAGAGTGTATTAAAAAAGTGTGATTTGATAAGGTTGTATAAACAGAAAGAAGCTGGATTGCTTTGTACTGAATAAATAAAGAAGTTAGGAATTTTTTGAGGTATTGTTGTTTAGAATAATTTACAATTTGAAGTATTAGTCAATCACCATAAGTGAAATAAAATAAAGAAGAAAAAAAGAAAATAATGAAAAAATGACAAATAAAAGAAAAAAAAAGGATTCTTTATATATAATTTTCTAAATCATAATTTCGATCGATCTTTTTTTGTCAATTTCTCTCTCAGCATTTTACTTCATTTTTGGAAATTATTGTATCTCATAACAAATACGATTGATTTTAAAAGTCAATAGAATTTTCTATAATTACAAAAAGCCGATCATATCATATTTTCAGAAAAAAAAGAGAATCCCGAAACTGTCAGAACCAAAGAGGTTTCTAGAATGAATTTTTCTTTCAAAAGTAGAAATCGTCTATGAATAGTATGGTGAAATGCTTAAAAGATCTTGAAATTGAAACATTTAAAAGATCTTTTTTTTTAATGTCAGTACCTTATAAGCCTTTTCATGAAATAACATACTGAAAACGCGTTTCGGAAGACTTCTCAAAAAGAAGAAGATCAGATTAGGTCAAGTTTATTGTATGCTATGGGCTAGGTGCACCCAACAGTTCAATAGGTTGGTTAGTATAGGCAGGGTGAAGTTGTCTCTCAATGTAGGTAGAGAAGGTACTTGAGTTAGTACCATAGAATGTATGACCTTGTGCAGAAATGATGGCATCTACCATAGGAATCAAATAAGACTCCAATTTAACTTTCTCTTGCATGACCTCAATTTGACTGAGCTCCGACAAATCATCCTTGAAATCGGACAACACAAAGGTGCAGGGGAATACCGCAAATAGCTTGCGTAACAATGGATGAGCCCTTGGTTGAGGGCAGTCCGTAGCTATAAAAACAGTCGTTTTTGCAAATCGATCGTTCCTGCCATCTCCCACTTGACAGGATAGTTGCAATGCGTCGGATGCAGGCCCCAGTGACTCCTGGTTGCCAGCTGGATGTTGTACACGGATCGGCATATCAAAACCATCAGTCGCATTCTGGTAGTCTTCACGGAGCTGTCTGATCTCATATTCGTTGTTCTCCTTTCGATCTTGATCATGATCTCGGTCATAGATATTTTTAAGCTCCGATTCCGTCAGGTCTGTAAAATCATCGACCAGTCGGTGAAAGAGATCGTCTATCTGGATAGATGCACGGACCTTGAAGAGTCCATCCCCTACACGGACATGAAGACCCACAAATGAACCGACTCCGCCTAATTTCTTGACAATCCGTTCTGCCACTGTCATCAATGTCGGATTCGTGAAGATCATGTCCTTTCGCACCAGCTTAAAGAAGTCGCGATGGTCCTCTGTCTGAGCCAGGACACGGTAGGAACCAAAGACAGAGCCAAAATGAAGCACTTTCGATTCAACTGCCTCCAAGGCTTCGAGTTCAATTCGATGAACAAACCGAGTCAGTGGTGTCTTGGATTCAGGTAGGTCATAGATACGGTAGTCAAAGGGTGAATAGTCTTTGAAGAGGTAGATGTCTTGTTCTGTTGCATTCAGATGATCTTGAATCCATTCTAGGCTGAGATCGTGTCTGAAGACAATACGGACATGTTGCTTGAGTTCTTTAAAGTCATAAAAGAATGTCCAGGGAATGGCTGTCCATTGTTTATAGGTGAGGCACTCTGAAGGCATCGGTTCATCGTCTCGAATCTGAATACAGTAGTCCAGTCCATTCTTTGTCTGGAGCAAGAGTCGTTCATACATCTTATCGAACCGTAACCATGGAAACGCTGGGTTGCCTAGGTAAACAGAAGGCAACAGTAAGGTACGGTTCAGGTAAGCAGCCAACAAAAAGGCGTTTTCTAGTTCGATACGTTGATTGTGAAATCCAGAATGAGGAAGGTAGGTCACGTATTTCTCTTCAGGTGTGATGGTGTGGAATGCAAAGGGATCAGGATAGATGACAGGGATGACAGGTTCATCTTGCTTTAAAGGTGGAATCGTCTCTTTCTTGACTGGATCGCGTTTGACTGAAGAAGACTGAAAATAGATCCAATAGACAAGTACAAGACAGGAGAGTAAGATGCCGACAGCAATACCTCCTCTTTTGTTTCGCTGTTTACTTGTTGTCAATATATCAAGAGGATGAGGCTTTTTAGACATACAAAAAAAAAATAAAATAAAAAAATAAAGGCAATTCTAACTTGTTGAAGGTGTGACAAGCCATTCCCATTTTAGGGAGATATCTTTTTTTAAACTTCATGTGAGACCTTGGAAAACAAAAGAAAGAGAGACAGAGAGGGGGTGACCTTCTTTTTTTGTGCTGATATTTCTTCTTCTTCTTTTTCTTTAGACGAATGATTAATTCTCAAGCCTTTCTTCTTCTTCTTCTTTGTTCATGAATTCACCTATCCATCAAGACAAATACAACAAAATCAAGCGAAAGTTAAGAGAAACAGTCGAGGTGAGAAGAAGTGAACAATCGATTCTGCATGAATTCTGAACTTGTTCATCATAGCTGAATGAAGCACTTTCAAGAGGATTGTTTCGGGCCAAAAAGAAGATTCGTATCTTGAATTTTGAGAAAAAGTAAGCCTTTATCAGCCTCTTCTTTCCCTTTTATCTTATGGTCTCTAGTCTTTTATTAGATAGCATGACACGCTTGAGTCATTCAGTGGCAATCAATGACGATAGTACAAATGACGACAATCGTCATTTCATAGAAGAGAGCACGAGTGAGACTGAAGGTAAAAAAGACTTTTTAAAAACATAAAATCTGACTCTATCACTCTAGTATCTATACGTCCCTTTGATACCAAACCCACATTGACAACAGTAGCATCTGCACCACCGAAACGATCGAAAATCAATCGAGTCAATGTCAAGATCCGTCGTGTACAGCCTATCGAACGAGACGATGAAGGAAACCCGATCTTACCACAACAGATAGGTGTCCTGACAGTCCTCAGTTTGGGAACGATCATCACAGACCGTGACACATTTCACAACGAGCGCTATATCTTCCCTGTAGGTTATACGGTACGCAGAACCTACCCAAGCATGGTGGATCCCAACAACAATACTATCATCACATCCACCATCCTGGACGGAGGCGATGGTCCTCGTTTCCATGTGGTGGCGGCTGATCAGCTGGATAAGCCAATCGTGGCCAACTCGGCTACTGGTGCCTGGACAGTCGTCGTCCGTCGTTCGAATGAGATCAGACATCGAGATCATTCCAATTCGGCCAGTGGTCCTGACTATTATGGATTCAAGCATCCGACCATTGCCAAGATGATTCAGGATTTACCCAACTCTCGGAACCTCAAGAATTACGTATGGCAGGACTTTGAGGAGATGGAACCCAAGGCTGCCAAGGGTGTCATGGCTGCAGCTGAAAAGAAGAGAGATAATCTGGAGCATATGGGTAATGCCAATCGAAAGGCAGTGCAATACTTGCCACTAGAGGATGCCTATTCCTATTTTGTTCAGCCTGCTCATCCAGTAAGAGTGAATCAGTCAGATGAAGAAGTGTATGAATTAGGCACAAGTGATACAGAATCTTGAGAGTTGATCCTATCATCTATCTTTATTTATACCTTATTCACACACACACATACTTTAATACCTATGAAGTCTTATCAATACCATTATTCATATCTTGCTTATCTTTTATCTAATAAAAACTACTCTTATGTTTATCAAATATTCACTTTGCTTTTAGAAACAATCTCTTTCACTGTACTATATTTGCTCCCTTTTTTTGTATACATCAGTTTGTACAGCAAACTGACATAAAGCATATGCTCTACTTGTTGTGTCGAAATAAGAGTTGTATGCAGTCAGGCAATGGTCTCATCATTCATGCGTATGCTATTTGGGAGAAAACACAACTCATCTTGAATTCTTACAAGGGCAAATAAGGTTGTTTATTTTTTCTTTATTTTGGTGTTCTTTAATTTGAACTAAACACGACTTCCAGATCACCTTTAAGTGAGATTGCACTCAAGTTACCATCAGGATGTTTGCCTGCACCGCGTGTTCTATATCGAGTTCCACAGACTCTACCATAGTTGACTCTTTCAATATGCGCCCATCGATAGGGATCCAGCATGGATAGGGATTCTATATTGCTTGACTCAAAAGAAAATATACCTTCGAATTCCAAGGGCTATGAAAATAAATTGAGTGATTCTGTTCATACGCACTACCTATGTGAGGCCTTACCATATCAATACTTAGAGCACCTTCGCCTGCATAAGCATAGACATGCACATCATTGGCACCTTTTATTTGCATCGTAAGATGTCCTTTGTTGGTTTGTGCATCAATGGTAGAATTGACTGTGCATACATCAATATCAATGTGGCCTTCCAGTGTCTTGACCATACCAAGGTCTATATTGGCCTCGCTCAGTTTTATGTTTCCATACGTATTATGGATAACAAGAGAATGGGTCGTCAAGGTACTTTCGGAGCGAATATCACCATCCTTGTTGTTCAACCCGATCTGTTTATGAGCTCGAACATCGTCTTTAAAGGAAAGCATGCCGTTGGATGTATAGATAATGATGTCTTGTTTGGCATACAGCTTGTTAGACACCTCAATCGCAGCATTACTCGTCAGCAAGGCCAATTCATCGCCTTCCCAATCGGCCATCACATCAATGTCTGAGTTGCTGGTTGACAGGATGAGTTGTTTGACAAACAGTTTCTCGCTGTATCTGACTTGAATATTTGAATCAGGCGCATTGATGGACAAGCGTTGCATGTCTCGAGGTACATAGACAACAGCAGTCAGGCTGACACAGGTACTGGATTTGCTGTGCGGTATGTTGACTTCCACTTTGATGCCATCATTCTGATGCGTTATGTTGAACGATAGCTCAGGGTCATTCAGAAGACTCTTGGGTGACACGACAAAGACAGATTGAAAGGTGCCTTCATAGATTCCTTCTTTTTGATCAGCAGCATCTAATGCTTTGACAATAATATGGCCAGAATGAAGACGTCCACCCACGATATTGAAGTCGAAATTGCCATTGCCAAACTTGAGTTTTTTGTCAAAACCTTCCCAAACAATACCATGCGAGCAATTGGCTGGAGCACCAGATCCACCCAACAATGCCTGCATGATACGAAGGCCAAGGCTGATACAGAACAAGAGCATGAGACACCGTGTAAAATAATCGCACCATCTGTTTGGTTTCTTCTGATACTGTGGATCGGGTGGCTGTGTTAAAGGTGGTGTGGGTGAGCCTAACCGTTTTCAAGTTAGATTGAAAGGCCGCCAAGAAAAATAAAATCTTTTTTTTTTACCTATGTTACTTGGCGTGACAAGCCAAGGCCAGTGAGTATCTGATGTTGTATTGAGTGGGTGAACAGGTGGAATGGTACCATAATGGTTTCTATTTTCTGGTGGTGTCAGTGGCGTATTGTGTTGGTATGGAGGATTATGAGGGTAGGGTTCGTTTAGAGGGTGGGAATTGTCTGCTAGCTCTAATGGTGGTGCGCTTGGATCTGCAGAGGTACCTGAAGATGGATAAGGTGGCGGAGGCTGATTCCAATAGGGTTCTTCATTATGGGTATAGTTTGAATCGGGTTTTTTGGTTGTGTTGGAAACAGAAGGAGATCCAAAGAAGTTGGCAGTAATTCTGTTATCTGGAATTCTGTCAGAATCTGATGAACTAGTTGGCATCATGATTTCCTTCACTGGGTATTTACTAATAGAGAAAAAGAAAGAAAAAGAGAGAAAAGAGAAATAAAACGAAAGCGCAGTTATCTCTTCATCGTTGCATGATGTGTAGATCAAATGATTTTTTAGATTGATTGTCCGCAAGGGCTTAAGATATACGCGTATCCACCTTTTTCCTTCTCTCTCTCTCTCTTTCTCTTTCTTTTCATTTGGGCATCAATGGCTCGACTTCAAAATTATCTAAGTTCAGAATTCCTGGCTTCAGGGCTCAGTCTTGAATTCAATGATTTTATTACCAAAATTACAAAAGCAAAAAGCAAAACGGTAACCTCGAGTATCTGGATATACACAACCTAAAGCTGATGAGATGATTCACTTATCAGGAAGAAACAAGCCATGTTACAGACGAATTGGAACGATTGTCGGCACGTATGGGTTTACCCGATGTGACTTCGGTAAGAGACAGATTCGAAAGTTGAAGATGTTACTCTCTAGAAGAATTTTAACTTTGAACAATAAAGTCAAAAATGAAAGATTACTTGATTCGACTTGTGCATTGTTATATGCTCGGATACAATGTGGATTTTAGTATGATTTATACAATCATGGCGACCCAGAGTGGAGAGACAGCAATCGAAAGACGTGTTGGTAATGAGTGAATCTGGAGTTACCTTTTTTCTTTATCATCTCAACTGATGCATACAACAGGATACCTTGCCTGTATTTTGTTTTTGGGACATGAACATGAGTTGAGTATTATGTTGATCAATACGTTACAGAGAGACCTTAAGAGTCAGAACTATCTTGACCAATGCGCTGCTCTCAACGCTATATGTTACTTGGAACATAGTGAATTGTTAGATAATGTACTTGATCTCATCATCCAACTATCAGATTTCCCAAAGTAAGTAGTCTGGTTCATGCCCTTCTCTCTTTATTGATATTCAACGTCTGTCTATCTTGTATGATATATAGACAGATAGTACGTAAAAAAGCAGTGCTTGCACTTTGCTTTCTCTATAAAAGGACACATCTAGATTTTGAGCGCATTGAGCCAGTGTTACGAGGTGCTTTAGAAGATAAAGACACAAGTGTTGTTTATGCGGCTTTGTCTGTCTGGAAACTCGTTTTGATGGTATTTGGTTTCTTGGGAGATGATCCAAAGATGACAACTGACATTTATCATGCAGGAAAATGTATCTCACCATCAAGACTTGATCTCAACTTTTTTCAAAATCCATAGACAGATCATCGAAAAGAGAATTCATAAATCATTCACTTACCATGGTGTCTTGGCACCTTGGGCACAACTAGATTGCCTCAGTATTTATCGATTATACCTGCAATTCAATATCGAGTAATGCTAGCTTATCTTTATACAATAGAGCAAGCCCTCTCAAACTTATATACCTTTTCTATAGGCTGTCAAATGATATCTATTCCATCGTGACAGACTGTTTAAAGAGCATGGAGAAGAAAGTAGACTCGGCCTTTGGTAATGGGTACATGATTGACGATTGATTTCTATACTGATCTATACCTCTAGCTATTGTACTAGAATGTATCAAGATTCTATCATGCATGGACACCACCTTTTTAAAAGACAAAGAAGCAACTCCTTTTCGAGACATTTTGGACCCATACCTCACTGCCAACAATCACAATCTCAAATATCTAGGATTAGTAGGCATGTCCTATATTGATACAGGCTTATGGGACTCGAGTTGGCTGGACGGTGTTTTGTTGTGCAAAATCATCTGTAGCTCATGCAAAGACATCACAATCATTACACAGGCTATAGAAAACTTGGATAAAATCATGTGCATTGACGTACTCAAGACCATCAGTTCAACACTAGCAGATACGCTAAATAGAAACTATGAAGTTCAGAGCTGCAACACTGCCCTTGCCTATTGGTTGATCAATCGAGTGGTAGAACACAAAGTTGATGATGCTTGGTTTATAGAAACAATGATAGTCTTGATAGCCGAGACACGAAAGAATTTAAATGACGATTATGTGGAGAGACAGTGTAACATTTTGAAAGAAAGTAGGTTGTAGCAAGATAGAAATGATATCATTATTTATGTTCGCATGTTCTCTCCTTTTTTTTTTAATTACTACGTCAGTGCTGGATGAAGAGGCAGATACAAACTTATTGAGAGAAGCATCTGTCAATACTTCTTATCAGTTATTGAAGAAAACAAACTCAGACACACTTTCTCCTTTATTCATCCAATTTGCGTTTTGGGTATGTATACAAGATGAAACCACTAGTCCTAATCAAATCGAACTGACATGCGACAGACATTGGGAGAAAACGGTTATTTAAGTAGAGAGCATAATGATATAGATATCATGAAGCAACTTCAGAAATGGGTTTTGTTAGTACAAGGTAAAAACATCAATGACTAGAAGAAAAAAAAAAAGAAGGAGGGAAGCTTACTTGGCTCATAAAAAAAACGACTATACTAGATGACTATTTACAGATATATGGTCTAAAGTCAATCACGCAATGCATAAAGAGATCTAAAAAGTGGTTATCAAGTCTTGATAAAATCCTAAAAGAATTTCGAAAATCACTTGTACCAGAAAAGCAAGAGGTAGAAAACACAATATACAAAAGCGGAAAGAAACCGCATTGATCTAACAGGTAGAATAATAGGTGTCTCGAGAAATATTGCTCCTTATTCAGGATCCTAGCTTTGAAAAAGAGTTGCATGACATGCATATAACAGATATGCAAGCCTCTTTGAAGGTAAATGATAAGCAAAACAATGATAACCGTTTGTTGTTTATCACTTTGTTTACTAGATGTCTGAAAACCCTAACCGACCTACCAAAGCCGGAAAATATGTTGCTAATGATGGTAAAGTAAAATGAATTGTGGTCATCTTTCAGTTTCACTGACATCCTTATTGTTAAAGATCATTACGAAAGTCAAACGTACTCTTCACTTTCATTACCATCTTCCTCTGCCTCTTCTTCTCACCTAAACGAGTAAGTAAACAGCACCTCTTCTATAAAGTTACCTTCTAACAGTATCTTATGTCCTTACTCGCAAGGCTGAAAAACCTTACACCTACAGGTAATGTGTTTCATGTAACATCGTGCAATATTGACCTTACACACTCACACGCATATACAGAGAGTTACACACAGTCGACAAAAAAGGTATAGCATAACACAGAAGACCCAGAAAGGTCGACCTCATCATTTTGTGTGTTTATTTGTAGAATAAGCATGACCTTGTATCCAGCCTTATCGAACTAGAACTGAACGATAACGTCCAGATGACAACAGAACAGTTTGGAGCATTATGGCTCCAGTATTCTGTTGAGAAAAAGCTGAGATTCGAATGCTCTATTGTTAACTGTGAGAAGTTGGCCAGGAAATTAATTAAATCATGGCGTATTGTGGTTATTCAGGTGATTGGACAAGAATTTATTGCTATAGAAGCAACAACAAACACCACACAGTCAATCCCTGATGTCTTGATTCATGTTGCTTTGTTGGAGCAACAACAACTCGAATTGACTCTTAGAGCCAAACAATCTGACGACCCAATCTCACGATTCTTAAAGCAGAGACATTTATAAAACAAAAAAAAACAGCTTATTATAATAATGACAATTTTGCTATTTTCGTAAATTGTGAGATGATTGTTTCATACAATAATAATAATAATAATAAAGGGGAAGAGAAAGGGGAAATAAACACACGCACATACGTACATATACAAATAGACAGATAAAAGCTATAAAAAGAAAGAGAGAGAGAGATACGAGGAGTATTAAGAGGGTTGTTGATTTCCATTTTCAACCATCGTGTTGTCAGGGGCATTTAAACAAGATTGAATCAGATTTTTGCCTTCTGGCTTCGTAACAAGAGGTTGTAGTTTTGGTGTAGTAAAGGTATATACAAGACCAGTTTCTGATACAACAAGTAATAGGACCTGTGTGCCTGTCAATGTACTGAGTTCATAAGCCTAGTTATGTAAGAGTCAAAGTTAATATGCGTAAAACAACATCTTGTGTGTCAAACTATCTCTTGTTTTGGTTGTATGCCTCTCATTTTTTTTCCAACCCTTATTCTTACCTTCTTCATTATACCAGCCTTACGCTTAGAGAAAGTGATATGTCTTCTTGTCTTATCTTCAATGTACTCAATTTTAATTTTACGACGTCCTGAACGTCTGGAAGGTTTCTTGTCATCATCGTCATCGTCATCTTCGTCAAGATCTTGACCGTTGTCCATAATGACTTGATTTAGTTGCTGTTGTGGGTGTGGTTGTTGGTGTGAAGGCATAGGGATTTGTTGCCTTGTAGTTGGCTGCACCATATATTGCTGAGGGTGTTGAGCCGTTGGATAGTAACCAGTTGCTGACTGCATTTAGAATGATTAAGTTACAGTCTCGAGTGTGAAAAAGAAAGAGAGAGAAGAGAGAAAAAGGAAAAAGAAAAGAGAGAAGAAAAAGGAAAAAAAAAAGAGAGACATTATTTGGAAACTTGAATAAACCTTATTATCAGTTGTGTTGCGTGCGTGTGCATTCTTTTTATATATTTCTTGGAGTGCACCTTTTTGCTGAAATGGTGTCACAAAAAATAAGAGTGCCGTATTTTTAAACAACTCTTTGAGGCATAAATCAAAACGTATTCTCCTACCTTCATCGAATAAATAGACTTATGAGTCTTCTCTGCTCTCTTTTTCCATATGAGTTCTGTTTGCTCACATAGATCATGTTATGTCAAATAAAGACCTCTGTAAAAAAATCATATATGCAAGTATATGATTAAGCGATTGTGACTCCAGCATATTTATCAAGATGATCAGAGATTTTTATTTTGAAGCTAGTTTAAGCTTTTCTTTTTTCTTGACTTCTCATACAAATAACAAGGGTAATACATAGAGAAGTTTGTCCACTTGTTTGTGGGTAAAAGCATTCAATGACTCATGATTCTGTGCCATCTCTTGTATATCATGCACTTTTTAATGGCAGCAGTAACACTGCTTTTTGACAATTTTTTTTAATGATTGACACGAGCTTATCATACGATGTGTATTTTCACTGTTTAATTTTGAGGCATACAGACCCATTTTTAATGAGATGTGTCATGTTTCTTTCCCGCTCGAGGTGGAAAAGTGTATATTTCAAATCGGCATGGTTGGAAGCACTTATTTGAATAACATCCTCAAAAGCTTAAAACTCAAACATGATTCTGTTTCATCTTTTTTTAAGCTATTCCTTATCGTTATGCGATCAGTAAACTACTGTCTGTTTCTCATTGAGCCTTCTATTCTAAAAAAAACACATCTTCAAAACAAGTGCTAATCACAAGAAACGCAGAGTAGTTGGGTATGCGTTTGACATTATAAGACAATGTGTTCTGTAATGACTATACATGTCTATTTACATTGCAATGGTTTATTTTCTTTATAAATTATTGTTGCTATTCATATCGTCAATTCTAGGTCGCTTCTGATTAGCATAGAGATACCATTCTTGTTGCTGTGTTTGCAAAGCATTGGGTTGCGCTAATTGGGGTATAATATTGAGCTGGGAATATAAAGCTTGCTCTTGTGATTGTTGTGGCAGCGATACAGATGATTGTGATGGTGGTTGTAGGATGGTGACACTCGATTCGTTGTTGTTGTTGTTATCGCCAATGAAAGTTTGTGATGGGATAAAGGTCAAGTTTGCATTATTGTCTTCTACACAGCTGATTTTGTTCTTTTTCTCGTCATCCTCATCTTCAATCAATGTCAATTGTGGCTTCATTATGTTGCCATCAAGTAGCGTATTATTTAATGAAAAATTCTGCTGTAGCAAATGAAGCTGCTGTTGATGCTGTCTTTGTACAACTAGGTGTGCACAATATCTTTCCAACAAGCTGCCGAGTGATCCTTGGTTAAACGGTTTGGGTAAAACATCTGTCATACCACTCATGAAATATTGCTGAATAGCCTGATCTGTTGTGTTTGAAGTCATTGAAATGATAGGAGTCCAAGTGTCGTATTGACGAATATTTCGAGTAGCTGACATACCATCCAACTTTGGCATCATGATATCCTTTAATATTGAAATGTGTAAGTAACAAAGAACATTGTTTAAAAACATAAAAGACATTACCATCAAGACTAAATCGTATTTTCCACTTCCAAGCTTCTTTACTGCTTCCATACCATCAACAGCTACATCAATTGTACAACCAGCAATCTGAAGCAACCGAGTAGACAGTCTTCGAAAGATGGAATCATCATCCACTAACAAAACGCGAGGTGGTACCGTCCACCCTAATTGTATACGCTTTCTTTTTCGGCTAATAGGCGCTGATGTGTTGATAACAGGCACAATTGAGTTACTATTGTTGTTACTACTATCAGTAGTGTTGCCATTGTTGTTTGTTTGTTGTAACTGTTGTGGCTGAGGAGAAGGTTGGTCCATTTGTGTGTCTACAGTCATAGCTTGATTCATCACAATGGGTGTTGCTGCAGCACTACTGCTGGCCATTGTCTCTGCTAGTCGCTCAAGCTGTATTTCGCTTGTGTTAGCAGCATGGTTGTATGCTTGAACTACTTTGTCTATTTCTTCTGTGTTTGTATTTTGTTGCTTCACGAAAGCCACAATTTCACGCATGACTGTGTCTTGTTCTTCCATGCTCTTTTTAAACCCCTGGATGCTATCTAAGACAACATTGTACTTCTTATCAAATGTCTTGATTTTGTCTGTCATCTTCTTCTGTGTCTCCTTCAACTGAAAAATCTCACTTTGAAGAGTATTGGTGAGTGCTTTTAATTCCTCAGCAACGCCAGCGCTTACTGAATTCAAGCGACCAGCTACAGTAGTTGATGGTGTAGAAGCATTGGTCTGACCAGTTGTTTGGGAAGATTTTCCTGTTGGTTTTCTCTGTTGTTTTTAGTTTAGTTATAACTTGTTTGAGTTTCTAAATATGAACCAAGTGAAGCTTTCTTACTTTGATTTCTTCCAATAACTCTCGTCGATTATACTTGAAGTTAGGGTGTTGAAACTCCCAGGCCTAAAAAGTTTCATTTGATTTAGCTTTCCAAAACCTTTAGTAAAAAAAAGAAAACAGAGATGTCTCTTTACCCGATCTCCATATATGCGTTGTCCATCTTCTGGCATCCTTAGTTTGTGAAAGTCATACTTGTTCAACTGACGAACAAAACTAGCAAAGTTAGAGTGCTTGAAGTGTTTTGGAAGAATGTGACGAGCAAATTCGTTGGGGTCTTTGACAACAAATGTGTTTCCGTCAATTCCCCATGAAAACACTTGTGGGTATGTATTTTCTTCTAACATACTATATCAAAATAAGCGGACATTCTTTGAATAGGCATTATGTCTTTTTTTTTTTTACCTAAATAACTTTTTAACAAATTCAGGTATATTGTTAGAGTTTGGCAGGTTTGAGTGGTGACTATCATTTATAGAAGGTGAAGAGCTCAACATATTTATGATACGTATATAATGTAGATAGCAAATGTATGTAAATAAAGAAAAAATAAAAGAAAAAGAGAGAGAGAGAGAGAGAGAAGTGTAGCAAGTTCATTTTCCTTTTCAAGGATCGAAAAATCTATTTTTGGATATACCGGCCATTTGAGCACCGCATTTGAGCAAGTATAGCTTCTTTTTTTTTTCTGATTCCTAGAAATAGGGTAAACTCACTGCCTTCACTTTTTCAAACAAATAGAAAGATGAAAAGAATAGAACTAAACACAAGCTATGCTTTTTTTACAACTAGTCCATATTTCTCTATACTATTTTCCGTAAAGATAAAAGAAAGAGAGAGAAAAAAAAGAAATGTGTGAATCACAGACTAAAAAAAAGCGCTCTTTTATTGTTCCAGATTCGATGCTTATTCCAGCCTTTAGTACGGCTTTTTAAATCACATTACTTCTGCTCGTCCAGGCTTGCCTATGAAGAGATATATGCGATTACATCCTTAAGCACTTTAATTCTAATGGTTCTTTGAAAGCACGTTTCGACGGTTGTCGCTAGCGATGAAATTTGATAAGAAAAATCGTTTTCAATTCAGGTCCTTTCATTATGATATAAGCCAAAAAAACACGCTTTTCCTAATTTTGTGTTTGCTGGTTTTTTTGATATGATAAGAGATAAAACCTCATTAAGAGAAATAAATTGTAAAGGAAAACCTCAGCTGAATGCAGAATTTAGCAAATTAAAACAAAAGTAAATTCGGTTTTAGTAAAGTACGCAAATATAAAAGATACGGAATACAGTCGATTGATACTTGTCAAGTGCAAATGCAGGGAAGCTTTGTTTCTCTCTCTTTTTCCCTTGCTTCTAACCATATAGACAAGCGCCACTATCTGGAAGCGGTTTTCAGAAAACATAGTGGCAAATAAATTAATTTTGTAACTCTTTCAATTTAAAGTTTATGAGTAAATTTGGCAGGAGTATACCAGCTTGTCACTTTCATTTCCTAACACTGATGATTGTAGCAATTCTGGTTCCTAAAGTTAGCTATGTTTTATTGAATGAAAGGAAAAAGAAAAAGAGGAAAAAGTATAGACTACTCTTGCTTTAAATTTTAGCAGGTTCTAAAAATCCGTGAAAAAGTTGAATCTTTGTTCCTGAACCCCAAAATAAAAATGCCACCGCTGATCAATTTCTGATATAGGCTTGACAGAGTATAGATAGATTGCCCGACAGCTCAGTTTGACACCGCTCATTATCTGTCGTTCAATAACCAAGCATTCAATAAAGAAACAAATGTCTAGGGCGCTCATGTTCAAAAGGAGTCAGTCATTGTATTGTCTGTCATGCTAACTCAATTCGTTTTGTTTATCTTTTTTAGAAAAAAAAACAAATCTTCAGCTACGTCATGCTAGCGAATTATCTTTAAAACAAGATAAGTTGACTGAGATTGATTCAGTCAAACAATCAGAGATCTGAGGTTGAACAGCTTGTAAAGTTATCTTGGTAACCTTAATTTAAATCAGCGCGCTTTGATCAACTTGTACAACTTTACATCATTCTAGACCTTGAAACAACAGGTCTAAATATAAGCTATTCAAAATCACAAGCTAATACTTATTATAGCTGAACCGTTCACCTGAAACTCATTTTTACTAGTATTTTAGAAAGAGCTGGCGGTAATATATTTCCGAAGACAGTAGGTGGTCAACAGATCCGAACTTGAGTCCAATTGAACTTTTTTTTTGCATTTATAGTTTTGGACAATCGCTTCGATTCATGAGCGCTCTTCATTTCTGTCAGCACTCATCAGTGAGCACTAGACTAATCATTAAGAAAGATATTGATCTGTGCTCCTGTTCGTTCATTTGTTAACTGACAAAGCCTTTGTCTCGCTACACATACGATCTAACCTCCTTGGTAGATGCATGTGATATGGAGATGAATTTTCAGGGCCTGATGTATCGTTTTGTAATGGCATATATCACTGATCAGTAGCTATACTTGGATCTTTAATGTCACTAATTTGCAATAAGAATAACTTTATATAGATTGAATAAAGAAAAAAGACTATCGAGCTCATTAAGATGATAATAAGTTCATTGCTAACTTTGCTATGCATGCCACATGCAATCATATTATAGCTTATTCTTTTTGTCAATCCTCTCCCTTCATTTCCTTCTATTGTCAGCCACAAGCGTACTTCAAGAGGGGGGTATAAACAGAGAAACGAAAATCATTGAACTGTATGATCATTGATCTACTTAGAGCTGCATAAGTATAATTATTTTTTAGGAGCCAAGCATGATTCACAAAATCATCTTGACTCTCTTTGCATTGTCATCGAGAACCATGCTATTGGGTATAGTAGTTGGTGTATCGGAAACATCTTTTGACTTTTACTTTCAGATTTGCCAAATCTGAATCAACAGGGTAACGGAATGCACATGCAATCCTTATTTTCTTAGGAGCCATAAGTGTAAAAATAGAATCTGACTAGAGCCTGTTGACCTTATTAATGAATGCATACCTCTCCTCAAACCTTACTGTATTTTTACATGACTTCAAATCTACAAACAGTTTTGCTAGCGATGCTTTAAGAAATGTTCCTCTATAAATGCAACATAGTGAGCTAAGGAGGCATCTATAGTTCGAAGGTCTTACTTGTCTCAGATACTAAGGCAGTGGACTTTCTTTTTTTTTTTCTTTTTCTTTGCCGAGACTACCTTGAAACTGATAATGAATCAAGTAACGACCACATTGATATTTTAGCATAAATGTGAGCCCCACCGATTCAACTGCCTCTCTCCTTGAGCTGTACCCTTTTTAGATCAATCCTAAAACATAGGCTTTTGGGCTAAAAGAAGACAGGAAATAGGAGGTTAAGCGTGACTCTGAAGAATTTGCTTTTTACAGATAGATAAACTAGTGTTGTCTTCTCGTACATACAGCAAGCTATGATAATAAAAAAAACAACTGTACCCCAGAAACTCCTTCTCCTCTAATTTTTTTTAGGTAAAATTGAAAGTTATAGCATTGTAAGTATTTCAAAAAAAAACTATAAACATTGCTTTTGAGCAAGTCTTCCAATAAAATGGTTGGCAACATACGATTCAAACTTCAATGAGCAATGTTCAGATGGCTTGTGAAATTGTCGAGAAACCAAATGACATTCTTACTGAGAAGTTTGTAACAAGCATATAATTGCCATTTTTGTCGAAAGATACGGAAAGCTTAGTTCAGCAATCATGCAATCATCAAGAGATAGAATAACTACACGGATACCATCGGTTAGTACACAGGAGATAACTTACTAGCTCGTTGTAACTGGTATCTCCATTTTAAAAAGACGATTCAGCTGAACAATATGCATCTTGAGATCGAAAAAGTACAGGTATTCGAATACAGATGTATTTATGTACAGTGATATTTGATATATCTCGGATCTTGTATCCTGTATTACGTCTCAAAATCATTAGTATTTCAACACATGCTAGTGGCTGTACAAAGCTAAAGTATGTTTAGAACATCATCGATCTTTTGAAATCAACACCAATCAACTATTGGTGTTACATTTTGCTCTGAGAATGGGTTAAGCAAACAATAGATCTAGCGGCAAAAGCTCGAGTATCTTTTTGATCATATCTCTACAATCTCTCGGTCCAATTGCGAGTTTTTGTTCATCTGACATATATCCGTTAAGAAAAAAAATCAAAGATGCTTTAGTGAATGACCTTTCACAGAAGAAGTAAAGTTATTTTTCGAATTTTCTTTTGAATAGAAAGATATCCCCGGAATGCAAATGTATGCATTACAATAGTCTAGGTTTTTCAATAGAAAGACTTTGAGCAAAAAAAAAAGGGAAAGTTGTTTCAGCCTAAACAATCTCGCTAACTGAGCTTTGGGTGTCGCAAGTTTCAAAGATGACTATACAAGAACAAAAGCATTGAACCTTTTCTTCGAAATGACTTCACAACTAATTCATATCAATACGATTGCTGAAACAATTGTGTACATCTTGTGTTAACGATGAGACTATAATATACTGAAGGCATGAATGGATCTAACTTGCTTTTAAAAGAATTGTGTACCCAGGAAAAGGAAACCGTGTTCAGGCCAATTGCTATAAGGCTTGGCATATGCGAATAAGCACACAAATGACAGAGATGATAGGCCTTCAATGGCTGCAAATCTGTGAATGCTAGACAATTCGTTCTTCATTTTAATCACATATCTCTTGCTTCTGTAGGATGACGCAATTTTCTTACATACAATTAGAAGATGTACTTGTTTTTTGACTTGACAAGACAAACATCATTATCTTGCACCTATATCATATTGCATTATCGACAACATGATTTTGTACTTGAGCTGTTGCTAGATTCTAATATCGGCACTTTTGTACCTCTTCTTCCTTCAGAATAAATAAAAGATAAATCATACAAATTGACATTCGGGTGAAGGCTAGCCAAGAAAAGAGATCATATACAAAGGTACAGGTAATTCTTGTAAAGAAGCATTATGTATAAGAAGTTGTTAAAAAGTTACCTAAATTAAACAGTAAGAAGACACAAACATCTAAGCACAAAGCAAACAAAGCGATACTCAAAATATATAGCGGTCGCTTTGCTCAAGAGTGCTGGTATTCTCGAGAGAGGCTACTCTTAAATCAAACAGTGATTTAGCACTTAAAACAATTTCTGTTTCAAAAGATGGCTACTCTTAAATTAAACATACTCTTGAAGTGAACCAAACATCTCTAAAATCAAGCGACTACTGTACTCAAACACTTCTAGAGAGGAAAGGAGGCAAATGAAGACAGATAGCTGTTTAGAAACAGAAGAAGGGCAAGGTGAGATATATGAGCAAATCCTGCAAGAGGCACCCATAGCTGTTGTTGTTACATTATTGAAGTGCTCACAAAGGTAGTCCCAAATCGAACAGGTATACCTGAAAAAGCGATTGATGACAGGTAATAAAAAGCGCATGTTTTCGAACAATGGTAAGCATCAGTTTCTCTAATCAATGAAGAGCCAAAATAGAAACATTATTGGGTTAGAGTAGTAAGAAAAGGGGCAAGTTTTGCCAGACACTCTAGAAACAAGAGCATTGCTTCCCCGCTTGGAAATAGCTTGATTTTGATTGATAGATTTTTTTTTGGTTGTGACCAAGAAAAACAATGCTTTTCGACATATAATGCATTGTAGCAATGTGTACTAGAAGGAATGAAGCTTTGATGGTTCGAAACAAAGATTCATGTATAACACTATATTAAACTCTAATGAAGAATATTCCGATGCTTTTTACTGATCATAGTAAGCAGCGAGATATTGTCATATTGGTTTACTCAATGCATTATCCCCCTTTGTTATGCATACATACTGGAAGAAGGAAAAAACACCAATGATATCATCTGGCGGACTGATGACTTTCAGTTCTAAGCAATCAACATCTATTCGTGTGTGTGGTTAAAGATGAGCTGCATAAACAATGAAAACATACTTTGTTGTGACAGAACAGTCACAAAGGTACGTCATCATCGTAATATCATAGTTGTTCTGTCTTCTTTTTTTTGTAAAAAAAAAAAAGACGAAACTTTAAAAAAAATGAAGCTTTTGCTTGAACGTTGGTCTCATCAAGTGATCTGTCAGTATGCCCAAGATCAGAACCTCAAGAACAAAGCGTCCTCCTGAGGGTTTTGACGAAATAGAGCCTACTCTTGAAGAGTTCTCAAGAAAGATGAGAGAAGGTAATGAAAGAAACACTTTTTTTTTCGTATTTTAGAAACACCAATTGACCTTATTATTCGTAGTGGAAAACGAGTCTCACGAAGGCAAGCGTATTGTGGAAAGTTCTTGGCCTGTGTTTCGTATACATCACCAACGCTCACGTTATATCTATGATTTGTTCTACAAGAGAAAATTAATCTCACGCGAACTGTACGATTATTTGCTCAAAAACAAGTATGCTGACGCCAATCTGATTGCAAAATGGAAAAAGGTAAACAGAACATCTCAAAAGAAACACGAATACATCATATGGGCCTTAAACTTATTCTTTTGCAATAGCCTGGATTTGAAAAACTATGCTGCCTAAGATGCATTCAGCCCAAGGATACCAATTTTGGTACAACATGTATCTGTAGAGTTCCAAAAGAAAAGTTAGAAGAAGGAAAAATGATTGAATGTGTTCATTGCGGCTGTAGAGGTTGTGCAAGTGGTGATTAAAATATACATTTGAAAATAGTGGTGCAAACAAGGAAGTTACCGTAGAAACAAAAGAAAGACAAGAATAAAAAAAAAGGGTTTTCCATGGCAACAAATATCCGAATAAGAAAACGAAGATCTTCAAATCATAGCTGCTTTTTTGTCTAATTTAAAGTTTTCTGAGTCGGCTTTAAAAAAATAGAAAAAAAGAAAGAGGGAATAAGAATGTTCTCAAATTTCCAGCCTTATGTGCTTCAAATCAAGGATGAATCCAAGGCTTCCTATGCATAACTTTGAATCCTTTTTAATATGTGCCCCCACTCTCCCCCCTATTTTTTTATGGTCTGCTTTCACTTGACTTGTTGCACCCTTAGTTTTCTTTTAAAATATATAAATAGAGTGATCTTTTGCAATTTCTTTCTTTTTTGTTAGATATCTATTTCTCTCTTATTTCAAATCATGTCTCTTGCTATCATCAACAATAACACTATGGATGAATTTTCATTAAATGGCCAACCTTCATTAGACCCTCACCGTAGACAAATCATAAAGAGAAAGGTACTTGCTATTGGAAAGATGTCAAGATCCTATACTGTCCTGAAAGAACACCCTCAACTTGTGCAACAACTGAAGGTTCTTAGTAACGGTCGATTACCTCTTGGTACTTTGGCTTCTGGCGAGAAGGGAATTCGAGAAGGTATATGTGCACGCCAATAAATGATGGCACATGTGTGTGTGTGTGTATGTGTGTATGTGTTCTCTCTCTCTAAACAGAAGCATCTACTTGTTAGCCATCATTCAGAAGACAGTGAGCCATGAACTATCAAAATTGAAAGAGCAAAAAGATCTTGCACCAAATCTTTACCACCATCAACCAACACCAAACATTAAGATGGGCTCAAGAGAAGGTCAAGTCTAGCTCATTCTTTGTTTCTCTCGCTATTTTTTCTTTATCTCAAAAAACAACAAAAAACCAAAAAAAAACATACATACACACAAACGCACACACACAAAAGAAAATACTTTTTTTTCTGTATATACATTTCACTACACCATATATCAATCTATTCGTTTTTTTTTTCTTATTCGTACACTTTTGCTTCTATTTCTTTTTTATTTCTTTTTAGTTTATTTATTTCAATCATTGAACGCTAATAAAGCTAAACATTTCGATCAAACAGTATCACATTGAATGTATAAGCACATTTCTCCCCTGAAAGTAATATGACAAACCAAAATGTTTTATTTGTTATGTGAGAGAGGGAAATAAATAAACAATTATGATGAAAATGTACAAATTGAAAAAATTAACCTAAATTTGTATTATTATTAGCTGTACCACTGTTATTGGCACTGGTAGTATGAGAGTTTGTATTTGCATTGTTATTGCCATTACTGGTATTCAGGTTGGTATTTGTAGAAGCGCTTCTCTGAAGCAATTGCTGTTGCTGAAGTTGCTGCTGTAGTTGTAGTTGCTGTTGCATCTGGACTGCTTGTAGTCTTTGTTGCTGTTGAACTAACAGTTGTTGTTGTTGTTGAGGGGTCAGACTGTTCAGCATCTGTTGCTGCAACTGTTGTTGAAGTTGAGGTGAGAGACCCATCGTATGATTATTGTTAGCGGCATTTCCATTGTTGTTCGCATTACCGTTAGCAGCAGCGGCAGTATTCCGTAATTGTAATTGGGCAATGTATCGTTGTAAATTGGCTTGTTGATTTAGTGGCAATTGGCCAAGCGATTGAATTGGATATCCAAGTTGTGCTAACTGTGCTGCTAAAGCCAAAGCATTAGCCGTTTGCTGCTGTTGTTGCTGTGGCTGTTGCGATTGTGGTTGTGTTTGCGGTTGTGATGGTTGTGGTTGTGGTTGTGGTTGTGGTTGCTGTTGAGCATGTGTCATAGCAGGCGATACTTGTTGAGCTTGGTTTACATTATTGTCTGCCGTGATAGTGTTAGTACTCGTGAGATTGTTATTGTTGTTGTTCGTATTGCTCATTTGTGCTTGTAGCGCTAGAACGGCAGGCCAAAAGAAAACAAATAAGCATTTGATGAGATGAGATTTAGCAAGCCTTACCTTGAGCCTGAGAAGCTAATACGTTTGCAAATCGTTGCTGCATGGGCATCGATGTAGGCATACGAACTTGGCCCTGTTGTTGCTGTTGCTGTTGTTGTTGTTGAGCAGCAGCAGCAGCAGCAGCCATTAGTGCCATCTGCTGTTGACGTAGCAAGTGTAATTGTGCAGCGGGGTATCGATTTTGAATATTGTTTGCAGCTGGATTGTTTGCAGTATTAGCAGCGCTTACTGCATTCAGTTGAGCTTGTAATTGAGCTTGTAACTGCTGCTGAGCTATTATCTGTTGTAACTGTTGTTGTTGCATCTGAGGTTGTTGTGGTGAGTGTTGCTGTGGTTGCGATTGTTGTATTTGTTGTTGCTGTGGCTGGGGTTGGGTTTGTACTTGAGGTTGCGACTGCTGTTGTTGAGATTGTGGAGTCTGTGATTGTTGAGCGGCCTGTACCTGTGCCTGAGCTTGGATGGCCGCCTGCTGTTGAGCAGCAGCGACCACTTGCTGTTGTACTGATGGTGATGGCTGGTTTTGTTGCTGTGCTTTTATTTGTGTTTGTTGTTGAGCAAGAACAGGCTGTTGATTAGCTTGGAAAGGCGGTGTGAGCTTAGGCACTCCCCTATTCGTTGCTGCTGCCGCTGCAGCGATCGCTGCTGCTGGTGTAGTATTCTGGTTTACTGCTGGAGTTCTCATTTGAGACGCAGCAGCAGCGGCGGCTGCCGCCGCTGCAGCTGCAGCTGCTACTGATGAAGATGGCTGGGTTAAACCATTTGCCTGGATATAATACGTTGATTGCATAAGTACACATGAAAAATGGATAAACATAAACAAATAAACAAGAAGGTTCTTACGTTTGAAGCAAAGTTTTGTGATAATTGTCTTTGCTCTATCAAAGCCTGTGCCATCTGTCTTTCTCTTTGAATCTTGTGAAGACTGAGTTCCATAGCTGAAGGTAATCTTTGGCCTTGTGAGCTCATACCATGTGTCTCAATCACACTGCGGGGAGGTGCAGAAGCAGCTAAAATAGAAAGAAAAGAATTAAGGTCAGCACTAGACCAAGCTTGCATCGAAATCTATTTTGGGGCTTCTATCTTACGTTTGGATTTGATAGAATCTTCTCTTTTCTTTTGCGTCTTCTTAATAGCCTCAAACATGTTATATTGTCTCTGTCTCTTCTTTGCAGAATCGAATTTAAGAGGTGCCGGTCTCCTTGAAAAATCTTTCTTTAGCTTCATAACGTAGGCTAGAATAAGCAGTAACGATTAGCTTTTTTTTTTTTTGGATCTTTTCGCTTACTTGAGTTGATCTGGCCAGAAAGCGAGGTTAAATTGTTCTGCCTCCATCTTTCATAGCACTCCCAAGGAGTGCGCTTTCCGCCAATAATAGGTGCTCGTGTAGCATTGAAAGCATCGCAGATCAAATCCCAATTGAAAGAATACTGAAGAATGAGTTGGATCAGGCACAAATCGTCATCTTCCGACCAATTACCAATGTGCTTTGTTTCATGCGGAGGTTGAGGAGGCGATAGCTGTGTGATTGGCATCTCTTTTGATTTCTTGGGTGCAAACAAAGCTACATAAACAAACAAAGTGAGTGATTATATAATCCAAGCGATATAAAGCCAACTCACAATCCATCTGAAATAGACTATCATAGTAGGGTTGTAGCCCTTCTTGCTCTTCTCTTTCAGGATCTTGAGCCTGTTCCAATTCATCATCCGAGACTGTGTATTTATATTCACCATCATATTGGCGTTTGTTCGAAAAGGATTTGTTCTTTCGAAATTTGATCTTTTGAGTCGAGAGCTTGAATGGAGTGATGCGGTTATATTCGGCTTCATCAAAATAAGCGTCGTTACCAATACAGTTAGGATCAGGTGCTGTGTACAACAATAGCTCTGGCAAAAGAAGCGATGTCACATCGGCTTCCATATTTTCATTGAATGCTAGTGTGAGCTGCTCGGAACTTAGATTTTGAATCATGCGGCGATATTGATTGGCAATTTCAGAAGAGACTGTGTTATGTTGGTCTCGGTCATCTTCATCTTCCTCGTCGTCATCTTCATCCATCACTGATGACTCAGCAGTCCCTTTATCAGCTGAATCCAACTCTGTATTATCTTGTGTTTCCAGGATAGTTTCTGTCTCATTGGTGTTCATGGTAATTTGTTGCTCAGGTAACTCTGTTAGTGCATCTTGTGCCTGATTTTCTTTTTCATCTCCTTCTGCCTCCATACGTTCATCCAGATAAACAATTGGTCTTGTCTGTAGTTGACAACATGAGAATCGTACAAGTTTGCTTTCTCTAGATTATATCTACCTTTATACATAAATCTGATTTATTCTCTGATTCATGCCATGCCTTAACCGCCTTTGCTAATATATAAGCACTTGCCATCTTCCATTTCCTTTCTTCCTTAAAATCTGTTCTCATCCATTTCTATTATGCTCAAATATCAATATAGACGCTCAATCAATGAAATTCTCTATCTCGTTTTTTTATTACCATTTCGTCCACAAGTAAATCCCAATGTGTTTTTGTTCGAGGCACCATCTTTTGACGTTTTAACTGTCTTTGACTCCACATATTCTTCTTTTTGAGATCCTCGATTTGCGTAATTGTTTTGATTGATTTTAACTCATCCCTAGCAAGCTTTTTGTACGCATCTTTTTCGTTTAATACGATACATTCAATCAACAGACTAAACTTACCATCCAATCATGTGTAGTCAACACTTTCCTAGCCTGCTGGAGCTGTTTGTACAATGGTTGAAATTGTGCTTTTAATTGCCAAGCATATAAATCAAACCCTGAAGGTTTGTCGTTTCGCTCATCCACTAACTTATGTCCATTATACATCTGCACAGGATGGTGATTTGATTCTGATCTTCTCGGTAATGTTGTTGTCAAATAAAACACAGGCGCTTTTCGCTTTGTTTCCTTAATCAAAAGGTTAAGCCATCTCTCTTGCTTTCTCTCAAGTCCAATTGCTACTTACAGAGTCCTCTATCACTTGCTCAGGTACTGGGTCTACTAATGGCGCTTTTGATTCCTGTTTGATTTCCACTTTATTATCACTCTCGTCTGGGATTGTGTTGTCATTATGTTGCAAAGTAATTTTGCTATCTGGTTCTGTAGATAATGCTTCAATCTCTGATACAGATAATAGTGGAGGAATCATATTGTCCCTATCATACAACAAATAAGTGCCAGGCTGACAAGAGCTCTTGCTCCTAATTACCTAATTTGATGGTATTCAAGAAATGCTTTTTCGCGTACCAGGTCTCTTTCTGACAAATTTTCTTGGTCATTAAGGAACGCCATCACGTCTTCCTTTTCTTTTGTAAGCAAAAAGAGCTCCTTGAGTAAACGCACTCTGCGCGTCTCAATATGCCTACATATATATTTGTTGAGTTGCTGGCTTTCTTGGGGCAAACAATAGCATACCTTTGGCTCTCTCTTCTTTCGTTCTGTGCTTTTGTGCGTAAGTTTTGAATGTTAATCTAAAAGAAATGAAAAAAAGAGAGACAGAGAGGAAGCGATGATGAGAATGAGTCGAGCCCTGCTCAAGATGTAGACTCACCAATTGACTGTGGTCTGGTTCGTCACTAGATGAGTGTGTATGTTTGGGTAAGGAAGTATCTTGAGTCATAGCATAAGTAATATATTAAAATTGATTTAAAATTTCCAATTAAAGCTGGGCCAGCCAGGGGCTAAAATCAATCTGTTGATATAAAAAGTGTGTGTGTAAATGTAAATGTGCAATGATAATCGATGTCTCAATAGAACAATAAAAAACGAAGAAGAGGAGAGACTAGAATGAAAAAGATAATTCGAGATGAAGATTCTATTCTAAATTGAGGCGAATTTACAAATATGTTAGATGATGTAGAAATAATTTTTGGAAGTCAGGAAAATAAGATATTTTGGTGTGTATGAATGTGTTGCAAAGCAAAATTATAGGCAACAAGATTTCTTGGTTCTTCAAGTCTCTCAAGGTGTCTTTTGTGCGGGAGAGGGAGGGGAGGGAGTTCCGTCTCCAATTCTGTGATTTCCTATCACTACATCATCAGTTCAATCGATCATAAACTCTTCGAGAACGTGTACAATTACTAATGGACTTTGAGCAATAACTTTGTCATGCGTGATAGACCAGCCATTGTTGTAAGCAGATATTCTTCATGAAGTGCAGTTCTTTTGGACCTAATTATCGCGCATTCTAGATTCCGGAATCTTAGAATACTGTCATTTTTTATGTCTCTAAAGTTGAATGCTCATGGATAATATCAATGTTAGCAGGGTGGATACGCTCTTTCTCTGGACATGCCAGTTTTTGTCCCTAAAACTATATTCCCTAATAGATGGATCGACTCTCCTTCCTTGACTTTCAGCTTCCAATGTGTCCCTATGAACCTTATGAAGCACTTTTTAATGATAGAGGTTTTCTATGGCCTTCTAGACTTATTCTTTTAAATTGAAGTAATAATCGATATTGTCTTTAACTCACAATTTTTGTTACTAAGTTTAAAATTGTTTGACTGATTGGAATGTTCAAAAGAACATACAAGATCTTCAAGTCTTAGTTGTTGTACATGGCTCGGACGAAAGATATTGGCTTCAGAAGACATTATTTCATTTCAAGATAATTTAAGACTACCTGATGATTCGCGCTCAATTCCTCTACCACAGTGCTTAGCAGATGTCTTTGACTGTTGTTGTATGCTGTTATCTCTTCTCTCTCAATTGATAGCTTCCAAAGCTTTCGCGTCTTTAGATGTGATAGTCCCATCTTGCCTCTCTTCTTCTTTGTGTTTGTCATTGACTTCTATAGATTTTGTCAAACAGTTTCCATTCAAGGTACAATTTGCGAGACTAAAGCAAATGATATATTTGCATACCAACTACGACTTGAAGGAAAGGGAGCATACGTCAACACATTTGACTATAAGTTTTGATACACAAATGTCGCATTGTCGACTTAGTAATACAGCATCTAGAAATGTTGCGAAGCTGCTTCTATCTAGTCGTTCGAAAATCTGATGATTAGAATCATTTAATAATGAATGCAATATGGTAGCATTGACCTAAACAGAAAACTAGTAAACATTATTAACAGACGCTAACCTGATACGACCATACATGACATTGGCTCTTTAAAGCATGTATCTTTGATTTTTTAGCATTTTGTATGGCTGAGTACTCCATTCTTATTCATACAGAAAAATGAGCAGAAGTAGATTAGAGCTAAATACTTTATAGAGAAAAGGAAAGAAATAATGTCTTGTATGTAGCTCAAACAATCATAAGGTCAGGGTATGCTTTCTGTAGGGAGCATGTGTCTGGAGCTAGAACGAATAAAGTTGCTGAGCAAATAGCTGTAGTATATTCGACGTATTAATGGATTCATCAAACATATGAAAGTTACCTGATGCTTAGAGCTAGTATTCCTACACTTTATGTGATTTAAACGGCGTATATTCAATACCAGCAAAGAATTTTTTTTATCTGTTTTTTTTTCTTTTCCTTTAACTTTAGTTCATCTCAATGTCTGCTGTAAGTAAATGAGATCCATCACCTAGTTTTTCTTTCTTTAATAACCTCTTTTTCTTTTTCTCCATTTCATTCCTATCGACTCTTTTCTTCTTCTTCATTTCTAGTTTGTTCCTGTCAACCCTAAGCCCTTCTTAAACGACCTTACTGGTAAGCCTGTTGCTGTCAAATTGAAGTGGGGTGGCGAATATCAAGGTTATCTTGTCTCAGTCGATAACTATATGAACCTTCAGGTAAGTAATAGTAGACTTTAAACGCGTTTGGCTGCTGACATTTGACTGTATTTAAGTTGGCCAACACAGAAGAATTTCAAAACGGTGTCTCAGTCGGTACACTTGGTGAAGTGTTAATTAGGTATATGGAATGCACAAACCGTCTGTTACAAGAGGAGATTGACTAACAAATGGACAATAGATGTAACAACGTTCTTTATATCCGCGGAATAGAAACAGACAATGATGTTAAGATGGAAACACAATAAATCACTACAATAATATGTCATATTAGTCACTATACAGCAAAGATACACCTTGTCTTTCTTTAACTATTATTCCTCTCTCTTTTATTATTAATATTAATGGTATCGATATAAGGTGAATGGACTCAGTACCTATGTAGGCATATGAAATCAGAAGGAAAAAAGAAAAGAGAGAGGGAGAGAGAGGAGAAGAATCATGTAAATGTGGATATTATCTATATTCCTTCTTGCTTTGATACATGTTAACGTTCTGAAGATTTCTTACTACGTAAGACCATGGCGTTCTTGGGTTGTTGGGCCATGACAATCTTCTTTGCAGACATGAAGGTTGAGTTCTTAAACCATGAAGACAAAAAAGACAGCTTGATACGAAGGGATACAGGCAGTGTTGATGACAGCTTGAATTCATCGGTTTGAGTCACTTGGATGGGCCATGTCTTTAGTACATTCATTTGATGCTGAACACCAACCACCTGGCTCTCGACCATAACTTCATACAGTGTAAGTCTCCAGGATCCACCAGTTTTGACCCAATCATAGAAATCAATTGTTGACTCTGCCTTGTCTTTCATGCGTTTCAGTGTAGGTTTAGGTAGTGATTTGAGTACATTGTAAGCCAAATGAAGGCGATCCATCGGACTTGATTCCAGCACATTGCACTTTGGTTTCATTTCGTCCACAATGGCTCGTGCTAGATAACCATAATCTTTGTTCAATCTGACATTCATAACAAGCGATTTTGTCGGTTTATCTAGAATTTCGAAACCAGTGAACTCAGGTGGTCTAAGTTGATAGCGCTTGATTTCTTTGTCAATTGTTGCCATCAGTTCATCAATCGTATTCCATTTTGTGTTGAAGTCTGACCCGCGTTCAATTAAGATACGTCCAAAAATAGAAATGTGAGAAGGGGTATTGTGTGCTTGATTGGGCCCAAATTCAACAAATGATCTTTCTTGAAACTCTTTCAATGATGTATGAATAGGCGTGTTTGGGTCTGGCTCAAGATAGAGTACAAGGGAACGACGAGCTTCTCGAAGTCTGTGTGGTGCAGGTGTGATTTCAGGCGAAGCATTCATTTTAAAGTTTTCAAGTTTGAATTCTGTAAAATCGGGAACTCCTTCATTGTTGTGGCGTCGACTTGTGTTTTGTGCAGGTGCACTAATAGTTGAACGATTATCTATTCCTTCAGGAAAAGGCATGCTATAGACCAAGAGGAAGAAAAGAAGAAAAGAAAAAGAAAAGAACAGAATAGAAAAATATAAAAAAAAGACTGTTGTTTTTTTATTACTAGTCTTTTTTCTTATGCTACACAAGAACGAGGAAAAAAAGAGAAGAAAGTTGTTACATATTAAATAACTTGGCTAAATAAATCAGCATATCAAAGATTTGATCCACATGGTTGGGGCTATCATATATGTGCACCATTCTATGAGAATTGCTCGGTTTTTGTGCCATCGTACTATCATAACAGCGAATAGAGTAACAACATAAAGCTCTGCTTCAAGACCAAGATCAACGCTCGATACTGAGTAGTCACAGAAGAAAGGCAATGACAGACAATGATTTCTTATTAGGATTGCGTTCAAGGTATACTAAGAGACAATCTTGTGCATGTATCTCTATTTTATCAGCAGCAACAACATTGAATTCTCAATAAACCACTTAATAACTATTGAAATTACACGCCAAACTTGAAAAGAAAAAAGAAAGCAACAATAAAGACCAGGTCAAGAAAATGCTTATAAGCTTTAGCCTGATCAAAATAAAACAATTAGAAAGTTTATACGATGTATTAGATAAATTATGCATGTTATCTGAAATAAACTCAACCAGTATCTAATCTTACAAATAAAGCTGAATAGAAACAATAGCAAAAGATGCAGAGTTCTACCATAATAAGAGCTTGTTGATTACAGAGTGTATTGGATACAGAGGAAGCTCTGGCCATATAGGTAGCTTGAAATTGACTGTCATATAGCAAGAGATGTTATGTAATAATGCTTGAATAGCGACAGCATGGTAGTACCAAATTTATTATAAATTTCAACGCATGGCAAAATCTACAGATTTATCCTTAAAGGTCTTCCGCGGATAAAGATAGGAAGCAATTGGCAACCTAATCAGTCTGAGTTCAAGCATATAGTTAGCTCATCACAAAATCATATGTCAGAACAGAGTTAGTTTGCCATACATCACAAAAAAAAGATGGTGTGTGCGTCTACAGTCCTTACTTTAGTTTACCAAAAACATCAGTTTGAGTAATGGCCTGCTCACAAATTGGGTATTGCTTCGATCAAGATATAGCTCTTCTATGTTTTTGGGCTTTGCTCATCTCTTACTGTTATTCAATGGAAGTTTGTCGATTAAACAAAGAACAAGCCAGCTCTTTGGAAAAAGAAGTTTGATTTTGTATCTTTCTTTGTCTATTTATGATCATCGTACAGAAAAAAGAGAATGCCCAATTTGATGATTACATTATATACAGCAATCTTCGGTCATTCAGATGATCAGATCTTGCTTTCCCATGCCTTAAGAAATCATATTAATGAAGGAAATTAATATGTTACTTGTTATGGGAATTGTTTGAACTAACAAAACGAAAAGATGGATTACTTTTTCTTTCTATTTGGTAAGCACGTCTCTCGCATGCGAGCTGCCTTCAGTAAGCAAAGTTCATGTTTATCTAAGGTATCACAAACTGACAGCTCAATACATGACAAAGCTAAATTCGACTATTATATAATATACTCAGACCAACTTGCATACATCACGAGAATGTTTGATTTATACAAGCCGATACTAATGTCCATGAAGTTCGAGCAGGAAACAAAGCAGGAGTTGATGGCACCTAATCTGGCAAAGAAGGAGATACATCAAGAAAGGATGTAAAAGAAACAAGTCAACTCTACGCCTGTTAATCTTATTGTTTGAAATTGTTAGCCCTCGTCCTTTGTACGACTTTATTTCTGTACAAGATTTCATGGTTACCTGCAAATAGACATGTATTCGTATGCACAATTATCACACCTAAACAACAATAACAATTGAAACAACAGTATTGCTCATGTAATCAAGATATTGTCCTCTGTTATCATGGAAACATCCCTCCATATAAATAGATACCTCCATTCAACTATATATTTCGATTTGTCTTTATCTCTTTCTCTTTTATAATACAACCCTTCCCAAGTGTTGCAAAATGTTCTTTAGTTATCTCGAAATACTTGCTGTCATAACCTTTCTTATGAGTGCTGCACAAGCAAGGTATAGCAGTAGCAAACCCAACGTATTTTACTATTGGGGTCAGGTAACTAAGCGCATAAACTTATCAATGAACTGTGCTGTACTGATGTGTAAAACTTTAGAATTCGGCAGGAGGATCATCCACACAATCTTCTTTAGCAACCTATTGTGACTCCGGTTTGGTTGATGGTGTCATACTCTCTTTTCTTCATGTCTTTAATATCGGCGGTGACCCTGGAATGAACTTTGCAGGTGCTTGCAAAACTACTTTCCCAGACTCAAATCTTCTTTCTTGTCCAAACATTGCTTCAGGTAACAATAGTAGCATGCTTGCGATTTATTCTTTTGTATGTTTATATTCTCCTTCTCAAAAACAACAATAGATATCAAAAGCTGCCAATCAAAAGGCATCAAAGTTATTTTGTCTTTGGGTGGTGCATCTGGATCATATGGTTTTGATAGCGACTCTCAAGCCAAGACATTTGCTGATACCTTATGGAACCTCTTTGGTGGTGGGTCAGCAGAAGACAGACCTTTTGGCGATGCCGAAATCGATGGAATTGATCTTGACATTGAAGGTGGCCAATCTACAGGATATGTTGTAAGTATAACTAAATGTATTAGCCCTCTAGAAAAACATGGCACTAACATCATTATCTTAGTCACTTGTCAACGCTGTCCGCTCTAAATTTGGCTCTGATTTTCTAGTTGGTGCTGCACCTCAATGTCCCTTTCCAGATGTTATTCTTGGCTCAGTAATTGATTCTGTAGGATTTGACTATGTCAATGTTCAATTTTACAACAATTACTGTTCGGCAGCTGGAGGATCTTTTAACTTTGATACTTGGGCAAAATGGGCCAGTTCCACATCACCAAACAAAGATGTCAAAGTATTCTTTACTATACCTGGTTCAAGTACTGCTGCAGGTACCGGTTATGCCCCTATTTCTACAATCCAATCAATTGTGCCAAAGCTTGCTTCGGAATACCCCAATACTTTTGGAGGAGTCTCTGTATGGGATGCTTCTCAAGCATGGAATAATGGTGATTTTGCGTCGGCACTCTATAGGTCCGTCAAATCAGGCGACAGTACACCCTCTTACTCAACTCACAAGAAGTCTTCTGAAAGTAGCAGTTTGGTTGAAACAGCCACAACAGCAATTGCCTCTGCAACCATCAGTTCTCCTACTACTGCTTCTGCAACCATCAGTTCTCCTGCTATAGCTTCTGCCACGGTCAGCAATATCCAGAACCAAAATCAACATGCAAAGACGAATCGCTTGTGTTTCAAGTTATTAAAAAACAAATCAACTAAATCTTGTAAGAAACAACTCGATGGTACTAAAAGTCAATCCAAATCATCCGAACCAGAAGCTGGCCACAACAAACGTAACTAAAAGATGCTTTATGAAAAGAAAACACAGGCTATACAAAATGCCTTAAATCATGTACATTTTATATCAGAAACATATTTACAAATAAACAGAGAATAACTTTAGATAAGCACCTGAACTTAGTGCATTTATTTCTTATCTACAGCACTATCACATCAGTCGATTTACTTGAGAGTACTAAACTTCTTGGGAAACAGAGTATACTCTCAAATCAAAATACTACTGCAACATGCCATCTATATACATAAGAATTAGCTTCCTACACAATCACAGTAATAAGTTAAATATAAAAGCTTATTCAAATCAATTTGTTTGATAATTGATAATGCTAATCAATCTAGTTGAACACGATCTTCAAGACAGTTGTAAAAACATGTATTTATAAGTATGCGATAATGATCATGATTGATGCCCAGTGTTTATTCAAATGCAATGCATGTGGTATATAGGTATGTTTTGCTTGCTCATATGTTGAGTGATGGATTTAAATTTACAGTAAAGAAATGAAGGAGGGTTTGTACATGTACACAAGTTAGTGCATGAAAGAGGGTTACAAGTGAAGAGACAAAGGTGGATTAGCACCAAAACCAGACTTATTTGCTATTTGAAAGTTCGATTAGCAACAGGCCATTTGAGCAAAGCATGTTCATAAGTTTACTTGCCATTACTCAGTTGTTGTTGGTGCTGAGCGGCTGCCATTGCCATTTGTATCGCAGTTTTTCCTGTATTGGAAGTGTTATGGACAGCAGCAGTCATGTTGGCAGCAATCATACCACTAGCCATAGCTACAGATGCTTGCTGAGGTGTCATTTTGGTACGACCGCTATTTTGACGCTTTAATGGTACAGCAGTACCATTCATGAGGGCTGCTGATTGCTGTTTCGCTTGCTGTTGTTGAATTGTAAGGGTTTGTGGTGTGCGACTATCTGAATTATTGAAAGCAGCTGCAGCGTATCTGACTTGATTCATATTCATTATATTGTTTGGTGTCAAGAAAGGAACAGTGACAAGATTTCTAAGTTCAGTTTCTGTAAGGAGCTGAGCTCTATGCTTCAAAAACATGCTATCCATCTCATCAACTTCAATTTCATTGTCCTCACTGTCGCTCATGTCTGAATCAAATCGAGAAAGGTCATACAGAGGGGCCCCAGGCTTTGATTTACCACCACTTGATGGCTTCAAAGAGAAACCAACACGATCAATGAAAAGGCGACCATTTCTGCCCATTCTTTTTCGGAATTTTGGACCTGCAGGCTTTGTCTTACCAGGCGCTGAAAGCTGCTGATAAAACAATTGTGGCGTTGTTAAAGCAAAAGGTTGATAGCCAAACTATTAAAGAAAAAATAATCAATTTATGTTTGTATCGTTTGCTGTCATTTCGTACCTCTGTGACATCTTCGTATAGAGCATCTGCTTCTCTTTTGCGAGAGAGTTCAGCTTCAATTGCAATTTGAGTAGGCGACTTGTCAAGCCGAATGGTACTTTTCAGCTTATGAAGTGGTATCTTGATGGTGGTACTACGAACACGAGGTATTTAAGGTTAGTCAAAAATAACCAGTGACATGATGTAGCACAATACCTAGAGCCTTCCGAAGAGGTCCTTTGTTTCTTCTTGGGAAGCAGTAAATCCTCGTCCTCCTTGATTCCTAAGATACGCTGGTACTCATATAAAGTGCACCTCTTCTCAAATACAGCGTGTTCTACCACAAGACATTCCTTTCGAATCTTTTCGCGACGCAATACTCTTTCAAGTAAGTTGCGAGCCATTTCCATCTCTAAACGAAGTTTGCGAAGACGTTCCAAAGACTGTTGATCTGAACGCCTTGTCTTGCGTGCTGGCTTCGTTTCTCGTCTACGGAAGCAAACGTAAGGATCCATTTCGTTTTTGAATGCTTCCTCAAATTTAAGACAAGGTGTCACAGATTTGCCTTCTCGCTTTTGACGTCTTTTACTCCAATGGGCATATATAACAGGTAAATTTGGAATACTCTTAAGTTTGGAGTAACCAGGGACATGCTCCAAAAACACTTTGTATTCAGGTATTTGAGGATCCTTTTCTGTTTTTTAGTACGACTGCGAAAAAAACAAGATCTATCTACATACCAAGGCAAGATGTGGCCATTGTTGATCTGTAATAGACTCCAACTCCCACATGATGTTTTCGAACAAATCCTCAGAAAGGATTTCTCCAGGGTGTTGCTTGTTATAGTTTTTAAGAAAGTTGTCATCTTCTTCGTCCATGAGATAAGGGCAGCCGATACAGTCTTCTACTGTGGATGAAAATCGTATGAGAGTAGAGGGGTCCTTGTGATTCTTTTTGTATAGAGTAGTATATTCTTCATTTGAGATAAGACGAGATGCATCAGGTATAGGAATATACTTTTCTACATTGGCTCCAGTAGTAACAGCAGCTTGAGCCGCAGAAATGGCAGCCTGCAAGTCATGCTATTAAAAGAAACCCCCCAGAAACTGCATTAGTATCGGACATTTGTTCTGCCTGAAGAAATCATGGGCGCCAAGTTACGCAGCACACTCTTCCTTTTTTTTACACACGTAGTATAATATTTGACCTCCCCCCATAAATATACATAACACGTATGTAATACTCTAGATAAATAGCCTACCTCTTCTTCTTCTTCTTTTTCAACACCTGTCTCTATTTGGGGTACTGCTCTTTGTATGTTAGCAGCGTCTGAGAGGTCAGGAAGCTGGTATTCTTTATATACAGGAAGCGGGTGTTTTGGTGAGAGCTTTTTGACTCGGAATCGAGACACCATCTGGTTGACCATAGTGTTAAGACAGAAAAACAAGCTTTTGACTAACAAAAACTAGAGAAGTAGCTTACTCACAGTTGTGTATTTGAAGCCAAAATAATTCTTGTTAAAATACAAGGACTTGGGTTCTTTTTTTTTTTCCTTCTATTTTTTTTCTATTATTTTCCAAAGGAGAGTTTTTTTTGGGCTATCAAGTTATAGTCGACGTCACGCGCGTATCGGGGCTGAATTAGGTTTATTCCTAAGGAGAAAATCATACAGAATACATAATGAGAAATTCAAAACAAGATAAATGATAAGGAAGGAATAAAGTAAATGTCAAAAGTAGCAAGATTGTAGAGTCAAAGAATGATGGGGCAAGAAATAGAGTTAAGACATAGTCTATCAGGCTGTACTTTCTTGACTATGCGCCGAACTGACTCCTGGTTTCTTATTAGATTCAGACACAGTTGTTTTTCTCA
Organism: Choanephora cucurbitarum; assembly: GCA_025331435.1. NCBI lineage: Eukaryota > Fungi > Mucoromycota > Mucoromycetes > Mucorales > Choanephoraceae > Choanephora > Choanephora cucurbitarum. The sequence goes on from JAIWNI010000032.1 coordinate 269,391, forward strand.
GCTTGGATTGCCTGGAATTTTCAAGCTGAGCAATTAGCTTTTCAATACATGTAACCCAATGTACTTGATCTCGTGGGCTGGCAGTACGAAAAATGTGAATTGTAGGGCCACTCATAAACGTTGTATTCAAAGAGTCGACACCCTGAAAAGAGGATGTAATTTCTATCGACCAATCTTCTAGACCAGATTCTTCAGCAGTCAATGCTCTTACTTTGGCCTTATCCAAAACAATGTGTCCTTTGTACTGAAGGCTGCCATTGCCCTTCTTTCGAGCAAAAACAATAATGTCAGAGAACAAGAAATAAGATCTATCCTCCCCTGCTAGTCTGACTACTTTGTCAAAATGATTTTCTAGATAAAGCCTTCGCTCGGCTTTAACACTAAATGGCTGTCCTGACATAGAATTCAAAATGTCGTACACCTTATCCACATTTTTGGTATCCTCCATTCTATTTTTGTACGTTGTCACGTTGGTCAATCTTGTACGCTCTAGAGACAACATCGGTAAACCTTACCTGTATTTAAACTCTTCAACAATTGTCTTAATTCGTGTTTTGCATTGCATTAAACCAATGTAATCAGGATGTAGAGAAGAAGTGTTGTCAGATAGTGTTATCAATAACTCTGCAAGGCGTGAAATGCACGACCTAGGCGCTTTCAACAAAGAGAGTAGCAGTTTGTCTTGCAAATCGTTTTTCTTGCCAACAGCCTTACAATTAAATGACAGATTGTTGGTTAGACAAGAAAATTATGTCAATAACATTCCAGCTTTCTTTACCTCTACAAACTTCTTGAACGGCTGATAACGCATCATTCTTTCATAAGTAGTGATCGATACATCGTACTGTCCAAAGTAAACATGATAATGCTGCTGCAATCTAGGAAACTATGTTTAGGGTTAGCTTTTTTTTAGCGGACTATTGTTTTTTATTTTTGGCATTTACCCAGGTCTGGATAACATCTGATATGATTTGTGTCGGTCCCCAAATGCTCAAACTATTGAACATTACTTAAGTTACCATAATTCAAAGGTTGTGCAAAATACATGTAATAATTACCGCTCCTCTAAGCTCTTTACAACATCAGAGTGAAACTGATACATATCTTCGAAATTACCAAAGAGCCAATACATTTCTTTCTCTGTACATAATGGCTTTTTTGCTCCTAAGAACTTTATTGTGTGTTGCTTGTTGTTTCTTAGTGGGTGTATAAATAAATTTGTGATTGTTTCTAGCTTGTCAAGGTATTTTCTCTCGGTTTCATACAATTGCCGAATTAGAGCATCTCTCTGCTGATGCATCATTTCTTGATCTATTAAAACAGACAGATCAAATAGCTTATCAATATTCTCACACTCTAATTTCCAGCGATATGACCAATTTTTTCTTGACTTTGCTTACCTATCAATGTACCATCAACATCGTCAAAATCAAGGCTATCAACTATGTCAAAATCTTCAAGCTCAGCGGGCACAAAAGTTTGTTCAAAGGATGCAGGTATTGATTCATTTTGTTGTGCATGAGAACTGTTGCTGGCAGAGCTTTGGAAACTGATAGGGTCCGACATGGTGGATAATGTCCTAGATGGTGTACGATAAAGACCATCAATGCTTGTGCAATCGCTAGGTGGTTGCAAGGTTTTCGAGAATGGCATTTTAACTTTAAGAGATACTGCGAATAATTAGATAGAAAAATTGAATGTATATCTACAGTATAAGAGAAGAAAAGATAAAAGAAGAGAAAGAGAAAGAGAAAGCACGTTATTGTTGATCATCGTCACAAACTTTTTTTTTACATTGTACAAAAAAGTTTAACATGAAAATGGCACTTATGCCCGCTAAAATTGCTATTTATTGCTTTGTGCAATAAGAATCTATCTAATGTCCGCTGTAATGTCCATTTTCCTCTAAGGGCTTGTTTCTTGTTTTTATGTGTGACAAAAGCGCCTTTTTTTTTTCTTAATTTTCACACTTTAAATGAAAGACAAGCAAGGTATTTCCGAGAGTGATCAGCTTGACCATTCTTCTTTTGGTTTAGAATACTAAGCAGCAACAATAGCTATTTGTAGAGTATGTAGATCTGGACCAACAACTAGTCAACCTTTATTTCATCCTTGCAAATGTTCTGGAAGCATACGCTTTGTTCATCACGACTGGTACTTAAAATCGCTTTATGTTGTTTAAACAGTCAAACTGACTACGAGCATTGATATAGTCTGTCACGATGGCTATCTCATAGCAATAAAAAGTAAGCAGAAATTGCCTCTGGATATTACTATATAACTTGATCTGAAACGAGTTCATTTATTCCAAAGCTATTGCGAATTATGCGATTATCGCTTCGTCTTCACACCTATATATCGACATGATATGCCTGATCGTATTCCGTTGCGCATATTTCTATACCAATCAATATCCTATGTACTGAATTTTGCTTTATTGTGTACTCGATTTGCTATCGCTGTATTTATTTGGCTCTTTTTAATACCTGTCCTTACTACCTGGACATGGCGGTTTCATTTCTGGACTGGATCACATATATCTCCAGGCAGCAAAGAGGATAAGAAGAGCTTGATGGATTACGAATGGAGGTGACATATTGCAATTAGTCAGTGCTAAGAAGAAATCTGCAATTGACTTATCTTTTTTTGTTGTAGCGAGATATTGTCCGATTGTCTTCAGGGACTTTCAATCACAGGCACAGTTGTTGTTTTGTTTGTTGCAGCCTATCTTTTTCGAGATTGGGTCATCAGAAACACTGCGAGTATCCAAATGGAGCAACATGTACAACATCCAGAACGTGATAGAGGAAGACAGCTCGTAACACGCTTAGAAGCACTTCGCCAAGAACTTGAGCAACGAAGAAACGAGGATGAAATAGAAGACATCGCTCAATATAACAATCCGTATGCTAACAACAATTCCCCATACGAAATGCAAAACAGGCGACTATTTAGTTTAATTGATGAAACCGATATGCCTGCCAACCCTCCAAGTGGGACACAGTCTCCCTTCGCTAGCTGGAGAGATTATCAGCAGGGTAATAGTAACAGTAGCTTAAACGATCATACGATAAATCATGCAAATCAAAGAGGTCTGTCTAGGTCAACTAGCATGCTGCGATTACAAGATCCGCTGGATTACTTTGATCAAGCATCCTTAGCTCAAACACGATCGACATCACCAGCCCCAGAACCTAGTCCTCTGCAACCAAACGACCATCAGCAGGAGAACCCAAATGATGCTGACCAAGAGCCTTTTAGTTTTTCAGAGAACATGGACAGTTTTCTGGAAGCAATAGGTATGCGAGGTAGCATGCTGACGCTTATAAAAAATGCTATATTAATGACATTAATGATCAACTTATGTTTGTGGATTACTGTGTGGATTCCTTATGTTATTGGACGTTCAATAATTTCAGTGAGCATCATATATTACTTTTTTTCAGTTTGCTTTTTCATTTTCTTCGTCGATTGGACTTGATGTTAACTTGTTTTCTTTTTCTTTCTTAAAAGATTCGTTATGTCAGTTGGATGGGTATATCAATGCATACAATACAATCCATGTTTGACTCAGCCATCAGTCCTATATTGAACAAAGCGATTGGGCCACTCTATATTCAAGTTGAAGCAATTGCTACTTTCGTTCTGCCGAATTCTTTTGCGATAGCTTTTCGAAATGCTCTAGACAATACAATTGCATGTATCTGTTTCATCTTTAAATCTATTCACATCATACTTGCAAGTGATGATTCTCTTTTAGGAGGAAGGTTGACACAATTGACATCTGACACTACACTCTTGGTCAATCATGACAATTGGGAATGGGTTCGTTCAAATATCTATCCAATACTCGTAGCTATATTTAGACGATGGAGACAGTGTGCGATTGGTGAAAGCTACATAGACCGATCAGTATGTACGTTTACTGGTTACGTCTTTTTAATTTCTATAGGATCTTGGTACCTGTCAAAGACTCATCCAGCCAATGGATCTACCAGTCAAGCATTTCGCCAGCAATGGGTTTTTTTGAAGGTGTTGTTCTTCATTTTCCTGGAACTTGTAGTTTTTCCAACTATATATGGAGTTCTATTAGACATCTCTACATTACCTCTTTTTACAGATTGGTCTATCAAAACTCGTTTTCATTTCGTATTACTCAACCCTTACTCAGGCATATTTCTTCATTGGTTTATTGGTACAGGGCTTGTGCTCCAATCCTCTGTTCTTGTCGAGCTCATAAGAGAGGTGGTAAGGCCTGGTGTGTTGTATTTTTTGCCTGATCCCAAGGACCATCGATACCGACCAATTCAAGACATTGTAGAGCAACCAGTCTTGCTTTTGATCAAAAGAATGTGTCATGTAGCTGCTGTATATTTCATGTTGATTCTAGTTGGTATGGGTATAGTCACGATCATTGTCAGTAAATATGGTGGTATCTATCCAATTGTTTGGAAATTTGGGTTAGTAGATTTATATATGGAACTGATCGATATTACGCAATATAACTAATTTAGATCTTTTCTTAGTAATCCTATTATGTCAATTCCCATTGATCTGCTTATCATTCAGTTTCTGTTACCACCCATCATAACATATCTTGTACCTCGAGAATTCTCAAGAAAATCAGCCACAACTTGGTGGCACATTGTATCCAGATACCTTCGTCTATCGTCATACATGTTTGGCGGTAGGTACCCAAGGGAAGAAGGTACATTTACTTTCGAATCATGGTACGGCTGGCTGTGTTACCACCTTCATCTCTTGCCTTTCGGAAATGTTGCTTTTCAAAAGGATAAAGGTCAATTAGTACGCGTTCCATCTCACGATCATGTTCCTCTCTTTCTACATCGCCAAAAGATGATAATTCCAGTTGATGAAGTGACGCTTGAGCCATTGGATCCGACAAAACGTACATCAACACATCCAGCCGTGACTAGATTTGGAAGCGTGGACACAGATACAACTGTTGTCTATATTCCGCCTCACTTTAAGCTTCGTGTCTCCATCTTTATTTTCCTTATTTGGGTGACAGGCTCTATCTTGGTATGCTCGATCACAGTTGTGCCATGTAAGTGATATCTTTTCTGACGAGAAAACAGACACTCATCTGTTCATTTGCATTTAGTGCTATTGGGGCGCCATCTGTTTGCTAAACTTCAACCGGAGCAAACCAGTGCTGTTCATGACCTCTACTCTTTCGCGCTGGGGGCTTTTGTAATGATTTCATTGCATTTCACGCTCAATGCTATTGTACATAAATATCAATTAATAAGACGCTATCATAGAATTGTTGATTGGCACTCATTAAGGACAAAAGTCGAGAAGGTCAGAAGACGATGATGATGATGATAGGTGAAAAAGCTTATTCAATTTCTTCATAGATCTTAGTGTTCGTGTATATGGTCTTTATGTTTGGACTTGCTGTACCTCTTCTGTTGGGTATAACACTTGATCTGTATTTGCTTTTGCCTATGAAATCTTTTAGCAAGGAAAACTATGTCATTGAACTCTACTTGATAGTGGTAAGTTATCTTAGCTTTAAACTCCTATATAGTTTTAGCATCTTTTTTCTTTCTAATGATACTTATTATGTTTTCTAAAAAAAAAAGGATTGGGCTTTAGGTCTTGCAGGAATGAACGTGTTCCATGGAATAATTTGCATTTCATCACTTCACATTAGTCCGACCCTACGTGAACAGTTTATGCAGTTGAATTTAAGCAATTTTGTCAATTTGGATGTGAAGTTTGTAAGCAAGAACATTCTAGCACCCTTAGTTACGTGCATTCTTTCTATCCTGGTTTTGCCGAGTATTACTAGTGCGGCAGTACTATACGTGTTTGGTAAGTTTACAAATGCATAGACTTTTTAATTATATTAATCAGCAAATGCCTTAAAACTTTAGCCATTCATGATCCTACACTCAAATTATTAATATTCCGCTATACTTACCCTTTTCATCTCGGTGGAGCCTTATGCTTATACGTTGCTTATGAATTCATTCGCTTGTTTAGATACAGTCTACATTGCATGCGCAACAATGTGTACCTTGTTGGCAAGAGACTTCATAACATAGAGGAATAATCCTCTATCATTTTCGGACATTGTAAATGTTTGTTTCACTCAGTTTTTTTCCCCAATAAAATCAAAGTAACAAAACATAAATACACATCACATAATAGCTATTTCTTTTCACGCTTCTTCTATTTTGTTTTAATTCTTGAATATGCCTATCCTCGAAATTGTTTCTGCTACTGCTCCTAAAGAAATCAACGCCTTTACCAAGCGTTTGAGTGCTGTCTTTGCTGAATACATCGGCAAGCCCGAAAGTGTAATGTTATTTTGATTATGTAACTCTTTAAACACGATATTCATTGCAGATATATAGTATTGTTTGGTTACTTTCACTAAGACTGACAGCCTTACCTTTGCTGGATCTGATGAACCTGGCTTTTATGCTAAGGTCACCTCCATCGGTCATATTGGTAAGTTTGAAACATGTCCGAAATATACGCGTATTATTCATTCTCCATCTTTCTCTTTTAATAAGACAATGAGCGCAACTCAAAGTTGACTAAGGCTATCACCGAAGAACTTCAAAAGGAATTAGGAATTGCTGATGGTCGCGGCTATTTCCACTTTATGGATGCTCCTGCTGAAAATATTGGTTTTAGAAAAGATACTTTTGCTAACATTGCTAGCAAAAACTTCTAAAATAGTGTAATAAATACCAAAATCAGTAACAATTCGTGTTTTTTTAATGCAATGCTAATCATGCATTTGAATTCGACTTGCTTATTGTCCAGTTTACGATGATCTCATAAGAAGCTGAATAATCATTCGAACAGATAGAAGAACTTTTTGTTCTTTTACAGAAATTTACTTTTTTAGAATTCGAAACCAAACAGCATTGTGGGATTAAGGCTTAGTGATAACTTAGAACTTAATACAACTCAAACTTAAGAATATGCAAGAATAAAAATCAAAGAATGATGAGTCTCTGTTTTTATCCTTTTATTAAAGTGTGAGGAAGAGCTCATTAAAGAAAGCAAAAAAAGAAAAAATTATATTGGAACAAGTCGGAGAGTGAATCCTTTGAAAGGTAGTCTCATACGAAAAGTAGAGTATGTGATAAGTCAAATACGACAAGCATATATAGTTAGCTGCAATTGTTAATATTTTCGTTGTCTGGAAAGCTAATTCAGGATGGAGAATGCATCCTTTCTCATGTGAAAGGGAAAATTATATAAGCGTACAGCTCAAAGATACTCCACCTTTATTGGAGTGTGTATATTTCTGTCAGTCAGTACGCTAGCTTTCCTAACATAAGTGCAAGAAAAAGAGAAACCATTCTTCTCCACTTTGAGAGCGACTTACACAAGAACACAAGGCAATATACTAAGCACTGGTGATTCTCTGCTGAAAAGTTTTCTTTATCTCTTCAACTGAACACTTCATTAACGCTACATGTAGCTCTTAAGCCGATTCCTTATCTTGATTTTAAGCAACTTACTCTATTGTTCTTGCAATCGAGTATATTCTCTTGTATTGAAAAAATTCTGCTTAACTTTATTTTTTTTTTTTGGTAAAAGAGAAGTTCGGCTTTATATTTTCTGATAGAAAATCAAAGAAGGCGCAGAAAAGTTTGAACAAGCGACAACGTAGTGACCCATAATTGGAAGGTATCCAATCATACCGTTATTAACGTTGAAATAGTATCCCCTAAACACTAGGTATAGGAGTTTCATCTCCCCATTCCTATTATTCTGTTGTGATCGGTCCTTAGATTCCCTTTTTCTTATGAGTGGCAACCTTCCCTATATTCTACCTGAATATCACCAAGAAAGTGCAATTACACGAATGCTTCAATCAGGCCACTATCTTCAAAGAGAGAAATAATAAAGCTCTTATTTAAAAATCAGAAGCGACCATAAATTGGTTTAGCGATATGTTACAATTTTCTCGAGTTGTACATTCTGCAAAGAGGGGGACATTTAGATGAATATAGAAACTATTAACCATATAAAGACAAAACTTATAATAAGTCATTAAAGTTTTTTTTCTTGCACTACCATACAATAATCAAAGATCAATAAACAAAAAAAAAAGTTTAAAAGAAAGTTGGACTGAGCTTTTTTTCTTTTTTATATATTTCTTTATCCTTTTTTCTTTTCTTTACTTGAAAGGCCAGGTGCCCCCCACAACCTCTCTTTAAACCTACCCATTACATTTCATTTCATAATTAAAAATATTTAAAATGCGTTTGACTCATTCCTCTCTTTTCGCTTTGACAACTGTCATCACATCCTCCTTACTGTATCAAGTACAATCAGCTCCATTGAATGAAGTTGATACTGTGTCAGATAAAGATCATACTGTTGTTGCATTTGACGTTCAATCTCAAAATCAACACACTGGCCTGAATGAATGGACACAACATTTAGATAAACGATGCAACCACAGCCATGCAGCTGCCAGAAGAAGATCACATAAAAAGAAGACAACAAGAAGAAAGTCTCACAAGAAGAAGAAGAAGGTCACCAAGAAGAAGACTACCCACAGAAAGAAGACCACTCACAAGAAGAAGACTACCAAGAGAAAGACCACCAAGAGAAAGACCACCAAGAGAAAGACTACTAAGAAGACTGTCAAGAAGGCTTCCAACTCTTCAGGTGAAAAGTTCAGTGGTGACGGTACTTACTACACTCCCGGTCTTGGTTCTTGTGGTATCTCAAACACCGAATCTGAAATGGTGGCTGCTATGGTAAGTTGAGAAAACAATGAACACAACATTCAAATCTAATTAACCCTGCCTAATTAGAATGCTCCTCAAATGAACAATGGTGCCAACCCTAACCTTAATCCACTTTGTGGCAAATATATTACAGTCAAGGGCCCCAAGGGCTCTGTCCGTGTCAAGATTGTAGATACTTGCCCACCTTGTGCTAAAGGTGACATTGACTTGAGTGTTGGTGCATTCGGCAAAGTTGGTAGCTACATTGATGGCCGTATTCCCATCACCTGGGAATGGTCTTAAGGCTCCTTTTTTGTGTCTTGTTGTAATTTAGTAAAATAAATCGCTCATCTTTCCTTTCGTTCATGCATGCTGCTTAATTGGCATGAGGCAGTAATTCCTTTTTTGTTGAGAAAAATTTTTTAGAGTTTGATTACTATTGTCTCTTCTATCAATTCTATTTAGCGCCAAACAGGATTTGTTAATGATCAGATGTTGTCATTTTACGCTTTGTTCTTTTTTTTTAAAGAGGAACTTGTATTCCTGTTTTGCTATATTTCGGTTTCACTGATGAATTTGGTACGTTAAGCGTTGAATTCATTTTCTTTTAGGCCAAGTAACTCCTAAGTGAACAAAACAAATAAAAGGTTGGTTACACAATATCTATTGTCTCAAATTGGGAGAGATATATTGATTGCTATTTGTTGCAATCTCTGTCATCCATTTCTCTTTTGTACCTGATTTTTTTTAAAATATTTATCCACTGATTCCATTTTTTTTTAGAATTTTTTTTCCGGTTACTCATAATAACTTGAAACTACACCTCTGCTTTAAGCGCCTTCTTAAAAAATTCATTGCAATACAAACCTTTATATGCGCGCCACTTTTGAGTATTATTGTCAAACTTTTCACACCCTTTAGATCAATTGTGTTTCGAGCCAACTAACAATATCTACTATGTATCTTTCGTTAGAAAGAAGGAATCTTCTGTTAAAAAACATGATCAAAAGTATGGCTTAGTAGGAAACTAGTTTAGGAAAAGCAATATTGATATGCTTTCTTTTGATCTATATGTTCCGTCTGTTTAGTGATAATCAAACAGGCAAATTAAAGAAAAAAAAAGCAAGAAAAACATGTGTGTCTATTGCGATGACTATTCAACCCATTGTTTATAGTAGCAAATATGGTATCATTGAATATCTAGATTGGAGCACCACTGGCTGAGCGCCACAGGAGCAAAGTGAATGAAGAGGAGCAACAAGAGAGTGTTCATTCTCAAGCAGTCACTATAAGCACAAAATGGTTGAGCAATAGCTAAATACACCAATCATTTAATAGTTAGGAAGGTCAAAGTGTCAAGTACACCAAGTGCATCTACTGAACTCAATCTTTTGTTGCATTGACTAAGTATAAGAACTATCTAGTAACTAAGTACAGTAGTTGCTTAATTCAATAGTGCTTGATCTAAGAGTATGCTTAACATAAAAGTGCATTTCTTTAGCTTGAAAATCGTTTCAAGCACTAAAGCACCATTCGATTTAAGAGTATACTCAATACAAAAATGCATTTCGCAAGAATATAAGTACTCTTGAATAAAGCGGCTGTTGTATGAAAGCCGTCTAACAATTAAGTATGAAAGCTATCTTGTAACTGAAGAACAGAGTTGCAAGAGTGTAGCTTCCTTTCTCTCAACTTATTGGGTGTAATCTTCAACAAAAGAGGTCTGTTACCAAGTTAGCAAGATATTGAAAGAAACAGTCTTTGCATGTTTCAAGGAAGCTAAATGAAACCACAAAGCAAGATTTATAATAGATTCAACATGCATGTTTCAATCATTGGAGTTGTCTCAATGAATCAGACTGGCTCTTTTTCTTCCTTTATTCTTGCTGAAATAAAGTTCTTGCTTTTAGCAGAATTCTAACCAAAGATCTATACCACAGAGGAGTAAGGCTATAACAGTGAAGTAGAAAGACAAGACATGTTGTCAAAGATAAAAGACACTTGAAGCGAGAATTACCAGGTATCTTTCATTCTCTGTTACAGTACGAACACTGTTTTCATTCAAAAGACCTTGCTGTTTTAGTCTTGCAATTACTGCATTCAATACTCCTTTAATGATCTTCATAAGAAAAAATAGATGATATTTTTCCCAAAAATAAAGCATATTTTTTTCTTGATGCAACAAATGAAAGGAGATAGAATTGTATCCGTAAAAGGTACAGACAGGAATAACCTCGTACACAAAAAAAAACAACTGTATCCAATCAAAGTAAAACAGTACTTTCTTTTTAGGAGTAAAACTACCTAGTAGAAAAGTGCTTTGAAGCCTAACTGAGCATATGTTTCATCAAGACAGACTCAGATACTAAGCTCGGCTTGATGAAGTCATAATATCGGGCTCTGGTTATGTTATTTGGCCCTACAGAATATCAACCTAATCTGGAGGCTCGTGGCATCAGGAGTCTGTCGGATCTTTTGGACTTGAACTAGCTTGTTTAGGAGAAAAGTGATCTCAAAATGTAGCTGTGCCTTCCTCGATACCATATTTATTTGACAACATGGAATAAGACTTACTTATTCTATTTCATGGCTTTGACAGCATACTCCTTTTTTGTATGTATTTAAATGAATTATTTGCAAAACCAACGTGCTTTGATGCTCATCCGAAAATAAATGAAAATTAAATTAATCATGAAAATCACAAACAACCAACTTCTGTTTTAAGTGTACAACCAATGAGAAGCTTAAAGACCTGTCCATAACCGTTTGCGAGCAACAACAGTATTGAGGCAAAAACGGCGACCTGCCTTGATTTCAGTCGCTCTATTGCCCGTCCAATTTACCTTGGAGGGATGCCTGGTTACTTGATTTGGGTGTGCTGCTACTTCTGAGGAGGACACTAGAAGTATCGGGGTAACCGAAGGTATGATGTATAGGTCAAAAGACTAACTTATCAAGTTAATCTTGATAGTCCATTACAAAAAGAAATCTAAAGCTAGAAAGAGAAGTCTGTGATAGCTTCATGTAAGTCATGAGTGTCAATAGATATTGTGAGAGTGAACTACCTGTTTTGAAATCTTGCACTGTTCTTTTTACTAGAAGTGCTTACAGTTCAGCAGCCATTATGTTATTACCTTTCGAATTATAAAATTCGGTTTCTTTTTTTGGGATTGACTTGTCAAATACTTTTTTGAAGTCTGATCACTACTTATAGGAGAAAATAGACTGAAGTAAGCAAACCCGTAAAAAGAAAGAGAGTCAGTGTGACATTAAACCACACTGCTTATCTCAGCATATATTCTGTATAGATTCTCAGAATCTAGCTGTTTCAAACATCGCTAGGTGAGGTTACAAATAAAAAGGGATGTGAAACAGGGGGGAAGAGAGGTTTTTGCGTCAGGAGCGAGATACTTTGTTACGTAAGTAGACAGGTACTAAGATGAGACGTTCAAGGAAAGCCTAGGCATTATCGATTGGTCATAACGCCACGTGGAATTTAACTCTCCGCATAGTAACAGTCAAAAGAAACAACAGGACAATAATCTCGAGAGTGTGTGTCGAGATATCAGCACAAGAAGAAAAGAAGGCAGGCAAAAGGAAGTACAATGTTATTAGGAAGTTGACTTGCTTTAATTATATATGGAGCAGAGCCATTATGTGAAGTTGCACACAAATAACACGTTGTGCTCACTATCTGAAAGAACAATGATGAACTCAAGAAGCTTAATACAATTTCCTCGAACAACCCTGTCGATGTGTAAGAGCGGAATCAAACTGTATTTTCACCAATCCATTTAGGGGTCTTTTTCTTAAAAAGTAAGAGGAGAAGATTTTTCTTTTGGATATCACTGTTTCTGTTTTAATGTTAGTACAACATGGTAATTCCAAATCAAGTAAATAGGCGAATATTCATTATTATGATTTCCTTTAAATATAATAAGTTATAAAGGGACTATCGATTTCATTTATTTAAGCTACTTTCATTCTTTTCTTTTTTCTTTTTTTCTCTTTCTCTCTATATACCTTTTATATTTATTATTTATTTTAAGCACACATAACTAAGCATTTTTCTCTCCCATTTCAATGGATCCAACATTTGATTATAACCAATCACCATCTTCATCCTATGCAACCAATTCATATCAAGAAAATCTTTACTTGCCAGACAATTTCGAATCATTAGAACCATACCCTAACATATCAACAACAAAGACTAACAATAAGCGCAGAAGTCAAGTCAAGAATGCATGTGGTAAGTTACTCCCCTTGTTACACTTCATTTCACGTGCTGACATGTACTTTAGTCAACTGCCAAAAGGCCTGTAAGAAATGTGATGAAGGCCGCCCTTGTCAACGTTGCATCAAACTCGGTATCACAGATACATGCATCAATTCACCTAGAAAAGAGCGTAAAAAAGGTTTCAAGAGAGGGCCCTACAAGAAGAAGAACCCTCAACCAAATCAACAGACAGCACCCAAGAAAGGTAGATGTTACTCATAGTCAATTTGTTCTGTTTACTTACAACTCTTTGTTTCTTTCTTTAGTCCTCAAAACACAAAAGACGCCCGGCCTTAGTCCAATGAACAGACCAAAAGCAAGAACAGCTAGCAATGCATCTTCATTGTCTTATTCTCCTTCATTAGCTGACTGGCCTCTTGATTGCTCACCTAGCTTTCCTAGCCTCTCCATGTCTCAAGGAACAGTGATGCCTTCTGAATATTATACTCAAACACCTCCTGATAGAAACACAATCAATCTAGCCGAACAAAGTTTCTATGATTTTTACAACAACAATCATAACTACAATTCAATGAATTACCAATGCAAACAACAAGATCCTGTCATAAAAGAATGTTATGACCCTTGTGTACCTGTGATCGACTACAGTAGCTTAACTGTTCAGCAAGATTTCTTGCTCTCAGTCAGCCAACCAAACGATCTTGGTTATTACACTGAAGATTATACATCCTATCACAAACCAACGAACACTCCACAGCTTGTACCAAAATTAGAAAATTATAATCCTGGCGGAATCACTTCAACAACATTTGATGCCATGTTAAGTCAAACTGAATTTACCGACAATTACTCAAATAGTAAATACTGTCAACATGAAAACAATTTCCTTTATAATCAATGGCCAAAAGAATCCATTCTATTGGATCAACAAAATATCTATGCTACCTATGGTAACCAGCTTTTCTAAGCTGTATCAACTTCATACAACAGAGCAGCCAGCCGCCTATTTCTTTTTTTTTAATTCTATGTCTTTTTTTTTATGCTAATCTTTTATCTATGAATCTCTTTTCTTATTCTCAATATGTAACATTTTTTCTTTTTTATACCAAATAAATATGCTTATGTTATCTCCCCTCCTCAATTTATTGAATGCATAGATTGACAAAGATATCTTTGTCATACAAATAGGGTTTCCATTTTACTGTTACTATTTTTATATGGACACAGCAAAAAAAAGGGGGGGGGGCTAATTGGGCATTATAGCATTGTTTCCGTTCTTGCATCTAGGACCCTTCATGGTCAAGCGTTTTATTCCACGTTGCTTTTTGCCTTTGTGGGGCTACTATTTATTTGTTTCTGTTGGCTTCTCTTTTTATAATAGTACAACACATGAAAACAAGAGGCGTGGAATAATGGCAAAATGAAAGCCGAGTTCTCCTTTTCAATTGAATGCTTATTCATCCTATTCCCTTTTCTTTTTTTTTTTTTGCTTATTCTTCAGATTTTAGACTCTTAAGGGATGAAACAAAAAGAGTTCAAAGTGCTTGCTTCTATCTTTGGTAAAATGCCGGTAAGTCACTTTATGGCTGAGTTATAGAAAATTTTTTTTAAAAGGGTTGGGATCAACCAAATAGATTTTCCGTGAGGAACAGACAACATCTCTAACACAGTACAGATTAAGATGACCAAATGAGAACTGTTGTTACACCTAACCTCATAGGAAATCAAATGTCAAGTTTGTGCATGAGACTTCTGCACATATCAAAGACTCAATATGTTAAATGCACTTCAAATTTGTGTATACTTGGCATTGGACATAAATGTTTAAGATACATTATACAGGAGTTTAGATATAGAGATATCGAGCAATACAAATAGACAAAAATGATTATTCATCCTAATCACGTTTAGTTTCAAGAGCCTAAAATACATCTCTACAATTTGGAGTCCAAATTGAAATAGTAATACTCTTTGGTGCAAATGTCTCCCTTGACATGTACACCAGAAAAACTACAGACCAAGTTTACATAGGTACTGGCTCAAGCATATATAGTGACAACAAAAAAAATTTTTTTTTTTATTAATTGATGTATTTGATGCATTGTATCGATAAACTTTGTATGTCTTATTTTACATCCCAGCTGTACTTGGCAAGGTGCGTGCTCTGCTATTCTCGAGTTACGCAGACTAAAGGCGCCAAACCTTGTTTTTGAATTACACTATCAATATGCACAATAGTACAAGATAATTTTTGATTGAATTCTCTGATTTACAAAAATCTTGAGTCATTTGTAGACTACTTGAATTCACCATTAGCTCGAAGCACGATTGATTTGATATTATTTCAAGACTTTTTATAGTAGGAGGAGAGGTTGAGAGAAAGGAAAGCTTCACAATAGAATGAATACGACAAATTCGAGTAAGGTGATAACAAATCCTAAGCATATAACAGCTACTAAAGATCTATAGATTGATTTTGTGAATGTTTTTTGGCAACTGAATAGAGCTCAACACTAAAAGGAACTGTTCGGATTACGTCGTACAGACAGTGAACGAAGCTTGTCTATGCATAGCTCTATCGCGTGTTGCTTTGTAGAACAAGTGTTTGCACTCTGTAAGTAATGAAAGACAAACTGCAGTATTGTAATAGACAACTTACATTCAAACCATAATAGCCTTTACTAGATAGATCTCTTTTTTCAAGTAAATCCGGGGTCAAACCCTACAAGTGGCTTCCTGTTTTTAGAACCTACGTAGACCATTGCTTTCCTAATTCAATACTTTTATGTGTTGAAGAGGAAAGCAGTTGAATTTCTTTACTCTCAAAATGCTTAAAATACAAAGCTGCTAATCAGACTTAGATTACTCAGACAAAGAAAGCTCTTTCAGGGGTGGGCAGATAAGTTGGTCTGATGGCAGAATCTGGTTCAGAAGCGATGGTAGCAAGAGGATGTACCAGAGAGTCAATCGCATGAAGCAGCTTTTGGTCAAGAAAAAAACTCCCATAAGCAGAAAGGCCTTTTTTGCCCGTTGCGTCCTTACCTTAGTCTCCGGGTATGCATAATGAAAATGCCAATAGCATTCGCTTTCCTTGAATCTCGGTTGGTGCGCCTACGAACAGCAACACTTATTTCCACTTCAAATATCCAGGGCTTTGGATTTTGGACGTGGCAACAATAAATGAGGAATGCTTGCTAGTGCATGTAAGCAGAAGAACACGTCAAGATCTGGAAAGAAGGTCTCGATAACAGAGGGCACAAGATTAGATGTCAAGTAACTCTTCCCTACCTGAAGGCACCCTCGCGTTATTCCAACGAAGACAAGCGAACAAACAAGAAAACTCTTGTATCTGGTATTGTTCGAGATGAAGGTCATGTCTCGAAATAGCATGTTGTGTTGCTTTTAACATACACTTAAAACGAATGGTGCTTTAGCGTTTGAAGTCATTTTCAGGTTGAATGACTACATTCTTACATTAAGCATACTCTTAGACCAAACACTCTTGAATTGAGAGACTATTGTGTAGGTGAAGTTGAGGCCTTGAACACGATGGTTCGACAAATTGAGTTACAATGTGCTTATATCCTTTCTAAGAAAGAAACCGATGCTGTCATCAGGGAGAGATCAAGACGGAGACAACACCAAATCGAATATCGAAAGGGTATGAGAAGGCCAAGAAAACCTTGATATGACTGAAGAACACCAGCCCAAAAAAAGCGAAGAGCTTAGTCTTTGGTGTCCTAATTTTTTATTTTTCTCTCATCTTACAGAATAAACACATTAAACCATAATGCTGCTTTATTCCTCTTACAATGCTTTAGATATAGTCATGAGTGCTTGAGATTGTTCTGATTCTGAATAACTTGTTGTATTAACATGTGGGTACCTCTAGCACTGCTATAATGCAGCCTTAAAACTCAA